>HG992049.1:10000000-10568885 GCA_905220475.3 Ennomos fuscantarius | reverse complement strand
TAACCTAACCTAACCTAACCTAACCTAACCTAACCTAACCTAACCTAACCTAACCTAACCTAACCTAACCTAACCTAACCTAACCTAACCTAACCTAACCTAACCTAACCTAACCTAACCTAACCTAACCTAACCTAACCTAACCTAACCTAACCTAACCTAACCTAACCTAACCTAACCTAACCTAACCTAACCTAACCTAATCTAACCTAACCTAACCTAACCTAACCTAACCTAACCTAACCTAACCTAACCTAACCTAACCTAACCTAACCTAACCTAACCTAACCTAACCTAACCTAACCTAACCTAACCTAACCTAACCTAACCTAACCTAACCTAACCTAACCTAACCTAACCTAACCTAACCTAACCTAACCTAACCTAACCTAACCTAACCTAACCTAACCTAACCTAACCTAACCTAACCTAACCTAACCTAACCTAACCTAACCTAACCTAACCTAACCTAACCTAACCTAACCTAACCTAACCTAACCTAACCTAACCTAACCTAACCTAACCTAACCTAACCTAACCTAACCTAACCTAACCTAACCTAACCTAACCTAACCTAACCTAACCTAACCTAACCTAACCTAACCTAACCTAACCTAACCTAACCTAACCTAACCTAACCTAACCTAACCTAACCTAACCTAACCTAACCTAACCTAACCTAACCTAACCTAACCTAACCTAACCTAACCTAACCTAACCTAACCTAACCTAACCTAACCTAACCTAACCTAACCTAACCTAACCTAACCTAACCTAACCTAACCTAACCTAACCTAACCTAACCTAACCTAACCTAACCTAACCTAACCTAACCTAACCTAACCTAACCTAACCTAACCTAACCTAACCTAACCTAACCTAACCTAACCTAACCTAACCTAACCTAACCTAACCTAACCTAACCTAACCTAACCTAACCTAACCTAACCTAACCTAACCTAACCTAACCTAACCTAACCTAACCTAACCTAACCTAACCTAACCTAACCTGACCTAACCTAACCTAACCTAACCTAACCTAACCTAACCTAACCTAACCTAACCTAACCTAACCTAACCTAACCTAACCTAACCTAACCTAACCTAACCTAACCTAACCTAACCTAACCTAACCTAACCTAACCTAACCTAACCTAACCTAACCTAACCTAACCTAACCTAACCTAACCTAACCTAACCTAACCTAACCTAACCTAACCTAACCTAACCTAACCTAACCTAACCTAACCTAACCTAACCTAACCTAACCTAACCTAACCTAACCTAACCTAACCTAACCTAACCTAACCTAACCTAACCTAACCTAACCTAACCTAACCTAACCTAACCTAACCTAACCTAACCTAACCTAACCTAACCTAACCTAACCTAACCTAACCTAACCTAACCTAACCTAACCTAACCTAACCTAACCTAACCTAACCTAACCTAACCTAACCTAACCTAACCTAACCTAACCTAACCTAACCTAACCTAACCTAACCTAACCTAACCTAACCTAACCTAACCTAACCTAACCTAACCTAACCTAACCTAACCTAACCTAACCTAACCTAACCTAACCTAACCTAACCTAACCTAACCTAACCTAACCTAACCTAACCTAACCTAACCTAACCTAACCTAACCTAACCTAACCTAACCTAACCTAACCTAACCTAACCTAACCTAACCTAACCTAACCTAACCTAACCTAACCTAACCTAACCTAACCTAACCTAACCTAACCTAACCTAACCTAACCTAACCTAACCTAACCTAACCTAACCTAACCTAACCTAACCTAACCTAACCTAACCTAACCTAACCTAACCTAACCTAACCTAACCTATCCTAACCTAACCTAACCTAACCTAACCTAACCTAACCTAACCTAACCTAACCTAACCTAACCTAACCTAACCTAACCTAACCTAACCTAACCTAACCTAACCTAACCTAACCTAACCTAACCTAACCTAACCTAACCTAACCTAACCTAACCTAACCTAACCTAACCTAACCTAACCTAACCTAACCTAACCTAACCTAACCTAACCTAACCTAACCTAACCTAACCTAACCTAACCTAACCTAACCTAACCTAACCTAACCTAACCTAACCTAACCTAACCTAACCTAACCTAACCTAACCTAACCTAACCTAACCTAACCTAACCTAACCTAACCTAACCTAACCTAACCTAACCTAACCTAACCTAACCTAACCTAACCTAACCTAACCTAACCTAACCTAACCTAACCTAACCTAACCTAACCTAACCTAACCTAACCTAACCTAACCTAACCTAACCTAACCTAACCTAACCTAACCTAACCTAACCTAACCTAACCTAACCTAACCTAACCTAACCTAACCTAACCTAACCTAACCTAACCTAACCTAACCTAACCTAACCTAACCTAACCTAACCTAACCTAACCTAACCTAACCTAACCTAACCTAACCTAACCTAACCTAACCTAACCTAACCTAACCTAACCTAACCTAACCTAACCTAACCTAACCTAACCTAACCTAACCTAACCTAACCTAACCTAACCTAACCTAACCTAACCTAACCTAACCTAACCTAACCTAACCTAACCTAACCTAACCTAACCTAACCTAACCTAACCTAACCTAACCTAACCTAACCTAACCTAACCTAACCTAACCTAACCTAACCTAACCTAACCTAACCTAACCTAACCTAACCTAACCTAACCTAACCTAACCTAACCTAACCTAACCTAACCTAACCTAACCTAACCTAACCTAACCTAACCTAACCTAACCTAACCTAACCTAACCTAACCTAACCTAACCTAACCTAACCTAACCTAACCTAACCTAACCTAACCTAACCTAACGTAACCTAACCTAACCTAACCTAACCTAACCTAACCTAACCTAACCTAACCTAACCTAACCTAACCTAACCTAACCTAACCTAACCTAACCTAACCTAACCTAACCTAACCTAACCTAACCTAACCTAACCTAACCTAACCTAACCTAACCTAACCTAACCTAACCTAACCTAACCTAACCTAACCTAACCTAACCTAACCTAACCTAACCTAACCTAACCTAACCTAACCTAACCTAACCTAACCTAACCTAACCTAACCTAACCTAACCTAACCTAACCTAACCTAACCTAACCTAACCTAACCTAACCTAACCTAACCTAACCTAACCTAACCTAACCTAACCTAACCTAACCTAACCTAACCTAACCTAACCTAACCTAACCTAACCTAACCTAACCTAACCTAACCTAACCTAACCTAACCTAACCTAACCTAACCTAACCTAACCTAACCTAACCTAACCTAACCTAACCTAACCTAACCTAACCTAACCTAACCTAACCTAACCTAACCTAACCTAACCTAACCTAACCTAACCTAACCTAACCTAACCTAACCTAACCTAACCTAACCTAACCTAACCTAACCTAACCTAACCTAACCTAACCTAACCTAACCTAACCTAACCTAACCTAACCTAACCTAACCTAACCTAACCTAACCTAACCTAACCTAACCTAACCTAACCTAACCTAACCTAACCTAACCTAACCTAACCTAACCTAACCTAACCTAACCTAACCTAACCTAACCTAACCTAACCTAACCTAACCTAACCTAACCTAACCTAACCTAACCTAACCTAACCTAACCTAACCTAACCTAACCTAACCTAACCTAACCTAACCTAACCTAACCTAACCTAACCTAACCTAACCTAACCTAACCTAACCTAACCTAACCTAACCTAACCTAACCTAACCTAACCTAACCTAACCTAACCTAACCTAACCTAACCTAACCTAACCTAACCTAACCTAACCTAACCTAACCTAACCTAACCTAACCTAACCTAACCTAACCTAACCTAACCTAACCTAACCTAACCTAACCTAACCTAACCTAACCTAACCTAACCTAACCTAACCTAACCTAACCTAACCTAACCTAACCTAACCTAACCTAACCTAACCTAACCTAACCTAACCTAACCTAACCTAACCTAACCTAACCTAACCTAACCTAACCTAACCTAACCTAACCTAACCTAACCTAACCTAACCTAACCTAACCTAACCTAACCTAACCTAACCTAACCTAACCTAACCTAACCTAACCTAACCTAACCTAACCTAACCTAACCTAACCTAACCTAACCTAACCTAACCTAACCTAACCTAACCTAACCTAACCTAACCTAACCTAACCTAACCTAACCTAACCTAACCTAACCTAACCTAACCTAACCTAACCTAACCTAACCTAACCTAACCTAACCTAACCTAACCTAACCTAACCTAACCTAACCTAACCTAACCTAACCTAACCTAACCTAACCTAACCTAACCTAACCTAACCTAACCTAACCTAACCTAACCTAACCTAACCTAACCTAACCTAACCTAACCTAACCTAACCTAACCTAACCTAACCTAACCTAACCTAACCTAACCTAACCTAACCTAACCTAACCTAACCTAACCTAACCTAACCTAACCTAACCTAACCTAACCTAACCTAACCTAACCTAACCTAACCTAACCTAACCTAACCTAACCTAACCTAACCTAACCTAACCTAACCTAACCTAACCTAACCTAACCTAACCTAACCTAACCTAACCTAACCTAACCTAACCTAACCTAACCTAACCTAACCTAACCTAACCTAACCTAACCTAACCTAACCTAACCTAACCTAACCTAACCTAACCTAACCTAACCTAACCTAACCTAACCTAACCTAACCTAACCTAACCTAACCTAACCTAACCTAACCTAACCTAACCTAACCTAACCTAACCTAACCTAACCTAACCTAACCTAACCTAACCTAACCTAACCTAACCTAACCTAACCTAACCTAACCTAACCTAACCTAACCTAACCTAACCTAACCTAACCTAACCTAACCTAACCTAACCTAACCTAACCTAACCTAACCTAACCTAACCTAACCTAACCTAACCTAACCTAACCTAACCTAACCTAACCTAACCTAACCTAACCTAACCTAACCTAACCTAACCTAACCTAACCTAACCTAACCTAACCTAACCTAACCTAACCTAACCTAACCTAACCTAACCTAACCTAACCTAACCTAACCTAACCTAACCTAACCTAACCTAACCTAACCTAACCTAACCTAACCTAACCTAACCTAACCTAACCTAACCTAACCTAACCTAACCTAACCTAACCTAACCTAACCTAACCTAACCTAACCTAACCTAACCTAACCTAACCTAACCTAACCTAACCTAACCTAACCTAACCTAACCTAACCTAACCTAACCTAACCTAACCTAACCTAACCTAACCTAACCTAACCTAACCTAACCTAACCTAACCTAACCTAACCTAACCTAACCTAACCTAACCTAACCTAACCTAACCTAACCTAACCTAACCTAACCTAACCTAACCTAACCTAACCTAACCTAACCTAACCTAACCTAACCTAACCTAACCTAACCTAACCTAACCTAACCTAACCTAACCTAACCTAACCTAACCTAACCTAACCTAACCTAACCTAACCTAACCTAACCTAACCTAACCTAACCTAACCTAACCTAACCTAACCTAACCTAACCTAACCTAACCTAACCTAACCTAACCTAACCTAACCTAACCTAACCTAACCTAACCTATCCTAACCTAACCTAACCTAACCTAACCTAACCTAACCTAACCTAACCTAACCTAACCTAACCTAACCTAACCTAACCTAACCTAACCTAACCTAACCTAACCTAACCTAACCTAACCTAACCTAACCTAACCTAACCTAACCTAACCTAACCTAACCTAACCTAACCTAACCTAACCTAACCTAACCTAACCTAACCTAACCTAACCTAACCTAACCTAACCTAACCTAACCTAACCTAACCTAACCTAACCTAACCTAACCTAACCTAACCTAACCTAACCTAACCTAACCTAACCTAACCTAACCTAACCTAACCTAACCTAACCTAACCTAACCTAACCTAACCTAACCTAACCTAACCTAACCTAACCTAACCTAACCTAACCTAACCTAACCTAACCTAACCTAACCTAACCTAACCTAACCTAACCTAACCTAACCTAACCTAACCTAACCTAACCTAACCTAACCTAACCTAACCTAACCTAACCTAACCTAACCTAACCTAACCTAACCTAACCTAACCTAACCTAACCTAACCTAACCTAACCTAACCTAACCTAACCTAACCTAACCTAACCTAACCTAACCTAACCTAACCTAACCTAACCTAACCTAACCTAACCTAACCTAACCTAACCTAACCTAACCTAACCTAACCTAACCTAACCTAACCTAACCTAACCTAACCTAACCTAACCTAACCTAACCTAACCTAACCTAACCTAACCTAACCTAACCTAACCTAACCTAACCTAACCTAACCTAACCTAACCTAACCTAACCTAACCTAACCTAACCTAACCTAACCTAACCTAACCTAACCTAACCTAACCTAACCTAACCTAACCTAACCTAACCTAACCTAACCTAACCTAACCTAACCTAACCTAACCTAACCTAACCTAACCTAACCTAACCTAACCTAACCTAACCTAACCTAACCTAACCTAACCTAACCTAACCTAACCTAACCTAACCTAACCTAACCTAACCTAACCTAACCTAACCTAACCTAACCTAACCTAACCTAACCTAACCTAACCTAACCTAACCTAACCTAACCTAACCTAACCTAACCTAACCTAACCTAACCTAACCTAACCTAACCTAACCTAACCTAACCTAACCTAACCTAACCTAACCTAACCTAACCTAACCTAACCTAACCTAACCTAACCTAACCTAACCTAACCTAACCTAACCTAACCTAACCTAACCTAACCTAACCTAACCTAACCTAACCTAACCTAACCTAACCTAACCTAACCTAACCTAACCTAACCTAACCTAACCTAACCTAACCTAACCTAACCTAACCTAACCTAACCTAACCTAACCTAACCTAACCTAACCTAACCTAACCTAACCTAACCTAACCTAACCTAACCTAACCTAACCTAACCTAACCTAACCTAACCTAACCTAACCTAACCTAACCTAACCTAACCTAACCTAACCTAACCTAACCTAACCTAACCTAACCTAACCTAACCTAACCTAACCTAACCTAACCTAACCTAACCTAACCTAACCTAACCTAACCTAACCTAACCTAACCTAACCTAACCTAACCTAACCTAACCTAACCTAACCTAACCTAACCTAACCTAACCTAACCTAACCTAACCTAACCTAACCTAACCTAACCTAACCTAACCTAACCTAACCTAACCTAACCTAACCTAACCTAACCTAACCTAACCTAACCTAACCTAACCTAACCTAACCTAACCTAACCTAACCTAACCTAACCTAACCTAACCTAACCTAACCTAACCTAACCTAACCTAACCTAACCTAACCTAACCTAACCTAACCTAACCTAACCTAACCTAACCTAACCTAACCTAACCTAACCTAACCTAACCTAACCTAACCTAACCTAACCTAACCTAACCTAACCTAACCTAACCTAACCTAACCTAACCTAACCTAACCTAACCTAACCTAACCTAACCTAACCTAACCTAACCTAACCTAACCTAACCTAACCTAACCTAACCTAACCTAACCTAACCTAACCTAACCTAACCTAACCTAACCTAACCTAACCTAACCTAACCTAACCTAACCTAACCTAACCTAACCTAACCTAACCTAACCTAACCTAACCTAACCTAACCTAACCTAACCTAACCTAACCTAACCTAACCTAACCTAACCTAACCTAACCTAACCTAACCTAACCTAACCTAACCTAACCTAACCTAACCTAACCTAACCTAACCTAACCTAACCTAACCTAACCTAACCTAACCTAACCTAACCTAACCTAACCTAACCTAACCTAACCTAACCTAACCTAACCTAACCTAACCTAACCTAACCTAACCTAACCTAACCTAACCTAACCTAACCTAACCTAACCTAACCTAACCTAACCTAACCTAACCTAACCTAACCTAACCTAACCTAACCTAACCTAACCTAACCTAACCTAACCTAACCTAACCTAACCTAACCTAACCTAACCTAACCTAACCTAACCTAACCTAACCTAACCTAACCTAACCTAACCTAACCTAACCTAACCTAACCTAACCTAACCTAACCTAACCTAACCTAACCTAACCTAACCTAACCTAACCTAACCTAACCTAACCTAACCTAACCTAACCTAACCTAACCTAACCTAACCTAACCTAACCTAACCTAACCTAACCTAACCTAACCTAACCTAACCTAACCTAACCTAACCTAACCTAACCTAACCTAACCTAACCTAACCTAACCTAACCTAACCTAACCTAACCTAACCTAACCTAACCTAACCTAACCTAACCTAACCTAACCTAACCTAACCTAACCTAACCTAACCTAACCTAACCTAACCTAACCTAACCTAACCTAACCTAACCTAACCTAACCTAACCTAACCTAACCTAACCTAACCTAAGCTAACCTAACCTAACCTAACCTAACCTAACCTAACCTAACCTAACCTAACCTAACCTAACCTAACCTAACCTAACCTAACCTAACCTAACCTAACCTAACCTAACCTAACCTAACCTAACCTAACCTAACCTAACCTAACCTAACCTAACCTAACCTAACCTAAGCTAACCTAACCTAACCTAACCTAACCTAACCTAACCTAACCTAACCTAACCTAACCTAACCTAACCTAACCTAACCTAACCTAACCTAACCTAACCTAACCTAACCTAACCTAACCTAACCTAACCTAACCTAACCTAACCTAACCTAACCTAACCTAACCTAACCTAACCTAACCTAACCTAACCTAACCTAACCTAACCTAACCTAACCTAACCTAACCTAACCTAACCTAACCTAACCTAACCTAACCTAACCTAACCTAACCTAACCTAACCTAACCTAACCTAACCTAACCTGACCTAACCTAACCTAACCTAACCTAACCTAACCTAACCTAACCTAACCTAACCTAACCTAACCTAACCTAACCTAACCTAACCTAACCTAACCTAACCTAACCTAACCTAACCTAACCTAACCTAACCTAACCTAACCTAACCTAACCTAACCTAACCTAACCTAACCTAACCTAACCTAACCTAACCTAACCTAACCTAACCTAACCTAACCTAACCTAACCTAACCTAACCTAACCTAACCTAACCTAACCTAACCTAACCTAACCTAACCTAACCTAACCTAACCTAACCTAACCTAACCTAACCTAACCTAACCCAGTCGCGTCCCAACCACGGCCGGAGACGCCACGAAAATAAGCTGCTCCGCGTTCAAAAAATCCGAAAAATAGTCTTTTTTCATCGTACAAAGGCGTGCGTTACGTCAAAAGTTGCGGGCAGCGGAGGCCGACACGCCTGTGAAAACCGTTTCGCGCTACGATCAGTGGTTGGTGAGAAAAGTTCAAAAAAGTGATAAAGTTCAAAATTTTGAAACTTTAAAGTGAAACGCTGACGAATTCAAAGCGGTGACCCACACTTTTTTAAGTGTGCTTCGGAAGGCCTTGTGAAGGCCTACAATCCTGAGCTGGAACGAGATTTTTGCCGGCCCCCGCTAAGGAGTTATCGCCAAAAAAACAACTACCACGTGGCCACGCGGTCACCTATCCAGGGCCGGCGGACAAAATTGGAGTACGCCACCAGGAAGAGAACCAACTCAGGACACGGAAGCCGTTTTTGGATTTTCAAAAGGTTAATTTTTGGGCCAACTGTAGCATTTTAAAAATTTGTGCGGTTTCAGTTTAATTTTAAAATTTTTTAATTCAAAAATTTCAGCGATAACCTACCCTGAATTTTTGCTCAAGGGTAGGCCCCCATTAGAAGCAAATAGTTTTGGAAAAACTAGATTTTTAAACTGAAAGCGCTCGGATTTATTGAAATTAATGTAACTTTACAAACCGCAAAACCGGAATTTAAGTTTGTAATCGCCGTATCTCAAAAACGGGAGGAGATAGCCAAATTCTGGCATCAACCTCAATATCTATCCAAAGGATTAGATATTGAGAAAAACTCCCCCGTTGATTTTAAAATTTTTGAAATTTTTTATTTTTCCCTACCTTTAAAAAATTTTTTACATACAAAAAGTAAAACTTTAGAAAATTATTTTGCAAAAAATTAAAAAATTGGCATAGAATCATCTTTTGTGTATAGTAAATGAATAAATAAGTTGTATACCCCCCTATAAAACCAATCCCCCCCCACTCCTAAAAAATTTTTTGTTTTGTTTTTATTTTATTTTTGTAAATATTGCGGTTCTGTTTTTCTGGCCCATAACTACAGCTGTGCGCGACTTAGTTTTAGGACTTAGATTTAGAATTAGGACTTACTCTAGGTAGACAAATTTTATTTTAACAAATTAATGTTGACATTATAATATTTGACTATAGCAATTATGGAACTTACCTGTTAATTACCTACCTTTTGTAAAATATCATAGTGGTTAAAATAAGTTGTGAAACCGTTGTTTATCCTCCCCTCATACCTATCCCCCCCGTTTTTCGAGAATATTAGCAAACTTTTAACTTCTTTATAAATTGTATTGTATGTAAAATTTGGTAATTGTGCAACTTTAGTAAATTTGTTTTTAGGAATAAGTAAACTGTTAGACTGTGTATTTTACCATTAACTTCCCCCCCCCCTCTCTCCCTGGCTGTTTTTGACAAAAAATTTCTTTGAGACGCGACATTGTATATAAGTAATTATAACGTATTCTACGAAGAGGCAAGACAAAATATCTTAGTATTTAGTATTGTAGGACCCATTCACCTAGAGTTAGCAAATTGACATTTTTGACTAATAATATTATTATTATAATTATATTTTACACTGCAAACTAAGATTATAACTCTATTTTAATTTTATCAATTTAGCTGACTGTACCGGACCTTTTACATCCGTGTACATTTTATTGGTAGAAAACGTATTAATTTGACAAATAATAAAAACTTTTGATAAAATACTTACCTATTACTTACCTCACGCTGGGCGTGGAGTTAGACCGGAAGCTGGAACGGCACCTGAAACAGATAAAATAAAATATTATTGGTTAGTCACATATAAAAATTACGAATATACATTTTAATCAGAATTCATTTAATTTCATACAATTAAAATAAACACAACACACTTTGAAATAATTTGATTTACATATAAATATACTATAAATTACATTTACAACTTATACAAATTTACAAACCTAAGAGCACCTCCAAAAATGTTCGGATTTAGAACGCCCGCTAAAACCGCAAATAAAACCAATAAATATTCCCCAACAAATATGCCCGGGAACAATACCCGAATCCTGATGCGCACGTCGACTTGCAGTGAATCAAGCCATGCTTCAAGCGGCAGAAGGAGCATTGGAGAATGGGAGGATCTAATTAAAACGAACCGCCAGGTGACCCCCCCGACCTCCTCAAATAAACCAGTGCCAGCGGAACCCAAAAAGCTGAAACCAAGAGCCAAGACTACGCAAGATACTAATGAATCAGCGCGGAGGGCATTGGTAGAGCCAGATGGGAATCCACTCACACTGGATAACCCCGAATACCCAAATAGAACATTGGAGGCCAGGGCATGCGTTACGAAGGCGAAATTAAACCTAGGTAGTTCGCGGAACACAAAAACAGATATAAAGAATGCAGTACTAGAAGCGGTAGACCGACTTTTCCAATTGGTAAAGGAGGCCGAATTATCCGCAAAAGGGCGCGAAAATTCGAAACAACAAAACGAACAAAAAGACGAAAACAGAGACAAAAACCTAAAGATAGAAGAAAATGAACTGACAAAGAAATTAGAAGAACACACACAAATAATGAAGGAAAACACAGAGCGAATCCTAAAGCTCCAGGAAACACTAGAGAAGCATTCATACGCCAGTGTAGTAGCGGCGTCTTCTGTGAAGAAACTCCCAGACAGCGCCGCACTACACTCGGTGGTAGTGACCGCCAAAGACGAGATGGAGACTGGAGAGGAGGTCCTGAATAGGATAAGGAAAGCCATAAATGCTAAGGAAGGAGGAGTAGCTATAGAACGAATAAGGAAGGCGAAAGATAGTAAGATTATTGTGGGCTGTAGGACAGTGGAAGAAAGAGAGATTGTAAAGGTTAGACTAAATAGAGATAACGAATATCTAAACGTGGAAGAAATTAAAAATAAAAACCCACTAGTCATACTTAAACACGTGTATACGTATAATACAGACGAAGAGATCCTTAGCGCAATAAAAACTCAAAATAAATCAATATTTGACAATTTGGATGCAAAAGAAAACAAGATTGAAATAGCATATAAAAAACGTACAAAGAACCCCAACGCCAACCACGTAGTTATGCGAGTATCCCCAACCATCTGGCAGAGAATGGTGCGGGTGGAGACGGTACACATTGACCTCCAAAGGGTGAGAGTCACGGATCAGTCTCCGCTCGTACAGTGCTCGCTTTGCTTGGGATACGGGCATTGTCGTCGGTTCTGCAAGCAAACAAAAGAGATATGTAGCCATTGCGGGGGCTCCCATATGAGAACGGACTGTGCGGACTGGCTTGCCGGTATCACCCCTTCGTGCTGCAATTGCCTGAATTCCAAAATAGAGAAAACTGACCACAGTGCCTTCAGCAACGAGTGTCCAATTAGAAAGAAGTGGGAGATACTGGCGAGGTCAACAGTGGCCTACAGCTAATCCATCTTGTCGTAGATTTTTGTCGTAGATTTTACCCGGACATTAAACGGACTTGGTACAATAGCATAGTACAACAACTTGCAACACCGGCTCTAGCTAAAATCGAACCCGGCGAGACATACATGATGCAGTTAATCTAACTCCAGCACGTATGCCAAGCCAACAATAAAATCAGTAAATTAGCAAAAGTCGCACGTACAAATCGCAATCAACCAATGTCCTTCTTCCCTCCCCATACCTCACACACCCCTTGACTTGATATGCAGTGGAATTCAAACAATATTGTAGAAAATATTATCCTGTTTTTCGAAAACAGGACAAGTGTTAAGAAATTCCCAAGCACACATTGTCACTGTAAAAATAGTATTGTAATAAAATATCAGGAACCTAAATTTAAAAATTGTAAAAATTTATTATTATATAGTACATAATCTTATATGTCAATTTAATGCAGAAATTGTAAAAATGTATTATTATATAGAATATATTTGCGTAAATTAATAACTTGTCAAATGTACAAATAATTAGGATTTGTTTGTTTTTGTCTTATTTTGTATAATTTAATGCGTAACTTCACTTGATATTGTATAATGTAATTTCTGTAAATTTTAATCATATAATTGGTAAACATAGTTCTGTAAACAAATAAAATTGGTAAAAATTTTATAAAATTTGTAAAATTTTATAAAAATTTTTAGTAACCCTGTAAAAATATAACTATGAACCAATTATTAAACCATATTGTATCCATATTATGTTAAGTAAGTCTGTAAAATCTGGATAAAAACCTTCTTCAAAACTTATGTTTGTGAAAGATAGGCAAATTAGCACAAGAAATGTAATGTAGCTATTAAGAAAACTGAGTACTGAAACAACTGTAAAATACTCTCGCTATGAACTTCCATGTACAAAAACAAAAATACTCCTCCGCCTGAAAAATTCATTTAACCCGAAAATAAGGTCTCTGATTATGTTAGAGGTAGCTCGCAGGCCGGGTCTAGCATCCGGACAGGAATAAAAAAAAAAAAAAAAAAAAACCTAACCTAACCTAACCTAACCTAACCTAACCTAACCTAACCTAACCTAACCTTTTTTTTTTTTTTTTTTTTTTTTTTTTTTTTTTTAACCCAGGAAAATCCAAATTACGGATTCCTCCAGCCCCGGGGGGAGCCGGAGGATATGTGAGACTCCCACCTCCTAAAGTGAGGCGGTATACTCACTAAAAACCTGGGGTGCCCCTTCTCTTCCGCGATCGCGACAGGGACGCGGGTACGTGGTACGACTCCTCCGTATCCCTGTCCGCGGCAGCCACAGCCCGCAGGCGCGGCACTCTTCCTTACGTCCTCGTCAGGACGTGCCCTCTCGGTATCAGCGCACCAGGCACCCAGTGCGCCGACCCGCTTGGGGGATCGATTGGCGTGCGGACGACGAACCCCCGTTCGTCACCCGCCGATCCCGACATCACCGACGTCCCGGACCCGGGGCACTAGGCCCAGGGTCAACAGACATCGGCATGTCCTTAGCCTTTGCCTTCGCAGGGCGGGCCGGAGTCGAAGTGATCTTACGATCCACCCTCGCTCCGTCTCCCAACCTCTGCTTGGGCTTGGGCTTGAGGGCGTTACAACCCTTGCCTCCCATCCTGTGATCCGCCTTTTGGTTTGCTGCTGCGCAAAGCATACAGCAAGCCGGGGCAGAGCATAAGCTGGCCACGTGCCCAGGCTGTCCGCAACGATAACACTTATCGCTGCGGTCCACCTGGGACGGGCATTTCGCCTTCACGTGTCCCACTTCCATACACTTGTAGCACACGAAGGGCTTGCGCTCTAGCAGGTGGACCCTTGCCGAGGTCCAACCTACGAGCAGCGTGCCCCCCAGTGCTACCTCCTTGGCGGCGGCGATCGGGCACTTCAGCCACATCGAGCCGACTCCGATCAGGTTTGTGCGAACCTCGCTATACCTGATGGAGTCGATCGAGCATCCGCCGATGCGCGCGACCGCCTCCGCTACCTCGTCCGAAGTGACGGAGTCGTCGAGGCCGGAAATGCGCATTTCTGCGCACTTCGACGGCCTGGTGACGCGGACGAACTCCGCCGGTAGTACCTCCCTTATCTTTTCCGCCAGTAAGTCGGCTTTGTCGACACTGTCTGGACCCTTGATCTCCAGCATACGCGCCCCAGCTTGCGAAATACGGAAGCTTAGAGGCGGTATGCCGTGATCGGTCAAGACAATGGACGACTTGGCCTTATTGAGCGCGTCCATGTACGTAAACCCTTTCTCCCGAGCAATAGGCTCGAGAGTCAGGACGACGGCCGACGTGCGTGGCGGGCGCAGCTTTGCCGCCGGGTTCCTGGTCTGCGTTGCCCTCTGCACCGCACCAGACCCATTGGTTTTGCCACGCTTCGCCACGTCGCTCCATTTCTCCTTCATAGCCTTCGGCGCTGGTGGCAGTGCCTTGGGCTGTTTCGTCGACGCTGGTTGTAAAGGACCAGCGCCGACCTTCTTCTTCTTCTTCTTCCGTTTCCTTTTCCGTTTCGGCTCCCCGACTGCCGGCACAGGGGCAGGGGCCGCAGCTGTGGCTGCCTTACCCTGCCTCTTGTCCGCTGCTAGTGGGGGCCGAGTACGCGGCTCCGGAGGAAGCCTGCGTGCCAGCGCCTCGAGTCGAGCGTTGACCATGGTCCCCACCTTCACCATGATCTCCCGCTCGAACTCGTCTCCATCCTTATCCGGTGTTGGGGCGTTTCGGCGGATCACTCCGCTTCCACGCCGTGTCTGCGAGGCAGGACGGATCGGCTCGACCTCGACGCTCTCGCGAGCGACCGAGGGAGCCACCGTCTGCCTCTGTGCCCTCCTCAGCTCCTCCATATCCAGCTTCATCTGGGCGACCTCCTTGCGAAGATCGCCCACTTCCGCCTTCAGCCGAGCGTTGTCGGCCTGGAGGAGCCGGTTCTCATCGGACACGGAGAGAGAAGACATCTCCGTGACCGCCTCGTGGATCGAAGCCGCCGCGTCCTTAAGGCTCCGGACTAGTGTCCCCTTAAGGTTCGACGACTTCGTCGCGACCTCCTTGATAATGGTGAGGCTGTCAACGACAGCACTCACTAGCTCGCCACTCGATTTCGGGCCAGAATCACTTCCAGACCTAACCGGAGCGCGAGCTCTCGTCCTCTCTGACTGCTGCCGGACATATTTCGTCAGCTCAGCCTCGGCCTGCAAGCGGAGTTCTTCACGCTTGAGTGCGTTCAACTCCGCTTGCGCCTTGGCGAGCCCGACGTATTGGCCGGTAGTTGGTGGGCGTCCTCTTCCTCTTCTTGCAGCCGGCGGTCTAGTGCCCCGATCCCCGTCGGAATCGGTTCCACTTCCACCGCTGCTATTCCTCCTTTTGCGTCCCGATGACGACGCGATGCTCATCGCGGAGCCGGGTCTGGATTCCGACGAGTAGTCGTCGGAGTCCAGGGCGGGCTCTCTCCTCATCGACCTCCTCTTCTCGTCCCCCTTGGGACACTCTACGATCTCAACTGAAGTTAAATGGCGACTTTTGCCCCCCCCAGAATACGAGGGGCAGCCTCCCGGAGGAGGGAAGGATTGTCCGTTGCCGGCTTTACCTCCCTGGGGTAGTTTACTTCTCTTTAAATCTGCCATTGTTTTGGGTGCCGGCGTAAAGTGCCGGCTGCCTATAAAACACACAAGAACACAAACACTCAACACAAACACACACAAAACACTGGCTTCCACCAGCATGCCCGACGGGGCGGCCGAATTGACCCTCCCCGCCGCGCCGCAGACCTTGAAGGTCCGCCATCCCTCGGCCCGAAAGCCCTCTGCAGACAGAACTGCACCGTCCCAAAGTGCCCGACAGGGTGGCCGAGTTGACCCTCCCTGCCGCGCCGCCAGCCTTGAAGGCCGGCCATCCCACGACCCGAAGGTCCGCTGGGGCGATCCTTCATCGCCCCCTCCCCGTCTCTCTGCTGCGCCCTATGCCGAGACATAGGGATCGCAGAGAGACCCCGCCAGGAATTCAGCCAACGGCTAACAAGATCCCCGAAGGAAAGTTATTAACCGTTGCCCAGGGTGCACCGAGCCAAGTGTTGCCCTTCCCCCCGAATGCAAGCATTCAAGAGGAACTACAACACCCGGGGTTTCGTGGAGGTATCCTGGCCTTGCACCCCAACCTAACCTAACCTAACCTAACCTAACCTAACCTAACCTAACCTTTTTTTTTTTTTTTTTTTTTTTTTTTTTTAACCCAGGAAAATCCAAATTACGGATTCCTCCAGCCCCGGGGGGAGCAGGAGGATATGTGAGACTCCCACCTCCTAAAGTGAGGCGGTATACTCACTAAAAACCTGGGGTGCCCCTTCTCTTCCGCGATCGCGACAGGGACGCGGGTACGTGGTACGACTCCTCCGTATCCCTGTCCGCGGCAGCCACAGCCCGCAGGCGCGGCACTCTTCCTTACGTCCTCGTCAGGACGTGCCCTCTCGGTATCAGCGCACCAGGCACCCAGTGCGCCGACCCGCTTGGGGGATCGATTGGCGTGCGGACGACGAACCCCCGTTCGTCACCCGCCGATCCCGACATCACCGACGTCCCGGACCCGGGGCACTAGGCCCAGGGTCAACAGACATCGGCATGTCCTTAGCCTTTGCCTTCGCAGGGCGGGCCGGAGTCGAAGTGGTCTTACGATCCACCCTCGCTCCGTCTCCCAACCTCTGCTTGGGCTTGGGCTTGAGGGCGTTACAACCCTTGCCTCCCATCCTGTGATCCGCCTTTTGGTTTGCTGCTGCGCAAAGCATACAGCAAGCCGGGGCAGAGCATAAGCTGGCCACGTGCCCAGGCTGTCCGCAACGATAACACTTATCGCTGCGGTCCACCTGGGACGGGCATTTCGCCTTCACGTGTCCCACTTCCATACACTTGTAGCACACGAAGGGCTTGCGCTCTAGCAGGTGGACCCTTGCCGAGGTCCAACCTACGAGCAGCGTGCCCCCCAGTGCTACCTCCTTGGCGGCGGCGATCGGGCACTTCAGCCACATCGAGCCGACTCCGATCAGGTTTGTGCGAACCTCGCTATACCTGATGGAGTCGATCGAGCATCCGCCGATGCGCGCGACCGCCTCCGCTACCTCGTCCGAAGTGACGGAGTCGTCGAGGCCGGAAATGCGCATTTCTGCGCACTTCGACGGCCTGGTGACGCGGACGAACTCCGCCGGTAGTACCTCCCTTATCTTTTCCGCCAGTAAGTCGGCTTTGTCGACACTGTCTGGACCCTTGATCTCCAGCATACGCGCCCCAGCTTGCGAAATACGGAAGCTTAGAGGCGGTATGCCGTGATCGGTCAAGACAATGGACGACTTGGCCTTATTGAGCGCGTCCATGTACGTAAACCCTTTCTCCCGAGCAATAGGCTCGAGAGTCAGGACGACGGCCGACGTGCGTGGCGGGCGCAGCTTTGCCGCCGGGTTCCTGGTCTGCGTTGCCCTCTGCACCGCACCAGACCCATTGGTTTTGCCACGCTTCGCCACGTCGCTCCATTTCTCCTTCATAGCCTTCGGCGCTGGTGGCAGTGCCTTGGGCTGTTTCGTCGACGCTGGTTGTAAAGGACCAGCGCCGACCTTCTTCTTCTTCTTCTTCCGTTTCCTTTTCCGTTTCGGCTCCCCGACTGCCGGCACAGGGGCAGGGGCCGCAGCTGTGGCTGCCTTACCCTGCCTCTTGTCCGCTGCTAGTGGGGGCCGAGTACGCGGCTCCGGAGGAAGCCTGCGTGCCAGCGCCTCGAGTCGAGCGTTGACCATGGTCCCCACCTTCACCATGATCTCCCGCTCGAACTCGTCTCCATCCTTATCCGGTGTTGGGGCGTTTCGGCGGATCACTCCGCTTCCACGCCGTGTCTGCGAGGCAGGACGGATCGGCTCGACCTCGACGCTCTCGCGAGCGACCGAGGGAGCCACCGTCTGCCTCTGTGCCCTCCTCAGCTCCTCCATATCCAGCTTCATCTGGGCGACCTCCTTGCGAAGATCGCCCACTTCCGCCTTCAGCCGAGCGTTGTCGGCCTGGAGGAGCCGGTTCTCATCGGACACGGAGAGAGAAGACATCTCCGTGACCGCCTCGTGGATCGAAGCCGCCGCGTCCTTAAGGCTCCGGACTAGTGTCCCCTTAAGGTTCGACGACTTCGTCGCGACCTCCTTGATAATGGTGAGGCTGTCAACGACAGCACTCACTAGCTCGCCACTCGATTTCGGGCCAGAATCACTTCCAGACCTAACCGGAGCGCGAGCTCTCGTCCTCTCTGACTGCTGCCGGACATATTTCGTCAGCTCAGCCTCGGCCTGCAAGCGGAGTTCTTCACGCTTGAGTGCGTTCAACTCCGCTTGCGCCTTGGCGAGCCCGACGTATTGGCCGGTAGTTGGTGGGCGTCCTCTTCTTCTTCTTGCAGCCGGCGGTCTAGTGCCCCGATCCCCGTCGGAATCGGTTCCACTTCCACCGCTGCTATTCCTCCTTTTGCGTCCCGATGACGACGCGATGCTCATCGCGGAGCCGGGTCTGGATTCCGACGAGTAGTCGTCGGAGTCCAGGGCGGGCTCTCTCCTCATCGACCTCCTCTTCTCGTCCCCCTTGGGACACTCTACGATCTCAACTGAAGTTAAATGGCGACTTTTGCCCCCCCCAGAATACGAGGGGCAGCCTCCCGGAGGAGGGAAGGATTGTCCGTTGCCGGCTTTACCTCCCTGGGGTAGTTTACTTCTCTTTAAATCTGCCATTGTTTTGGGTGCCGGCGTAAAGTGCCGGCTGCCTATAAAACACACAAGAACACAAACACTCAACACAAACACACACAAAACACTGGCTTCCACCAGCGTGCCCGACGGGGCGGCCGAATTGACCCTCCCCGCCGCGCCGCAGACCTTGAAGGTCCGCCATCCCTCGGCCCGAAAGCCCTCTGCAGACAGAACTGCACCGTCCCAAAGTGCCCGACAGGGTGGCCGAGTTGACCCTCCCTGCCGCGCCGCCAGCCTTGAAGGCCGGCCATCCCACGACCCGAAGGTCCGCTGGGGCGATCCTTCATCGCCCCCTCCCCGTCTCTCTGCTGCGCCCTATGCCGAGACATAGGGATCGCAGAGAGACCCCGCCAGGAATTCAGCCAACGGCTAACAAGATCCCCGAAGGAAAGTTATTAACCGTTGCCCAGGGTGCACCGAGCCAAGTGTTGCCCTTCCCCCCGAATGCAAGCATTCAAGAGGAACTACAACACCCGGGGTTTCGTGGAGGTATCCTGGCCTTGCACCCCAACCTAACCTAACCTTTTTTTTTTTTTTTTTTTTTTTTTTTTTTTTTTTTTTTTTTTAACGTGGGGTCGGCCACGGGTAGTGTCGGGCTCGATGCCCGGAAGGGGCACCCATACCGACTAAAACCTCCACGATGTTCCGCCTACTCAGCTGGAAGCAGGGCCGCGGGCCCGCTTGCGCATTCTCCGCAGCCCCGCTTGCGCTGTTGCTCGCTCCGTGCAGGAGCGAGCCCTCCTCGGGGGGGGGGTGTATAAAGCCCCCTCCCGGAGGGGTGTATAAAGCCCCTCCTCCTCCTCGAGTGATGCCCCGGAACATCTGGGGCACCAACTCCTCTGGGGGACCCTGTTTGGGACGTTGGATGGCCCACATCCAGCGCCCCGAGTCCCCGCCGCAGGGACGGAGTCAGGAATTTAATCCCGGCTCCGTCACCGCGCCCTCAGGAGCGGGGGAGAGAGAGTACTCCGTTCTCTTTCCCTCGCCCCTAACTCGCGCCGTTGTCTGCTGCAATAGGCAGGGAGACGACGGCGCGAGTTCCTCCACGGGGGGGGGTGTATAGAGCCCCCTCCCCGGAGGGGTGTACAAAGCCCCTACTCAATTCGCGAGAGCGATTGCGATGTCCCGGGGCTACAACGGGGCATCGCCCCCGCCCTCTGGAGCGGAGGAGCGAGAGGATGGCAATCTCTCTCCCCCGCCCCTTACCTCCCCGGGCCTCTCCTCGTCGAGACGGACGCAACGAATCGACGGTGAGAGACCGAACCTGCAGCCGCCTGCTGCCCACTAGCGCGCCACCGTCGCCCCTCCGACCAAAGGTGACGGCGCGCGCTCCTCCTCGGGGGGGGGTGTATAAAGCCCCCTCCCGGAGGGGCTTTTAAGCCCCTCCCTCACCAGGGGCGATGCCGCTTACTCCTGGACATCGCCCCACCCTCTGGAGCGAGAGAGCGATAGGACACTCCCTCCCCCGCTCCTTGGTCCCCCCCCTGCGAACAGAAGAGGGACCACCTCCCCGGTCCTCCCATTGTCGAGCATGGCTGATTGCTCAACAACGAGAGGCCGCCTTGACTCGCACCACCGCCTCCCATGCCAAGGATGCGACGGTGCGAGTCCCCGCCTCTCTGCTGCGCCCTATGCCAAGGCATAGGGATCGCAGAGAGGCCCCCCCCTGCCAGGAATTTCGCCAACGGCTAACAAGATCCCCTAAGGAAAGTTGTTAACCGTTGCCCAGGGTGCACCGGTCCAGGTGCTGCCCTTCCCCCCGAATGCAAGCATTAAGAGGGAATTGCAGCACCCGAGGCAACGTGGAGGTATCCTGGCATTGCACCCCAACCTAACCTAACCTAACCTAACCTAACCTAACCTAACCCAGTCGCGTCCCAACCTCCGCCCGGCACGCCACGGTCCAGGCATTTTCCGCGGAATAATTTCTGATTTAATTCCGAAAGATTGGTATTTTTTGCGAGTTCAAAACCGTGCAATACACCAAAAGTTGCGGCTTGACGAGGCCAACACGTCTGTGGTAACCGTTTTAAACGGTAGTGAAGTTTTAAAAAGTTATTTCGGAAAAAGCGGAAAAGTGGTAAAATTCAAAATTTCAAAATTAAATCCTGGGAGAACCAGATCGGTGACCCCCCCTTTTTCGAGTGCTACTCGGAAGCCCTGCTGGAGACCTTTGACCACGTGGTCGAATCAGATTTTTGCCGGTCCCCATCGCGGAGATATCGGCAAAAAAACAAGTCCCACGTGGTCACGAGGTCACCCATCCAGGCCAGTCAGCGAGAATTGGAGTACGCCATCCCAAAGAGCACCGGAAGAGGAGGAGGGAGGCGTTTTCGGATTTGAAAAAGGAGAAGTTTTGGCCCGGAAACAACCCTCTGAAGTTTTATGCGGTTGGTGATATTGGAAAAACTTTTTTATAAAAAATTTATCAGCGACAACCTACCTTTATTTTTTGCTCAAAGGTAGGCCCTATAATAGGCTAAATAATTGTGAACTTTTTAGATTTTTATATATAAAGCGCTCGAATTGATTGAAGTGACCTACTTTTATCCAACCGCACATGTATTTAAATAACCTTGTTTCGCTAATAACTCGGAAACGGTAGGAGTTAGCCATTTTTTGACCTCGACCTGCGATATCTAACCAGAGGTTAGATATCTCGTGCGGTCCAAATTAAATTCTCTAATTTTCAAAATTTTTCCCCTCCTTCTGGCATTAAAAATAAATTCCCCATACAAAAAGTAAAAGTTTTGGAATTAAAGTTGTATTCAAAATTAAAAATATTTGTAAAAAAAAAAAATAAAAAATTTTTTTCTGTTAAATTGTAATAGTAAACTGTTGTGTACTACCCCGCCACATCCCAGCTCCCCCCCCTCCCCCCCGCCCCTCCCCCTCCACAAACATTTTCTTGAAAATTGTAGTTTTGTAGATATATAATTGTAATTACCTGTGTACTCTCCTGCACATACCCCCGCCATCCCCCCCCTCCCTCGCCCCATAATCCTTGTAGTTATTATTATTAATTTTAAAATTGCGAGTTCTGTGAACTTAGGGCTATTTATCTTCCTGGGCCAAGACATAGCGGAACGCGACTTTTTATACCTATTGTTTTGACTATTTAATTTATATTACTGTGTTTAAATTGACCAAACTATACTCTGTTAGAGTAAATAATATTAGAAAATTATTTTAAGACTATTGCTGACAATTTTATATCCTATAATAGATATATACATTTTTACTCACCCGAATTGGACCCCTGTTGACAGCTGCACACCCGACAACCTGAAACAGAAAATAAAATTAGTAATACTAGTAAATTTAGAAAATTCTAAATCATAACTTACACAAACATATAGATTAATTTCCATTTTACATTTTACAAAGTTGACTAACCTATTTTACCGTAAAGTCTTTTTATTTTAAACATGTTTGGTTTTCATACCCCCAAAAAGATTGCGGGTAAACCTGCGAGTAAGGTGGAAGGGACTCGCCTGTTTGTGGATGAAGAACCAACGGAGAGGGCAGGACCCTCAGATAGGAGTGATGAAGTTAGCCAATCGCCAGAGACTAAAATTGACACATCCCCACAAACAGAAATGAAAAAGTTCGCCAATCGTGATGCTGAAGGAAAGGACTGTTTGCTCAGATTGGAGTTCAACATTAATAGTTCAAGGAACACGAAAACAACCATAAAAGACGCAGTTGTTTCAGAAGCCTCACGAATCTATCAGCTGCTGAAGGAGTCGGAGGCGGAGAAAGCCGAGATGACTCTCAAGCTTGAACGTCTCAACCAGCAGCTGAAGGAGACGGAAGAAGAAAGAAACAACTTCAAGAATGATTATGACATGATAAACGACATTGTGGAGGGAGTCAATAAACAATACACGGACGAACCAGATGAAATGACCATTAAGATGGATGCTATGAAAGAGGACATTATAAAAAAGCTAGATGAACACGCAGAACTAATAAAGAAAAATACTGAGACAGTGGAAACCCTAAGAGAGGAAGTAATAAAGAAAACTTACGCCAGCGTAGTAGCGACAACCCCGAAGAGGCAGTTCGCGGCACAGTCAGCGCTTCACTCCGTCATAGTGACGTCGAGAGACGAACTAGAGACAGGAGAAGAGGTGCTGACCAGAATCAGAAGTGCCGTAAACGCCAAAGAAGGGGGAGTCAAGGTGGAGAAAATTAGAAAGGCGAAAGATAGCAAGGTCATATTAGGCTGTGGGTCCGTGGAGGAAAGACAAAAACTGAAGGATAGACTTAGCAAGGCAAAAGAGCTCAAGGTCGAGGACATTAAAAATAAGGATCCCTTAGTGATCTTCAAGGACGTCCTCCAATATAACACTAACGAGGATGTCCTGAAGGCACTAAAGAACCAGAATGGATCGTTGTTCCTTGGCCTTGATGCGACAGATGACAGAGCCGAAATAGCTTATAAAAAGAAAACTAGGAACCCGCTATGCAGTCATGTAGTCTTAAGGGTATCCCCGAAACTACATCGACGAATGGTGGAAGCCGAGGCAGTGCACGTTGACCTCCAGCGGGTGAGGGTCATGGACCAATCGCCGCTGGTGCAATGCTCGCTCTGCCTCGGCTACGGACATGGGCGAAGGTTCTGCAATGAGGCGAGGGAAAAATGCAGTCACTGTGGGGGTCCCCACATGAAGCAGCAGTGTGCGGATTGGCTGGCTGGGGGGACCCCAACTTGCTGTAACTGCGTACATGCCAAACTAGATAGAGTGGAACACAACGCCTTCAGCGAGGAATGTACGGTAAGAAGGAAATGGGAGGCTCTAGCCAGAGCCACCATAGCCTACTGCTGAAGGCGTTGTGAAGGCTACCCCAGGCTGTAAAGCAGGCAGTAGAATGGAACGGGAGACTACGTGCACCAGCCTCCTAATGACTACCGCCCTCTCAATGGGGTCGCAAAGTTGGTTGGCCCTTCTAAAAAAGGACACAGGCAAGATGAGCCGAAAAAAATACAAAGGCAACCGAAGTAATTTTCATTGGAAAATACACAAGTTGGTAAACTTTAAACAGCTCATCAAGCAAAAATTGATCGGTACCAAAACATGTGACTCTCCAGTAGAGGTGCCTGAGTTACGTAAGAATTCAGCTACGGACTGCCTACCAGAATTCGATAGAATTAAAAAGATGTTTGTCATGGCCCAGAAAGATAAAAAACCACAAAGTAAAAATATGATAGTTTATAAAATAGGTAATAAAAATTGTAATAGTAAGCATATAGATGTATAAATATGCTGAAAGTATATATTAAGTATATATTAATACAGCATAAAAATAAGTTAGTACGTAAGAACTAGATATAAACCTGTATAAGATAACACTCGAATTGTAATAACTAAATAAGCAAAAGAAAAGTTAATTTGTATAAATCAAGTTAAAAATCAAGTTAAGATACATATAGAACTAAAAATTGTTATTTGTAAAGAAATTGCTAAGAACTTAACCCCCATGTTCGAAAAGCGGAAATGTAATCCTCCTCCAGAAATAACTAGAATTAGAACAATAAAATTTAGGAATCATACCCCTACCCAAATCCCTGTAGTAAATAAAAATAATATGAAAATAAAGTCTCTGACCCTTGTCAGAGGAAAATAGCTCGCAGGCCGGGCCACGCGCCCGGATAGGTTTAAAAAAAAAAAAAAAAAAAAAAAAAAAACCTAACCTAACCTAACCTAACCTAACCTAACCTAACCTAACCTAACCTAACCTAACCTAACCTAACCTAACCTAACCTAACCTAACCTAACCTAACCTAACCTAACCTAACCTAACCTAACCTAACCTTTTTTTTTTTTTTTTTTTTTTTTTTTTTTACGTGGGGGAAATGCATTTACGCACACCCGCGGCTGGGTCGGCCACGGGTAGTGTCGGGCTCGATGCCAGTAAGGCACCCATACCGACTAAAACCTCCACGATGTTCCACCTGCTCAGCTGGTAGCAGGGCTACGGGTCCGCTTGCGCATGCTCCGCGGCCCTGCCAGCGCTGTTGTCCGCCGTGTAAACCAGCGGACCCTCCTCTGGGGGGGGGGGTGTAGAAAGCCCCCTCCCTGGAGGGGTGTATAAAGCCCCTCCTTTCTCCTCGAGCGATGCCCTGGAACATGAAGGGCATCGACTCCATTCTGGAGGACCTTATCCCTAGTGTGGGACGCCAGATGTCCCCACATCCGGCGCCCCAGGTCCTCCCAGCGGAGACGGAGTCCGGGCCCGGTTAGCCCGTCTCCGTGTCCGCGCCCTCCGGAGCGGAGGAGCGAGAGGGTCTCTCTCTCTCTCCCGCTCCTCGGCCTCCCTCTGAGAAACAACAGTCTCGCAGAAGGAGGCCATGGCCTCCCAGCACCTCTCGTCGTCGAGCATCTTTCTCAAGATGGTCGGCAACGAAAGGTCTGTCCCCACGACCGCGACTAGGGACCGTCGCGGCTCCTCCTCACCCGGGCACGTCTCCAGCACGTGCTGCGCAGTATCTTCTGCACAGCCGCACCGGAGGCATGCCGGGGTCGCCTCCCGCCTGGCCACGTTACACAGGTATCTCCCGAAGCACCCGTGCCCCGAGAGGACCTGCGTCAGGCGGAAGGTCAGGGCTCCGTGCTCCCGTTGGACCCACTCCTCGAGTACGGGCTGGATCGCCTCAATAAGGCGTTGTGCTCCAGCCCCCCTCCGCGTGAGTCCCAGCGGGAGCCGCTCCTTCCATGCGACCAGAGCAGCCGCCCTGGCCTCCGTGCGCCAGTGCGCGACCTCCTGCGGCATAGGCCGCAGGTCTTCGGTCCGTGCGCGGGCTCTTCGCTGGTACACGGTTGTTAGGACGTCCGCCTCCTGGTCCCATGGAAGGGAGCCCGCGAGGATGCAGGCCACCTCGTGTGAGAGTGTGCGGTAGCCCCGGCACACTCTCACCGCCATGACTCTTTGAGCCCTCAGGAGTGTAGAGGTCTCCCGGGGACTCAAAGATCCGGCCCAGATCGGAGCGCCGTAGAGGGCCATCGATCTCACTACCGCCATGTAAAGGTGGCGGCAGGTGCCCCCTCCGCCTCCCAGGTTCGGGAGTAGCCGGCTCAATGCGGCGGCTGTCCCCATAAGCTTGGGGGACAGCCGCCGCAGATGCTCTCCGAACCTCCATTTGCTGTCAAGCACGACGCCCAAATACTTGAGCGACGAGCGGACAGCAATGGAGGTTCCCCCCACGACGATGTTGGAGCCTGCAGGTGGCGCCCCCCGAGGCCCATGAAAACATATGGCCTCGGATTTGTGGAGCGCCACCTCCAGGCCCAACCGTCGGATCCTGGCCACCACCGCAGCGACTGCGGCGGTGGCAAGGATGGACGCGTCTCTGAAAGTCCTTCCCCGGGCGGTAACCAGCGTGTCGTCGGCATAACAAATGACGCCGACGCCATGAAGGTTAGCGCCCCGAAGGACCCAGTCATACCCGACGTTCCACAGAAGAGGCCCTAAAACAGACCCCTGTGGAACGCCGCGCGTCATGGGGCTACGTCCCTCACCTTGCATCGTCGGAAAGACTACCTCTCTATAGGAGAGGTAGTCCCCGACGAGGCGCTGCAGGTACTGAGGTATCCTATGATACCTCAGCCCCTCCAAAATTGTGCTCCAGGGCAGCGTGTTAAAGGCGTTGGCGATGTCTAAAGACACCGCCAACATGACGCCGCCGCTGGAGCACGCCTCGACGGAGAGGTCGCGGACACGTGCAATAGCATCAAGCGTCGAGCGACCTCTCCGGAATCCGTACTGTTCTTCCGCTAGGTCGGGACCAGTCCTCTCCAGGTGCTTGATAAGGCGGGCAGCGACGACTCGCTCCAGTAGCTTGCCGGCCTCATCAAGCAGCACGATCGGACGGTAACCCGCAGGCTCGTCCTCAGGGCGCCCATCCTTACGAATGAGGACGAGCCTGCCCCCCTTCCACCGCCGGGGGAACCTCCCCTCCTCGAGGCAGCGGCCGAACAGTGCCCTTATTCGAGGCCCTAGAGCATCCTCAGCGAGGGCCCACGCGCGACCGTGTATGCCATCAAGGCCCGGCGCCGTGTTCTTGGCCCTCATCCTGAGGATGGCTGCGCCCAGCTCCCCTTCCGAGACTTCAGAAGGGGAGCTGAGTGAATCAAGCCCTTCCGTGTCGCCATCGACCACCGCGGTGGGAGGGACGAACTCGGTCCCTGGGGCCACAGGGAACAGTCCCTCGACCACCTGCTGCAGGACTGCAGGCGTGAGCGTTGAGGTCACCGGGGGTGCCCAGGGGCGAAGCCTTTGCCTCGCCAACCTGTACGGCCTTCCCCACGGATCCAGCTCGAGCGTTTGCAGCAGCTCCCGCCAGGCCCTAGCCTTGGCCTCGTCGATGGCGACACGGAGGGCTTTCGATGCCTCCCTGTAGGCGGTGTAAAGGTGGTCCAGCTCCTCCGTCTCTCGGCGCCGTCTGCGGCGGTACCTCTGGTACCGGCGGCGCCTCCCTACGCAGCGGCGGCGGAGCTCTGCAATCTCGTCCGACCACCAATACACCTGGCGTTTGGTCTGCGAGGCCCTGGCGCGGGGCATGGCTGCGTCGCACACGCGCGCCATGGCCTCGCAAAGCGCATCCGCCTCGGCATCTACACTGACCGGCTCCGCAGGTGGAGCGTTCCACGCCTGGACAATCGCTGCCTCCTGCAGCACCTCCGAGTCCAGGCGTTTAAGGACCCACCTCGGGCCGGACCCAACAGGCCCCTCCACGAAGGTTGTGGGCGAGGAGACGCTGAACCGAATGTAGCGGTGATCGGAGAGCGTCTCCTCGTCCACAAGCACCTCCCAGTCACGTACGCGTCGTGCAAGCTCAGGGGTGGCAAAGGTCACGTCGACCACTGAGCCACCCCGTCGGCGCACGCACGTGTGCTCCGTCCCCCGGTTAAGGACGCACAGGCCCGTCGCGGTTAGCCATTCCGCGACGGCAGTACCCCGCGCATCTGTCATCGGAGATCCCCACGCGGATGACTTCGCGTTGAGGTCTCCGAGGACAATAACCGGTCTGGGACGGTTTCTGCTCGCGACCGTGCCCACCTCTTCGAGGAGGGCTTCGAGCTCGTGGAGAGGCCTGTTAGGGGAGTGGTACACCCCCACAATCACCATCTCCCCCACACTTGCGACGGCGTATCCTCGGCCCCCAGCCATCGCCTTCAAGGGACAAGACCGCGCCGGCGATTGGGCCGTGATTGCCACCGAGCCGTCCAGGTCCCCCACCCAATCGGACCTGGGCGGAACTCGGTAGGGCTCGGCGACCACACCTATTTGTATCACCCGCTCTGCCAGGGCTTGGAGCAAAAGATCCTGGGCCCGGGCAGAGTGGTTGATATTCGCCTGGAGGAAAGTTAGGGCCATACTAACTTTCCTCCATGCGCACCGCCTGTTCCGTTGTGGCTACGGAAGGAGTCGGCTGCGACTTGGCCTTAGCCTCAGTCGCAGCGGACTTGCGTCGCGGCTCTGTTTTCGTCGGGGGCTTGGCGCATGCCTTGCCCCCGGAGAGGTGATTTGCGGCCCTGCCCACAGCTGCACAAACAGTGCAGTGTGGGGGGGCGGCACAATCGCTGGCCTTGTGACCCTTTTGACCGCAGCGATGACATTCATCGCTGCGGTCAACTTCTGACTTGCACTGGGCCCTGACGTGGCCCATTGCAAGGCACCGATAGCATCGGCGGGGTCTCGCGTCCAGAATCTGGACTTGGGCCGAGACCCAGCCGACGAGGAGCCGTCCTCCGGCCGCAATGTTCTTTGCTGCCGTTGTGGGGCAGCGCACCACTGCAGACCCCATACCTCTTGGCCCCGTTTTAATGGTGCCGACCTTGACCTCCTGGGTCGGACACCCTCCAGCCTTGGCGAGAGCTTCCGTCAGCTCCTCGGTCCCGATCGAGTCGTCCAGTCCGCTCACCCGCATATCCGTCATGGTGACCGGCCTGGAGACTCGGATCTCCTCCACCCCCTGGAAGGTCTCCCTTAGCTTCTCAGCCAGGGAGTCTGCCTTCTGAGCCTTTTCGGCCCCAGGGACCTCGAGGATGCGGGCCCCTGTGGCCGCCGTTCTCATCCTCAGGGGGGGAACTCCCAGCGCGCCGAGGTCTACGCATCGCTTGCCCTCCGCGAGCACCTTGGAGTAGGTCAAACCCTTCTCCTCCGCCCCTGGCAGCAGCGTGATTACCACGGCTGCTGTGCGGGGAGGGCGGAGTTTGGCCGCCTTTGCCTTTAGGGTTGTGAGAGGAGCAGGTTTCCTTGCTGCCCTCACGACCTGGGCTCGCTCCGGGGCCACCGACCTTGGTCGGGGATTGGCAGGGCCAGAGGTTTCGGCGCGCTTCTTCTTCCTCTTCACCACCTCCGTCCAGGCCAACGGTGCTGGAGGGGGTGGAGCTGGGGCCGGCACTGGCACCACGGCGACAGGAGCAGGGCCACCCTTGCCTTTGCCTTTGCCCTTCTTGGGCTTGGCAGCTTTGGATGGGCCGGGCTGTGGCTCAACTGTCGGTGCCTGGGGGGCAGCCGACGTACTTGGCAGCTGTTCTGCCTTTTCTCTACGCCTGTCGGCGGCCAGCGGCGGCCTGAGGCGCTTCTCAGGGAGAAGCCGATCTTCTAAGCCCTCAAAGCGTGCGCTGATCATGGTGCCCACCTGCACCATGACCTTTTGCAGCACGTCTTCAAGGGCTGCAGGCTGGACTGCCGCCGCTGGCTGCACCGGCGGAGCCGGGACGGGTGTGGGCCTCTGTTGGGAGGCTCGCATCTCCTCCATCTCACGTCGGAGTTGTTTAAGCTCCGACGTGAGCTGTTTGTTGGCCGCGACGAGGAGGCGCACCTCCTCCGTCATGGCCCTCTCCTTTGTCTCCTCGAAGGAGGCCCGGATGATGCCCGCCGCTTTTTTGAGGGCCTTGACATACGTCCCCTTCAGATTGCTGGACTTCGTGGCAATCTTAGTTATTGTGTCCACGGAGTCCAGCACCATCCACTCAAGTTGGGCGGCATCTCTCCCTCGCACCTCCTCCTCTGGCAGAGGATCCGGACCTGCCTTCTTAAAGAAGGCGATATTCGCCTCTTTTTTCTTCTGCAGATCCTCTGCCATCTCCTTTTCTGCGATTAAGCGCAGCTCCTCTTCTCGGGCCTTGTTCAGCTCGGCCTTGGCTTTCGCCAGGCCGACGTACTGCCCGGTTGTTGGCGGGCGGCCTCGACCGCGCCGCGCTGTCGCCATTTTGGGCGTGGAAACCTCGTCTGAGGAGTCCCCGTCCACGGCTGCTCTTTGGCGTTTCCGCCAGAGCCCTCCACTGACGGAGCCTGACGACACAGTCTTCAGGCTCACGTCGGAATCGGATGATTCCGATAGACTTTTAAACAGCTGACACTCAGCGTCGCTGTTTCCCTCTTTGGCGCCCGGCGCCCTAACCTAACCTAACCTAACCTAACCTAACCTAACCTAACCTAACCTAACCTAACCTAACCTAACCTAACCTAACCTAACCTAACCTAACCTTTTTTTTTTTTTTTTTTTTTTTTTTTTTTTTTTTTTTTTTAACCCAGGAAAATCCAAATTACGGATTCCTCCAGCCCCGGGGGGAGCCGGAGGATATGTGAGACTCCCACCTCCTAAAGTGAGGCGGTATACTCACTAAAAACCTGGGGTGCCCCTTCCTTTCCGCGATCGCGACAGGGACGCGAGTACGTGGTACGACTCCTCCGTATCCCTGTCCGCGGCAGCCACAGCCCGCAGGCGCGGCACTCTTCCTAACGTCCTCGTCAGGACGTGCCCTCTCGGCATCAGCGCACCAGGCACCCAGTGCGCCGACCCGCTTGGGGGATCGATTGGCGTGCGGACGACGAACCCCCGTTCGTCACCCGCCGATCCCGACATCACCGACGTCCCGGACCCGGGGCACTAGGCCCAGGGTCAACAGACATCGGCATGTCCTTAGCCTTCGCCTTCGCAGGGCGGGCCGGAGTCGAAGTGGTCTTACGATCCACCCTCGCTCCGTCTCCCATCCTCTGCTTGGGCTTGGGCTTGAGGGCGTTGCAACCCTTGCCTCCCATCCTATGGTCAGCGCTTTGGTTCGCTGCCGCACACAGCATGCAGCGAGCCGCAGCGGTGCATACGCTCGCTACGTGTCCAGGCTGTCCGCAGCGATAACACTTATCGCTGCGGTCCACCTTGGATGGGCACTTAGCACGTACGTGACCTACCTCCAAACATTTGAAGCACACAAAGGGCTTGCGCTCCAGCAGGTGGACCCTTGCCGAGGTCCAACCTACGAGCAGTGTGCCCCCCAGTGCCACCTCCTTGGCGGCGGCGATCGGGCATCTCAGCCACATCGAGCCGACTCCGATCAGGTTTGTGCGAACCTCGCTATACCTGATGGAGTCGATCGAGCATCCGCCGATGCGCGCGACCGCCTCCGCTACCTCGTCCGACGTGACGGAGTCGTCGAGGCCGGAAATGCGCATTTCTGCGCACTTCGACGGCCTGGTGACGCGGACGAACTCCGCCGGTACCACCTCCTTAATCATCTCCGCCAGTAAATCGGCTTTGTCGGCACTGTCCGGACCATTGACCTCCAGCATACGCGCCCCGGCTTGCGAAATTCGGAAGCTCAGAGGCGGTATGCCGTGGTCGGTCAGGACAATGGACGACTTGGCCTTATTGAGCGCGTCCATGTACGTGAACCCTTTCTCCCGAGCAATAGGCTCGAGAGTCAGGACCACGGCTGACGTACGTGGCGGGCGCAGCTTTGCCGCCGGGTTCCTGGTCTGCGGTGCCCTCTGCACCGCACCAGACCCATTGGTTTTGCCACGCCTCGCCACGTCGCTCCATTTCTCCTTCATAGCCTTCGGCGCTGGGGGCAGTGCCTTGGGCTGTTTCGCCGACGCTGGTTGTAAAGGACCAGCGCCGGCCTTCTTCTTCTTCTTCTTCCTTTTTCTCGTCCGTTTCGGCTCCCCGACTGCCGGCACAGGGGCAGGGGCCGCAGCTGTGGCTGCCTTACCCTGCCTCTTGTCCGCTGCTAGTGGGGGCCGAGCACGCGGCTCTGGAGGAAGCCTGCGCGCTAGCGCCTCGAGCCGAGCGTTCACCATGGTCCCCACCTTCACCATGATGTCACGCTCGAACTCGCCCCCGTCCTCGTCCGGTGGGGCGTTTCGGCGGATCGCTCCGCTTCCACGCCGTGTCTGCGAGGCAGGACGGATCGGCTCGACCTCGACGCTCTCGCGAACGACCGAGGGAGCCACCGTCTGCCTCTGTGCCCTCTTCAGCTCCTCCATATCCAGCTTCATCTGAGCGACCTCCTTACGGAGATCGCCCACTTCCGCCTTCAGCCGAGCGTTGTCGGCCTGGAGGAGCTGGTTCTCATCGGACACGGAGAGTGAAGACAACTCCGTGACCGCCTCCCGGATCGAAGCCGCCGCGTCCTTAAGGCTCCGGACTAGTGTCCCCTTAAGGTTCGACGACTTCGTCGCGACCTCCGTGATGACAGTGAGACTGTCTGCAACAGCGCTCACTAGCTCGTGACTTGACTTGGGGCCAGAATCGCTCCCGGTCCTCGTCAACGTGCGAGCTTTCCTCCGTTCTCTGTCCTCCCGGACGTAGTTCGCCAGGTCCGCCTCGGCCTGCAGGCGGAGTTCTTCACGCTTGAGTGCGTTCAACTCCGCCTTCGCCTTGGCGAGCCCGACGTATTGGCCCGTGGATGGGGGGCGACCTCTTCCTCTTCTTGCAGCCGGCGGTCTAGCGCTCCGATCCCCGTCGGAATCGGTTCCACTTCCACCGCTGCTATTCCTCCTTTTGCGTCCTGATGACGACGCGATGCTCATCGCGGAGCCGGGTCTGGATTCCGACGAGTAGTCGTCGGAGTCCAGAGCGGGCTCTCTCCTCATCGACCTCCTCTTCTCGTCCCCCTTGGGACACTCTACGATCTCAACTGAAGTTAAATGGCGACTTTTGCCCCCCCCAGAATACGAGGGGCAGCCTCCCGGAGGAGGGAAGGATTGTCCGTTGCCGGCTTTACCTCCCTGGGGTAGTTTACTTCTCTTTAAATCTGCCATTGTTTTGGGTGCCGGCGTAAAGTGCCGGCTGCCTATAAAACACACAAGAACACAAACACTCAACACAAACACACACAAAACACTGGCTTCCACCAGCGTGCCCGACGGGGCGGCCGAATTGACCCTCCCCGCCGCGCCGCAGACCTTGAAGGTCCGCCATCCCCCGGCCCGAAAGCCCTCTGCAGACAGAACTGCACCGTCCCGAAGTGCCCGACAGGGTGGCCGAGTTGACCCTCCCTGCCGCGCCGCCAGCCTTGAAGGCCGGCCATCCCACGACCCGAAGGTCTGCTGGGGCGATCCTTCATCGCCCCCTCCCCGTCTCTCTGCTGCGCCCTATGCCGAGACATAGGGATCGCAGAGAGACCCCGCCAGGAATTCAGCCAACGGCTAACAAGATCCCCGAAGGAAAGTTATTAACCGTTGCCCAGGGTGCACCGAGCCAAGTGTTGCCCTTCCCCCCGAATGCAAGCATTCAAGAGGAACTACAACACCCGGGGTTTCGTGGAGGTATCCTGGCATTGCACCCCAACCTAACCTAACCTTTTTTTTTTTTTTTTTTAACCCAGGAAAATCCAAATTACGGATTCCTCCAGCCCCGGGGGGAGCCGGAGGATATGTGAGACTCCCACCTCCTAAAGTGAGGCGGTATACTCGCTAAAAACCTGGGGTGCCCCTTCTCTTCCGCGATCGCGACAGGGACGCGGGTACGTGGTACGATTCCTCCGTATCCCTGTCCGCGGCAGCCACAGCCCGCAGGCGCGGCACTCTTCCTTACGTCCTCGTCAGGACGTGCCCTCTCGGTATCAGCGCACCAGGCACCCAGTGCGCCGACCCGCTTGGGGGATCGATTGGCGTGCGGACGACGAACCTCCGTTCGTCACCCGCCGATCCCGACATCACCGACGTCCCGGACCCGGGGCACTAGGCCCAGGGTCAACAGACATCGGCATGTCCTTAGCCTTTGCCTTCGCAGGGCGGGCCGGAGTCGAAGTGGTCTTACGATCCACCCTCGCTCCGTCTCCCAACCTCTGCTTGGGCTTGGGCTTGAGGGCGTTACAACCCTTGCCTCCCATCCTGTGATCCGCCTTTTGGTTTGCTGCTGCGCAAAGCATACAGCAAGCCGGGGCAGAGCATAAGCTGGCCACGTGCCCAGGCTGTCCGCAACGATAACACTTATCGCTGCGGTCCACCTGGGACGGGCATTTCGCCTTCACGTGTCCCACTTCCATACACTTGTAGCACACGAAGGGCTTGCGCTCTAGCAGGTGGACCCTTGCCGAGGTCCAACCTACGAGCAGCGTGCCCCCCAGTGCTACCTCCTTGGCGGCGGCGATCGGGCACTTCAGCCACATCGAGCCGATTCCGATCAGGTTTGTGCGAACCTCGCTATACCTGATGGAGTCGATCGAGCATCCGCCGATGCGCGCGACCGCCTCCGCTACCTCGTCCGAAGTGACGGAGTCGTCGAGGCCGGAAATGCGCATTTCTGCGCACTTCGACGGCCTTGTGACACGGACGAACTCCGCCGGTAGTACCTCCCTTATCTTTTCCGCCAGTAAGTCGGCTTTGTCGACACTGTCTGGACCCTTGATCTCCAGCATACGCGCCCCAGCTTGCGAAATACGGAAGCTTAGAGGCGGTATGCCGTGATCGGTCAAGACAATGGACGACTTGGCCTTATTGAGCGCGTCCATGTACGTAAACCCTTTCTCCCGAGCAATAGGCTCGAGAGTCAGGACGACGGCCGACGTGCGTGGCGGGCGCAGCTTTGCCGCCGGGTTCCTGGTCTGCGTTGCCCTCTGCACCGCACCAGACCCATTGGTTTTGCCACGCTTCGCCACGTCGCTCCATTTCTCCTTCATAGCCTTCGGCGCTGGTGGCAGTGCCTTGGGCTGTTTCGTCGACGCTGGTTGTAAAGGACCAGCGCCGACCTTCTTCTTCTTCTTCTTCTTCCGTTTCCTTTTCCGTTTCGGCTCCCCGACTGCCGGCACAGGGGCAGGGGCCGCAGCTGTGGCTGCCTTACCCTGCCTCTTGTCCGCTGCTAGTGGGGGCCGAGTACGCGGCTCCGGAGGAAGCCTGCGTGCCAGCGCCTCGAGTCGAGCGTTGACCATGGTCCCCACCTTCACCATGATCTCCCGCTCGAACTCGTCTCCATCCTTATCCGGTGTTGGGGCGTTTCGGCGGATCACTCCGCTTCCACGCCGTGTCTGCGAGGCAGGACGGATCGGCTCGACCTCGACGCTCTCGCGAGCGACCGAGGGAGCCACCGTCTGCCTCTGTGCCCTCCTCAGCTCCTCCATATCCAGCTTCATCTGGGCGACCTCCTTGCGAAGATCGCCCACTTCCGCCTTCAGCCGAGCGTTGTCGGCCTGGAGGAGCCGGTTCTCATCGGACACGGAGAGAGAAGACATCTCCGTGACCGCCTCGTGGATCGAAGCCGCCGCGTCCTTAAGGCTCCGGACTAGTGTCCCCTTAAGGTTCGACGACTTCGTCGCGACCTCCTTGATAATGGTGAGGCTGTCAACGACAGCGCTCACTAGCTCGCCACTCGATTTCGGGCCAGAATCACTTCCAGACCTAACCGGAGCGCGAGCTCTCGTCCTCTCTGACTGCTGCCGGACATATTTCGTCAGCTCAGCCTCGGCCTGCAAGCGGAGTTCTTCACGCTTGAGTGCGTTCAACTCCGCTTGCGCCTTGGCGAGCCCGACGTATTTGCCGGTCGTTGGTGGGCGTCCTCTTCCTCTTCTTGCAGCCGGCGGTCTAGCGCTCCGATCCCCGTCGGAATCGGTTCCACTTCCACCGCTGCTATTCCTCCTTTTGCGTCCTGATGACGACGCGATGCTCATCGCGGAGCCGGGTCTGGATTCCGACGAGTAGTCGTCGGAGTCCAGAGCGGGCTCTCTCCTCATCGACCTCCTCTTCTCGTCCCCCTTGGGACACTCTACGATCTCAACTGAAGTTAAATGGCGACTTTTGCCCCCCCCAGAATACGAGGGGCAGCCTCCCGGAGGAGGGAAGGATTGTCCGTTGCCGGCTTTACCTCCCTGGGGTAGTTTACTTCTCTTTAAATCTGCCATTGTTTTGGGTGCCGGCGTAAAGTGCCGGCTGCCTATAAAACACACAAGAACACAAACACTCAACACAAACACACACAAAACACTGGCTTCCACCAGCGTGCCCGACGGGGCGGCCGAATTGACCCTCCCCGCCGCGCCGCAGACCTTGAAGGTCCGCCATCCCCCGGCCCGAAAGCCCTCTGCAGACAGAACTGCACCGTCCCGAAGTGCCCGACAGGGTGGCCGAGTTGACCCTCCCTGCCGCGCCGCCAGCCTTGAAGGCCGGCCATCCCACGACCCGAAGGTCTGCTGGGGCGATCCTTCATCGCCCCCTCCCCGTCTCTCTGCTGCGCCCTATGCCGAGACATAGGGATCGCAGAGAGACCCCGCCAGGAATTCAGCCAACGGCTAACAAGATCCCCGAAGGAAAGTTATTAACCGTTGCCCAGGGTGCACCGAGCCAAGTGTTGCCCTTCCCCCCGAATGCAAGCATTCAAGAGGAACTACAACACCCGGGGTTTCGTGGAGGTATCCTGGCATTGCACCCCAACCTAACCTAACCTAACCTAACCTAACCTAACCTAACCTTTTTTTTTTTTTTTTTTTTTTTTTGAGGGGGGGAAATGCCCTCGCACTTCCCTGCCACCACCCCCGTGGTGGCAGGGGGTATGTGGGACTCGAACCCACTAAAACCCCCCCGTGATCCGACCGCCGCCGGGATGGGGCGAGATGGAGACGCACTGCATTAACCATCTCGCCCCGGCGGTAGGCCCTTCCGGGCCTCTGCGCCAGTGGGTGGGCAACCTTTCACCTCAGTTGCCCACCAGACGTGTGGGGCCATGTAAGTGCAGCGGAGAGTCCCCCGACTCTCCGCCACTGGCCCCACTACGGGGGATGGAGAAAGCGCTCAATGAAGCGCCTTCTCCGTCTCCCCACCCGTCTGCGCCGGAGGGGGTCAGAGTTGGCATTATCCTCCCTGACCCGCTCCGCGGCCTCCTTCTGCGTCATCACCCTCTCGCAGAAGGAGACCGTGGCCTGCCACGCACTCTCGCTGCCGAGCATGGCTTTCACCACGCTCGGCAGCGAGAGGTCCCGGCCAACGACCGCTGAAAGTGTGCGCCGCTCGGAGTCCCAAGCAGCGCACACCTCCAGCGTGTGGGGCGCCGTGTCCTCTGGCGCCCCACATTCGTGGCAGGCCGGGGTCGCCTCCCGTCTCGCGATTTGATGCAGGTACTTTCCGAAACATCCATGTCCGGAAAGCACCTGCACCAAACGAAACGTCAGCGACCCGAAGGGCCGCCGCACCCACTCCCGGAGGACCGGGCGGATGGCCTCCACCGTCCTCTGTCCAGGGACCGGTGGAGCCAGGTCCTCCGTCCACCGCCGCAACAGGGCGGCCCGCGCCTGCCTTCGCAGGCGCTTGACCTCCCCCCACGCTGGGGGCTCTCCACGGGACCTCCTCGCCGCCACGAAGTGGTAAACTTCGGCGAGGGTCTCCGCTTCGAGCTCCCAGGGGGGATCACTGGCCAGCACACATGCCGCCGTCCAGGACACCGTCCGGTATCCGCGGATCGCCCTCGTCGCAATGACCCGCTGCGGACGACGCAGCAGGGCCTTGTTATTGCGACCGAGGGCGTCCACCCAGACCGGTGCCCCGTACATGGCCATACTCCGGATCACTCCGGAGTACAGCCGACGGCACGTGGCCTTCGGGCCACCCACGTTGGGCAGCAGCCTCCCCAGAGCGGCGGCCGCTCCTAGGACTTTTGGGGCCAGTTGAGTGAAGTGGGCCCCAAAAGTCCACCTCCCGTCCAGGATGAGACCCAGATATTTCATCTGGGTCCCAACCGGGACCGGGACCGGGACCCCATCCAGAAGCACCCGCGTTCCTGGAGGGGGTCCCCCCCGAGGCCCGTGGAACAACAGGGCCTCGGTCTTGGAGAGGGCAACCTCCAGTCCCAGGGAGCGGATGCGGTCGACCACGAGGGTTGTTCCCACCGTGGCCAGCCGCACCGTCTCCCTGAGGTCCCTCCCCTTGGCTACGACCAGGGTGTCGTCTGCGTAGCACACAACCCGCATGTTTGCAGGCAGCGTGCCACGCAGCACCCAGTCATAGCCAATGTTCCACAGGATCGGTCCCAGTACCGACCCCTGTGGAACCCCGCAGGAGACGCGACGGTGCCTCAAACCGTCGCGCCCTTCCACCAAGACCTCGCGGTCCTGGAGGTAGTCGGCCAACAGCCTCCGCAGATACAGGGGCACGCCGTGGTAACGGAGCGCCTCCTGTATCGTTCCATGCGGGAGGCTGTTGAAGGCGTTGGCTATGTCAAGCGAGACAGCCAACGCCTTTTCCCCCCCTGCCGACCGCATCCTGCGTCCACTCCTTGAGCCAGAGCAGGGCGTCTATAGTAGACCGCCCCGCTCTGAACCCATACTGGGCCTCTGACAACCCAGGCCCAGTACCCTCTAGGTGCTGAATGACACGGGCAGCTACCACACGTTCTAGCAGCTTGCCCGTGTCATCCAGCAAGACGATGGGCCTGTATGCGGAAGGGGAGTCAGCAGGACGACCCTCCTTCCGCAACAGGCACAATCGGCCGTCCTTCCACGGCTTCGGGAATCGTCCGGACGTGAGGCACGCGTCGAACAGTTCCCGAAGCCGATCACCCATCTCCTCCAGGGCTATCCTGAGGACCCGCCCCGGGATCCCATCAGGACCCGGGGCGGTCCTCTTGCCCCGTAGGCGTGCGACCGCGACCTCCATCTCCGCCTCCGTCAGAGGCGGGATGGAGTCCGCTGAGTCTGCCTCAGGGACGGGGAAGGACGATGCCATCGTCGGAGGGTTATGGAGGGGATCTCTGTCGGGGAAGAGCCCCTCCAACACCCTGCCCAGGAGCTCCGGCTCCAGGGACTCAGCAACTGGGGACGTCTGGCCCCGGAACTTGTTCCGGGCAGCCCTATATGGACGTCCCCATGGGTCCCTGTTGAGGCCTTCCAACGTCTCGCCCCAGCTCTCTGCCTTTGCACGGCCAATGGCCAGCTGTAGGTCCCCCCGCACGTCGCGGTAGGCACTGTACAGCCGGCCCTCAGCTGCCAGCTCCTCAGCTGACAGCTGCTCGTCCGTGCGGCCCCTGCGTCGCCTCCTGCAGTGGGTGTAGGCCCGCCTCGCCGCCGAACTGGTGACCCAGAGATCGGCAATCTCCGGGTTCCACCAGTGTACTTGGCGGCGTTCGGGGCGGCGGCGGGCCCTTGGCATGGCCGTGTCACACACGGCCGTGACCGCTGCACGGAAGTGGCTCGCCGCAACGTCCACTTCCGGGTGCACGGGCCCAGCCTGCCAAGCCTGGACTATAGCCGCCTCTTTTGCCAGTTCGGCGTCGAGGCGACTAATAGCCCAGCGCGGGAAGACCGGCCGCGCCACCCGCAGGGGCCCCCCTCGGTTGTTGGAGGTGGAGATCTCGAACCTTATGTATTTATGGTCCGAGAGAGTCTCCACCTCCGACAACACCCTCCAGGCCCGGACACGTGCTGCGACAGCGGGGGTGGCGAACGAGATGTCTACCACGGACCCCCCGCGCTGCCGCACGCACGTGTGGGCCGACCCTCTGTTGAGTAGGGTCAGTCCTGTGGCAACCGCCCACTCCCTCACGATCTCGCCGCGAGGGTTTGTGGAGGGGTTGCCCCAATCCCGGGCCTTGGCATTCAGGTCCCCCATGAAGAGGACCTGACGTGGGGCCTGTCTCCTCACCGCCGCGGCCAGGAGGTCCACAAAGACCTCCAGCTCCGCAGCGGTTTTGTTGGGGGAGAAGTATGCGCCGACAATCGCATACTCCCCCCACTTTGCCACCACATAACCCGACCCCCTCTCCTCAACCGAGAGGGGGTTGGACCCGCCGGATCGCCCAATGACAGCCACGGAGTCGTCCAGGTCCCCAGCCCAACACGTATGTTGGGGGGGGACATAGTACGGCTCCGCGGCGACCGCCACGTCTATCTGCCACTGCGCCAAGGACTGCATAAGCAGATCTTGGGCTCTGGCGCAGTGGTTTAGATTCGTCTGGAGGAAGTTGTGATGTCCGACTTGATCCATTAATCGGACATCACAACCTCCTCACACGCCGCTGGGCGTACTACCTCCGGGGCGGCCTGGCTTGTGGCAGCTGGGGCGGCCAGGGTCCGGGTGGCCTTCCCCTTCGTCTTAGGGGGAACGCAGCCGCGTCCCCCCATTACGTGCCCAGAGGGCCGCCCCGACTCTGCGCAGATGGCACAGCGTGGGACTGTCTTCCCGCAGCTGGCCGACCGGTGACCTGCTTCCCCACAACGGAAACACAGGTCACCCCTGTCCGCCACCGCGGGGCACAGAGGGCGAGTGTGCCCTAGCCCCAAGCACCGGTAACAGCGCATGGGGCGTTCCCCCAGTGCCACCACCTGCACTGAGCTCCACCCGATCAGCAATCTCCCTTTCTGTAGCAGCACTTTAGCTGCTGCAACTGGGAGGGAAACGAGAGTGGAGCCAGCCCCTCTTGGACCAGGGCGAATCTCCCCGGCCTTTACTAGCTGCGGGTCGCACTCCCCCGCACGTGCGACCGCTGCCACCACCTTTTCCTTGGTAGCCGCATCATCCAAACCACTGATCCTCAGATCAGTGGTTTTAACCGGCCTGGTGATATTGGCCACCTCCATCACAACCCCGCGGAGCTTTTCCGCGAGGCGATCCGCTTTCTCCCCGCTTTGGGAGCCGGGGATCTGTAGCATCCTGGCTCCCGTAGCCGTTTGGCGAATGCGAATCTCCTCGATCCCCAGCTCCTGCAGGTCAACCTTATCCTGCACCGTCTGGAGGACGGTGCTGTAGGTCATCCCTTTTTCCACGGCATCGGGGTGCAGTGACAGCACCACGGCCGCGGATTTTGGGGGACTCTTCAGCACCGTCGTAGCCCTACCAGCTGGGGGGGCTGCCGGCCTTGCTGCTGGAGCAGGGGTACGGGCTGCAGGGGCACGGGCCGCGGGGAGACGGGCCGTTGGAGCACGGGCTGCGGGGGCACGGGCCGCGGGAGGGGCACGGGCCGCGGGGTCACGGGCAGCAGGGACACGGGCCGTGGAAGCAAGGGCCGTTTGGGCACGGGGCTTAGGGGCTGCAGGGGCAGGGGTGGGAACGGAGGGCTTCCCCTTTCCCTTTCCCTTCCCCTTGCCTTTTCCCACCACCTGGGCCCAGGTTTCCCTTCCCTCAGGAACCTGGGTACTTGGGGTCCTTGTGGAAGGACCCGCAACCTCAGCCTGCTGGCGAGCAAGCTCAGCCACCCCTGCATTTGCGGCCTCCGCCGCTGCCCTCTTAGCGTCCGCCCTCAGTGGTGGACGCACCGTCTTTGCAGGCAGAAGGCGGTCCTCGATCACTGCGAGTCGGGCATTGAGCATTTGCCCGAAAGTGGCAGTCAAGGACCCCTTAAGCTCCTCCAGAAAGTCAGCACCCAGCACTGAGGGGGCTGCAGGCCTCTGCGTAGCGGCAGCGGTAGCGGTGGCGGTGGCGGCGGCAGCGGTAGCAGTGGCGGCCTCCGTCTTGGCCTCACTGAAGCCAAGACGAAGCGCCTTCACCTCCGCCTTCATTGCCTCCACCTCCAACCGTAGGCGGGTATTTTCCGCCCTGAGCCGCCGCGTCTCCTCCGCTTCGCTCCTCCCAGTCAGGGTGTCGACCACCTCGCCTAGGGTCGACGCGGACTTCTTGAGGCGGCCGACGAACTCACCCTTGAGGTTGCCAGATTTCCTGGCAACCTCAAGAATGCGGGTGAGCTCCTCCCCCGCCCGCGCTCTTAGCTCCTGGGCGTTGAGGACGCTGAGGTCAACGACCATCGGGCGAGCATCAGAATCAGTTCCGGTGCTCGGCTCGACGTCGCTAACCACAGCGGCCGGCCCCTTCCTATATCTCCTGCCCTGCAGAAGCGTCTCCATTTCCTCATCCACAGGAGCAGGCTTGAGGAAGGTCTCCCTGGACGGACCCGCCTGGGTGGCCTTCCTCCTGCCTCTCCTCGCCGAATTGACCTTGGCGGCCGCCGTCTCTTCGGTCTCCGTGTCTGAGTCCAAAAACCCAGGCACGAAGAATGACGAGTACGGCCGTTTCCGGCCAGCACCGCTCTCGTCGGCGGTCTCCCGTCCGCCCGACCTCTCCGATATGATGGAGGAGTCGTCGGACTCCACCGCCCGCCCTTCTTCTATCCTGCCCTGGGAAGCGCAAGAGCCCTTCTCAGGGTCCACCAAAACCGGTGGGCCCTGAGGAGGACCTCTGAGCTGTCCCTGGGAAGGGTCCCTCAGGAAGCGCCCGGAGGCGTCCCTCAACGGCTTAGGCATAGTCTACGCACACACAAAGAACCACAATTCACAATACAAAATAACATCCAACCAACCAAAACAATCTTTAGGGTCTTACCTAACCTAACTTGTTATAATGGCAATGAAGTTTCAATATAGTTTCTCGGTAGAATTGCCATTTGTTCCTATAATATGTTTTTTTTTTTTTTATTAATACATGCTTTCTAATACTCAAATTACTGCTGCTGTAATTAATTAAAATACAATGATGTTTCACATAGATAATATGGTTTAAAGAAATATAGAGCTTACGACATTTTGGTAGTTTTTCTTCCAAAAATGTTTACTTAGGCGAACTCGTATCAGAGCCATCCAGTGAGCATTTTTTGTCAACCTAACCTAACCTAACCTAACCTAACCTAACCTAACCTAACCTAACCTAACCTTTTTTTTTTTTTTTTTTTTTTTTTTTTTTTTTTTTTAACGTGGGGGAAATGCATTTACGCACACCCGCGGCTGGGTCGGCCACGGGTAGTGTCGGGCTCGATGCCCGGAAGGGGCACCCATACCGACTAAAACCTCCACGATGTTCCGCCTACTCAGCTGGAAGCGGGGCCGCGGGCCCGCTTGCGCATTCTCCGCAGCCCCGCTTGCGCTGTTGCTCGCTCCGTGCAGGAGCGAGCCCTCCTCGGGGGGGGGGTGTATAAAGCCCCCTCCCGGAGGGGTGTATAAAGCCCCTCCTCCTCCTCGAGTGATGCCCCGGAACATCTGGGGCACCAACTCCTCTGGGGGACCCTGTTTTCAGGGACGTTGGATGGCCCACATCCAGCGCCCCGAGTCCCCGCCGCAGGGACGGAGTCAGGAATTTAATCCCGGCTCCGTCACCGCGCCCTCAGGAGTGGGGGAGAGAGAGTACTCCGTTCTCTTTCCCCCGCCCCTAGCTTGCGCCGTTGTCTGCCGCAATAGGCAGGGAGACGACGGCGCGAGCTCCTCCACGGGGGCGGGTGTATAAAGCCCCCTCCCCAGACCTCTCCTCGTCGAGCGCTCCTAGCAAGACGGTCGACGGTGAGAGGCCAATTCTGCAGCCACCTGCTGCCACTCGCGCCGCCGCCTCCGGCCCTCAGAGACGTCGGCGCGATCCTCCACGGGGGGGGGGGTGTATAGAGCCCCCTCCCCGGAGGGGTGTACAAAGCCCCTCCTTCATTCGCGAGAGCGATAGCGATGCCCCGGGGCTATAACGGGGCATCGCCCCCGCCCTCTGGAGCGGAGGAGCGAGAGGATGGCAATCTCTCTCCCCCGCCCCCCACCTCCCCGGGCCTCTCCTCGTCGAGACGACCGCAACGAATCGACGGTGAGAGGCCGATCCTGCAGCCGCCTGCTGCCCACTAGCGCGCCACCGTCGCCCCTCCGACCAAAGGCGACGGCGCGCGCTCCTCCTCGGGGGGGGGTGTATAAAGCCCCCTCCCGGAGGGGTTTTTAAGCCCCTCCCTCACCAGGGGCGATGCCGCTTACTCCTGGACATCGCCCCACCCTCTGGAGCGAGGGAGCGATAAGACACTCCCTCCCCCGCTCCTTGGTCCCCCCCCTGCGAACAGAAGAGGGACCACCTCCCCGGTCCTCCCATTGTCGAGCATGGCTAATTGCTCGACAACGAGAGGCCGCCTTGACTCGCACCACCGCCTCCCATGCCAAGGATGCGACGGTGCGAGTCCCCGCCTCTCTGCTGCGCCCTATGCCGAGGCATAGGGATCGCAGAGAGGCCCCCCCCCCGCCAGGAATTTCGCCAACGGCTAACAAGATCCCCGAAGGAAAGTTGTTAGCCGTTGCCCAGGGTGCACCGGTCCAGGTGCTGCCCTTCCCCCCGAATGCAAGCATTAAGAGGGAATTGCAGCACCCGAGGCAACGTGGAGGTATCCTGGCATTGCACCCCAACCTAACCTAACCTTTTTTTTTTTTTTTTTTTTTTTTTTTTTTTTTTAACGTGGGGGAAATGCATTTACGCACACCCGCGGCTGGGTCGGCCACGGGTAGTGTCGGGCTCGATGCCCGGAAGGGGCACCCATACCGACTAAAACCTCCACGATGTTCCGCCTACTCAGCTGGAAGCGGGGCCGCGGGCCCGCTTGCGCATTCTCCGCAGCCCCGCTTGCGCTGTTGCTCGCTCCGTGCAGGAGCGAGCCCTCCTCGGGGGGGGGGTGTATAAAGCCCCCTCCCGGAGGGGTGTATAAAGCCCCTCCTCCTCCTCGAGTGATGCCCCGGAACATCTGGGGCACCAACTCCTCTGGGGGACCCTGTTTTCAGGGACGTTGGATGGCCCACATCCAGCGCCCCGAGTCCCCGCCGCAGGGACGGAGTCAGGAATTTAATCCCGGCTCCGTCACCGCGCCCTCAGGAGTGGGGGAGAGAGAGTACTCCGTTCTCTTTCCCCCGCCCCTAGCTTGCGCCGTTGTCTGCCGCAATAGGCAGGGAGACGACGGCGCGAGCTCCTCCACGGGGGGGGGTGTATAAAGCCCCCTCCCCAGACCTCTCCTCGTCGAGCGCTCCTAGCAAGACGGTCGACGGTGAGAGGCCAATTCTGCAGCCACCTGCTGCCACTCGCGCCGCCGCCTCCGGCCCTCAGAGACGTCGGCGCGATCCTCCACGGGGGGGGGGGGTGTATAGAGCCCCCTCCCCGGAGGGGTGTACAAAGCCCCTCCTTCATTCGCGAGAGCGATAGCGATGCCCCGGGGCTATAACGGGGCATCGCCCCCGCCCTCTGGAGCGGAGGAGCGAGAGGATGGCAATCTCTCTCCCCCGCCCCCCACCTCCCCGGGCCTCTCCTCGTCGAGACGACCGCAACGAATCGACGGTGAGAGGCCGATCCTGCAGCCGCCTGCTGCCCACTAGCGCGCCACCGTCGCCCCTCCGACCAAAGGCGACGGCGCGCGCTCCTCCTCGGGGGGGGGTGTATAAAGCCCCCTCCCGGAGGGGTTTTTAAGCCCCTCCCTCACCAGGGGCGATGCCGCTTACTCCTGGACATCGCCCCACCCTCTGGAGCGAGGGAGCGATAAGACACTCCCTCCCCCGCTCCTTGGTCCCCCCCCTGCGAACAGAAGAGGGACCACCTCCCCGGTCCTCCCATTGTCGAGCATGGCTAATTGCTCGACAACGAGAGGCCGCCTTGACTCGCACCACCGCCTCCCATGCCACGGATGCGACGGTGCGAGTCCCCGCCTCTCTGCTGCGCCCTATGCCGAGGCATAGGGATCGCAGAGAGGCCCCCCCCCCGCCAGGAATTTCGCCAACGGCTAACAAGATCCCCGAAGGAAAGTTGTTAGCCGTTGCCCAGGGTGCACCGGTCCAGGTGCTGCCCTTCCCCCCGAATGCAAGCATTAAGAGGGAATTGCAGCACCCGAGGCAACGTGGAGGTATCCTGGCATTGCACCCCAACCTTTTTTTTTTTTTTTTTTTTTTTTTGAGGGGGGGAAATGCCCTCGCACTTCCCTGCCACCACGGGGGTGGTGGCAGGGGGTATGTGGGACTCGAACCCACTAAAACCCCCCCGTGATCCGACCGCCGCCGGGATGGGGCGAGATGGAGACGCACTGCATTAACCATCTCGCCCCGGCGGTAGGCCCTTCCGGGCCTCTGCGCCAGTGGGTGGGCAACCTTTCACCTCAGTTGCCCACCAGACGTGTGGGGCCATGTAAGTGCAGCGGAGAGTCCCCCGACTCTCCGCCACTGGCCCCACTACGGGGGATAGAGAAAGCGCTCAATGAAGCGCCTCCTCCGTCTCCCCACCCGTCTGCGCCGGAGGGGGTCAGAGTTGGTATTATCCTCCCTGACCCGCTCCGCGGCCTCCTTCTGCGTCATCACCCTCTCGCAGAAGGAGACCGTGGCCTGCCACGCACTCTCGCTGCCGAGCATGGCTTTCACCACGCTCGGCAACGAGAGGTCCCGGCCAACGACCGCTGAAAGTGTGCGCCGCTCGGAGTCCCAAGCAGCGCACACCTCCAGCGTGTGGGGCGCCGTGTCCTCTGGCGCCCCACATTCGTGGCAGGCCGGGGTTGCCTCCCGTCTCGCAATTTGATGCAGGTACTTTCCGAAACATCCATGTCCGGAAAGCACCTGCACCAAACGGAACGTCAGCGACCCAAAGGGCCGCCGCACCCACTCCCGGAGGACCGGGCGGATGGCCTCCACCGTCCTCTGTCCAGGGACCGGTGGAGCCAGGTCCTCCGTCCACCGCCGCAACAGTGCGGCCCGCGCCTGCTTTCGCAGGCGCTTGACCTCCCCCCACGCTGGGGGCTCTCCACGGGACCTCCTCGCCGCCACGAAGTGGTAAACTTCGGCGAGGGTCTCCGCTTCGAGCTCCCAGGGGGGATCACTGGCCAGCACACATGTCGCCGTCCAGGACACCGTCCGGTATCCGCGGATCGCCCTCGTCGCAATGACCCGCTGCGGACGACGCAGCAGGGCCTTGTTATTGCGACCGAGGGCGTCCACCCAGACCGGTGCCCCGTACATGGCCATACTCCGGATTACTCCGGAGTACAGCCGGCGGCACGTGGCGTTCGGGCCACCCACATTGGGCAGCAGCCTCCCTAGAGCGGCGGCCGCTCCTAGAACTTTTGGGGCCAGTTGAGTGAAGTGGGCCCCAAAAGTCCACCTCCCGTCCAGGATGAGACCCAGATATTTCATCTGGGTCCCAACCGGGACCGGGACCCCATCCAGAAGCACCCGCGTTCCTGGAGGGGGTCCCCCCCGAGGCCCGTGGAACAACAGGGCCTCGGTCTTGGAGAGGGCAACCTCCAGTCCCAGAGAGCGGATGCGGTCGACCACGAGGGTTGTTCCCACCGTGGCCAGCCGCACCGTTTCCCTGAGGTCCCTCCCCTTGACTACGACCAGGGTGTCGTCTGCGTAGCACGCAACCCGCATGTTTGCAGGCAGCGTGCCACGCAGCACCCAGTCGTAGCCAATGTTCCACAGGATCGGTCCCAGTACCGACCCCTGTGGAACCCCGCAGGAGACGCGACGGTGCCTCAAACCATCGCGCCCTTCCACCAGGACCTCGCGGTCCTGGAGGTAGTCGGCCAACAGCCTCCGCAGATACAGGGGCACTCCGTGGTAACGCAGCGCCTCCTGTATCGTTCCATGTGGGAGGCTGTTGAAGGCGTTGGCTATGTCGAGCGAGACAGCCAACGCCTTTTCCCCCCCGCCGACCGCTTCCTGCGTCCACTCCTTGAGCCAGAGCAGGGCGTCTATAGTAGACCGCCCCGCTCTGAACCCATACTGGGCCTCCGACAGCCCAGGCCCAGTACCCTCCAGGTGCTGGATGACACGGGCAGCTACCACACGCTCCAGCAGCTTACCCGTGTCATCCAGCAAGACGATGGGCCTGTATGCGGAAGGGGAGTCAGCAGGACGACCCTCCTTCCGCAACAGGCACAATCGGCCGTCCTTCCACGGCTTCGGGAATCGTCCGGACGTGAGGCATGCGTCGAACAGTTCCCGAAGCCGATCGCCCATCTCCTCCAGGGCGATCCTGAGGACCCGCCCCGGGATCCCATCAGGACCCGGGGCGGTCCTCTTGCCCCGTAGGCGTGCGACCGCGACCTCCATCTCCGCCTCCGTCAGAGGCGGGATGGAGTCCGCCGAGTCTGCCTCGGGGAAGGGGAAGGACGGCGCCATCGTCGGAGGGTTGTGGAGGGGATCTCTGTCGGGGAAGAGCCCCTCCAACACCCTACCCAGGAGCTCCGGCTCCAGGGACTCCGCGACTGGGGACGTCTGGCCCCGGAACTTGTTCCGGGCAGCCCTATATGGACGTCCCCACGGGTCCCTGTTGAGGCCCTCCAGCGTCTCGCTCCAGCCCTCCGCCTTTGCTCGGCCGATGGCCAGCTGCAGGTCCCACCGCGCGTCGCGGTAGGCACCGTACAGCCGGCCCTCAGCTGCCAGCTCCTCAGCTGACAGCTGCTCGTCCGTCCGGCCCCTGCGCCTCCTCCTGCGGTGCACGTAGGCCCGCCTCGCCGCCGAACTGGTGGCCCAGAGATCGGCAATCTCCGGGTTCCACCAGTACACCTGGCGGCGTTCGGGGCGGCGGCGGGCCCTCGGCATGGCCGTGTCGCACACGGCCGTCACTGCCGCACGGAAGTGGCCCGCCGCAACGTCCACTTCCGGGTGCGCGGGGCCAGCCTGCCAAGCCTGGACTATAGCCGCCTCTTTTGCCAGTTCGGCGTCGAGGCGACTAATAGCCCAGCGCGGGAAGACCGAACGCGCCACCCGCAGGGGCCTCCCTCGGTTGTTGGAGGTGGAGATCTCGAACCTTATGTATTTGTGGTCCGAGAGAGTCTCCACCTCCGACAACACCCTCCAGGCCCGGACACGTGCTGCGACAGCGGGGGTGGCGAACGAAACGTCCACCACGGACCCCCCGCGCTGCCGCACGCACGTGTGGACCGACCCTCTATTAAGCAGGGTCAGTCCTGTGGCAACCGCCCACTCCCTCACGATCTCGCCGCGAGGGTTAGTGGAGGGGTTGCCCCAATCCCGGGCCTTGGCGTTCAGGTCCCCCATAAAGAGGACCTGACGGGGGGCCTGTCTCCGCACCGCCGCGGCTAGGAGGTCCACAAAGACCTCCAGCTCCGCAGCGGTTTTATTGGGGGAGAAGTATGCGCCGACAATCGCATACTCCCCCCACCTTGCCACCACATACCCTGACCCCCTTTCTTCAACCGAGAGGGGGGTGGACCCGCCGGACCGCCCAACGACGGCCACGGAGTCGTCCAGGTCCCCAGCCCAACACGTATGTTGGGAGGGGACATAGTACGGCTCCGCGGCGACCGCCACGTCTATCTGCCACTGCGCCAGGGACTGCATAAGCAGATCTTGGGCCCTGGCGCAGTGGTTTAAATTCGTCTGGAGGAAGTTGTGATGTCCGACTTGATCCATTAATCGGACATCACAACTTCCTCGTACGCCACTGAGCGTACTCCCTGCGGGGCGGCCTGGCTTGTGGCAGCTGGGGCGGCCAGGGTCCGGGTGGCCTTCCCCTTCGTCTTAGGGGGAACGCAGCCGCGTCCCCCCATTACGTGCCCAGAGGGCCGCCCCGACTCTGCGCAGATGGCACAGCGTGGGACTGTCTTCCCGCAGCTGGCCGACCGGTGACCTGCTTCCCCACAACGGAAACACAGGTCACCCCTGTCCGCCACCGCGGGGCACAGAGGGCGAGTGTGCCCTAGCCCCAAGCACCGGTAACAGCGCATGGGGCGTTCCCCCAGCGCCACCACCTGCACTGAGCTCCACCCGATCAGCAATCTCCCTTTCTGTAGCAGCACTTTAGCTGCTGCAACTGGGAGGGAAACGAGAGTGGAGCCAGCCCCTCTTGGACCAGGGCGAATCTCCCCGGCCTTTACTAGCTGCGGGTCGCACTCCCCCGCACGTGCGACCGCTGCCACCACCTTTTCCTTGGTGGCCGCATCATCCAAACCACTGATCCTCAGATCAGTGGTTTTAACCGGCCTGGTGATATTGGCCACCTCCATCACAACCCCGCGGAGCTTTTCCGCGAGGCGATCCGCTTTCTCCCCGCTTTGGGAGCCGGGGATCTGTAGCATCCTGGCTCCCGTAGCCGTTTGGCGAATGCGGATCTCCTCGATCCCCAGCTCCTGCAGGTCAACCTTATCCTGCACCGTCTGGAGGACGGTGCTGTAGGTCATCCCTTTTTCCACGGCATCGGGGTGCAGTGACAGCACCACGGCCGCGGATTTTGGGGGACTCTTCAGCACCGTCGTAGCCCTACCAGCTGGGGGGGCTGCCGGCCTTGCTGCTGGAGCAGGGGTACGGGCTGCAGGGGCACGGGCCGCGGGGAGACGGGCCGTTGGAGCACGGGCTGCGGGGGCACGGGCCGCGAGAGGGGCACGGGCCGCGGGGTCACGGGCAGCAGGGACACGGGCCGTGGAAGCAAGGGCCGTTTGGGCACGGGGCTTAGGGGTTGCAGGGGCAGGGGTGGGAACGGAGGGCTTCCCCTTTCCCTTTCCCTTCCCCTTCCCCTTGCCTTTTCCCACCACCTGGGCCCAGGTTTCCCTTCCCTCAGGAACCTGGGTACTTGGGGTCCTTGTGGAAGGACCCGCAACCTCAGCCTGCTGGCGAGCAAGCTCAGCCACCCCTGCATTTGCGGCCTCCGCCGCTGCCCTCTTAGCGTCCGCCCTCAGTGGTGGACGCACCGTCTTTGCAGGCAGAAGGCGGTCCTCGATCACTGCGAGTCGGGCATTGAGCATTTGCCCGAAAGTGGCAGTCAAGGACCCCTTAAGCTCCTCCAGAAAGTCAGCACCCAGCACTGAGGGGGCTGCAGGCCTCTGCGTAGCGGCAGCGGTAGCGGTGGCGGTGGCGGCGGCAGCGGTGGCAGTGGCGGCCTCCGTCTTGGCCTCACTGAAGCCAAGACGAAGCGCCTTCACCTCCGCCTTCATTGCCTCCACCTCCAACCGTAGGCGGGTATTTTCCGACCTGAGCCGCCGCGTCTCCTCCGCTTCGCTCCTCCCAGTCAGGGTGTCGACCACCTCGCCTAGGGTCGACGCGGACTTCTTGAGGCGGCCGACGAACTCACCCTTGAGGTTGCCAGATTTCCTGGCAACCTCAAGAATGCGGGTGAGCTCCTCCCCCGCCCGCGCTCTTAGCTCCTGGGCGTTGAGGACGCTGAGGTCAACGACCATCGGGCGAGCATCAGAATCAGTTCCGGTGCTCGGCTCGACGTCGCTAACCACAGCGGCCGGCCCCTTCCTATATCTCCTGCCCTGCAGAAGCGTCTCCATTTCCTCATCCACAGGAGCAGGCTTGAGGAAGGACTCCCTGGACGGACCCGCCTGGGTGGCCTTCCTCCTGCCTCTCCTCGCCGAATTGACCTTGGCGGCCGCCGTCTCTTCGGTCTCCGTGTCTGAGTCCAAAAACCCAGGCACGAAGAATGACGAGTACGGCCGTTTCCGGCCAGCACCGCTCTCGTCGGCGGTCTCCCGTCCGCCCGACCTCTCCGATATGATGGAGGAGTCGTCGGACTCCACCGCCCGCCCTTCTTCTATCCTGCCCTGGGAAGCGCAAGAGCCCTTCTCAGGGTCCACCAAAACCGGTGGGCCCTGAGGAGGACCTCTGAGCTGTCCCTGGGAAGGGTCCCTCAGGAAGCGCCCGGAGGCGTCCCTCAACGGCTTAGGCATAGTCTACGCACACACAAAGAACCACAATTCACGATTGCACCCCAACCTAACCTAACCTAACCTAACCTAACCTAACCTAACCTAACCCATTGCACCCCAACCTAACCTAACCTTTTTTTTTTTTTTTTTTTTTTTTTTTTTTTTTAACGTGGGGGAAATGCATTTACGCACACCCGCGGCTGGGTCGGCCACGGGTAGTGTCGGGCTCGATGCCCGGAAGGGGCACCCATACCGACTAAAACCTCCACGATGTTCCGCCTACTCAGCTGGAAGCGGGGCCGCGGGCCCGCTTGCGCATTCTCCGCAGCCCCGCTTGCGCTGTTGCTCGCTCCGTGCAGGAGCGAGCCCTCCTCGGGGGGGGGTGTATAAAACCCCCTCCCGGAGGGGTGTATAAAGCCCCTCCTCCTCCTCGAGTGATGCCCCGGAACATCTGGGGCACCAACTCCTCTGGGGGACCCTGTTTTCAGGGACGTTGGATGGCCCACATCCAGCGCCCCGAGTCCCCGCCGCAGGGACGGAGTCAGGAATTTAATCCCGGCTCCGTCACCGCGCCCTCAGGAGTGGGGGAGAGAGAGTACTCCGTTCTCTTTCCCCCGCCCCTAGCTTGCGCCGTTGTCTGCCGCAATAGGCAGGGAGACGACGGCGCGAGCTCCTCCACGGGGGGGGGTGTATAAAGCCCCCTCCCCAGACCTCTCCTCGTCGAGCGCTCCTAGCAAGACGGTCGACGGTGAGAGGCCAATTCTGCAGCCACCTGCTGCCACTCGCGCCGCCGCCTCCGGCCCTCAGAGACGTCGGCGCGATCCTCCACGGGGGGGGGTGTATAGAGCCCCCTCCCCGGAGGGGTGTACAAAGCCCCCCCTTCATTCGCGAGAGCGATAGCGATGCCCCGGGGCTATAACGGGGCATCGCCCCCGCCCTCTGGAGCGGAGGAGCGAGAGGATGGCAATCTCTCTCCCCCGCCCCCCACCTCCCCGGGCCTCTCCTCGTCGAGACGACCGCAACGAATCGACGGTGAGAGGCCGATCCTGCAGCCACCTGCTGCCCACTAGCGCGCCACCGTCGCCCCTCCGACCAAAGGCGACGGCGCGCGCTCCTCCTCGGGGGGGGGTGTATAAAGCCCCCTCCCGGAGGGGTTTTTAAGCCCCTCCCTCACCAGGGGCGATGCCGCTTACTCCTGGACATCGCCCCACCCTCTGGAGCGAGGGAGCGATAAGACACTCCCTCCCCCGCTCCTTGGTCCCCCCCCTGCGAACAGAAGAGGGACCACCTCCCCGGTCCTCCCATTGTCGAGCATGGCTAATTGCTCGACAACGAGAGGCCGCCTTGACTCGCACCACCGCCTCCCATGCCAAGGATGCGACGGTGCGAGTCCCCGCCTCTCTGCTGCGCCCTATGCCGAGGCATAGGGATCGCAGAGAGGCCCCCCCCCCGCCAGGAATTTCGCCAACGGCTAACAAGATCCCCGAAGGAAAGTTGTTAGCCGTTGCCCAGGGTGCACCGGTCCAGGTGCTGCCCTTCCCCCCGAATGCAAGCATTAAGAGGGAATTGCAGCACCCGAGGCAACGTGGAGGTATCCTGGCATTGCACCCCAACCTAACCTAACCTTTTTTTTTTTTTTTTTTTTTTTTTTTAAACGTGGGGGAAATGCATTTACGCACACCCGCGGCTGGGTCGGCCACGGGTAGTGTCGGGCTCGATGCCCGGAAGGGGCACCCATACCGACTAAAACCTCCACGATGTTCCGCCTACTCAGCTGGAAGCAGGGCCGCGGGCCCGCTTGCGCATTCTCCGCAGCCCCGCTTGCGCTGTTGCTCGCTCCGTGCAGGAGCGAGCCCTCCTCGGGGGGGGGGTGTATAAAGCCCCCTCCCGGAGGGGTGTATAAAGCCCCTCCTCCTCCTCGAGTGATGCCCCGGAACATCTGGGGCACCAACTCCTCTGGGGGACCCTGTTTGGGACGTTGGATGGCCCACATCCAGCGCCCCGAGTCCCCGCCGCAGGGACGGAGTCAGGAATTTAATCCCGGCTCCGTCACCGCGCCCTCAGGAGCGGGGGAGAGAGAGTACTCCGTTCTCTTTCCCTCGCCCCTAACTCGCGCCGTTGTCTGCTGCAATAGGCAGGGAGACGACGGCGCGAGTTCCTCCACGGGGGGGGGTGTATAGAGCCCCCTCCCCGGAGGGGTGTACAAAGCCCCTACTCAATTCGCGAGAGCGATTGCGATGTCCCGGGGCTACAACGGGGCATCGCCCCCGCCCTCTGGAGCGGAGGAGCGAGAGGATGGCAATCTCTCTCCCCCGCCCCTTACCTCCCCGGGCCTCTCCTCGTCGAGACGGACGCAACGAATCGACGGTGAGAGACCGAACCTGCAGCCGCCTGCTGCCCACTAGCGCGCCACCGTCGCCCCTCCGACCAAAGGTGACGGCGCGCGCTCCTCCTCGGGGGGGGGTGTATAAAGCCCCCTCCCGGAGGGGCTTTTAAGCCCCTCCCTCACCAGGGGCGATGCCGCTTACTCCTGGACATCGCCCCACCCTCTGGAGCGAGAGAGCGATAGGACACTCCCTCCCCCGCTCCTTGGTCCCCCCCCTGCGAACAGAAGAGGGACCACCTCCCCGGTCCTCCCATTGTCGAGCATGGCTGATTGCTCAACAACGAGAGGCCGCCTTGACTCGCACCACCGCCTCCCATGCCAAGGATGCGACGGTGCGAGTCCCCGCCTCTCTGCTGCGCCCTATGCCAAGGCATAGGGATCGCAGAGAGGCCCCCCCCTGCCAGGAATTTCGCCAACGGCTAACAAGATCCCCTAAGGAAAGTTGTTAACCGTTGCCCAGGGTGCACCGGTCCAGGTGCTGCCCTTCCCCCCGAATGCAAGCATTAAGAGGGAATTGCAGCACCCGAGGCAACGTGGAGGTATCCTGGCATTGCCCCCCCACCTTTTTTTTTTTTTTTTTTTTTTTTTTTTTTTTTTTTTTTTTTACGTGGGGGAAATGCATTTACGCACACCCGCGGCTGGGTCGGCCACGGGTAGTGTCGGGCTCGATGCCCGGAAGGGGCACCCATACCGACTAAAACCTCCACGATGTTCCGCCTACTCAGCTGGAAGCGGGGCCGCGGGCCCGCTTGCGCATTCTCCGCAGCCCCGCCTGCGCTGTTGCTCGCTCCGTGCAGGAGCAAGCCCTCCTCGGGGGAGGGGGTGTATAAAGCCCCCTCCCGGAGGGGTGTATAAAGCCCCTCCTCCTCCTCGAGTGATGCCCCGGAACATCTGGGGCACCAACTCCTCTGGGGGACCCTGTTTGGGACGTTGGATGGCCCACATCCAGCGCCCCGAGTCCCCGCCGCAGGGACGGAGTCAGGAATTTAATCCCGGCTCCGTCACCGCGCCCTCAGGAGCGGGGGAGAGAGAGTACTCCGTTCTCTTTCCCTCGCCCCTAACTCGCGCCGTTGTCTGCCGCAATAGGCAGGGAGACGACGGCGCGAGTTCCTCCACGGGGGGGGGTGTATAGAGCCCCCTCCCCGGAGGGGTGTACAAAGCCCCTCCTCAATTCGCGAGAGCGATAGCGATGTCCCGGGGCTACAACGGGGCATCGCCCCCGCCCTCTGGAGCGGAGGAGCGAGAGGATGGCAATCTCTCTCCCCCGCCCCTTACCTCCCCGGGCCTCTCCTCGTCGAGACGGACGCAACGAATCGACGGTGAGAGGCCGAACCTGCAGCCGCCTGCTGCCCACTAGCGCGCCACCGTCGCCCCTCCGACCAAAGGTGACGGCGCGCGCTCCTCCTCGGGGGGGGGGTGTATAAAGCCCCCTCCCGGAGGGGCTTTTAAGCCCCTCCCTCACCAGGGGCGATGCCGCTTACTCCTGGACATCGCCCCACCCTCTGGAGCGAGAGAGCGATAGGACACTCCCTCCCCCGCTCCTTGGTCCCCCCCCTGCGAACAGAAGAGGGACCACCTCCCCGGTCCTCCCATTGTCGAGCATGGCTAATTGCTCGACAACGAGAGGCCGCCTTGACTCGCACCACCGCCTCCCATGCCAAGGATGCGACGGTGCGAGTCCCCGCCTCTCTGCTGCGCCCTATGCCGAGGCATAGGGATCGCAGAAAGGCCCCCCCCCGCCAGGAATTTCGCCAACGGCTAACAAGATCCCCGAAGGAAAGTTGTTAACCGTTGCCCAGGGTGCACCGGTCCAGGTGCTGCCCTTCCCCCCGAATGCAAGCATTAAGAGGGAATTGCAGCACCCGAGGCAACGTGGAGGTATCCTGGCATTGCACCCCATTGCACCCCAACCTAACCTAACCTTTTTTTTTTTTTTTTTTTTTTAACGTGGGGGAAATGCATTTACGCACACCCGCGGCTGGGTCGGCCACGGGTAGTGTCGGGCTCGATGCCCGGAAGGGGCACCCATACCGACTAAAACCTCCACGATGTTCCGCCTACTCAGCTGGAAGCGGGGCCGCGGGCCCGCTTGCGCATTCTCCGCAGCCCCGCTTGCGCTGTTGCTCGCTCCGTGCAGGAGCGAGCCCTCCTCGGGGGGGGGGTGTATAAAGCCCCCTCCCGGAGGGGTGTATAAAGCCCCTCCTCCTCCTCGAGTGATGCCCCGGAACATCTGGGGCACCAACTCCTCTGGGGGACCTTGTTTTCAGGGACGTTGGATGGCCCACATCCAGCGCCCCGAGTCCCCGCCGCAGGGACGGAGTCAGGAATTTAATCCCGGCTCCGTCACCGCGCCCTCAGGAGTGGGGGAGAGAGAGTACTCCGTTCTCTTTCCCCCGCCCCTAGCTCGCGCCGTTGTCTGCCGCAATAGGCAGGGAGACGACGGCGCGAGCTCCTCCACGGGGGGGGGTGTATAAAGCCCCCTCCCCAGACCTCTCCTCGTCGAGCGCTCCTAGCAAGACGGTCGACGGTGAGAGGCCAATTCTGCAGCCACCTGCTGCCACTCGCGCCGCCGCCTCCGGCCCTCAGAGACGTCGGCGCGATCCTCCACGGGGGGGGGTGTATAGAGCCCCCTCCCCGGAGGGGTGTACAAAGCCCCTCCTTCATTCGCGAGAGCGATAGCGATGCCCCGGGGCTATAACGGGGCATCGCCCCCGCCCTCTGGAGCGGAGGAGCGAGAGGATGGCAATCTCTCTCCCCCGCCCCCCACCTCCCCGGGCCTCTCCTCGTCGAGACGACCGCAACGAATCGACGGTGAGAGGCCGATCCTGCAGCCGCCTGCTGCCCACTAGCGCGCCACCGTCGCCCCTCCGACCAAAGGCGACGGCGCGCGCTCCTCCTCGGGGGGGGCCGTATAAAGCCCCCTCCCGGAGGGGTTTTTAAGCCCCTCCCTCACCAGGGGCGATGCCGCTTACTCCTGGACATCGCCCCACCCTCTGGAGCGAGGGAGCGATAAGACACTCCCTCCCCCGCTCCTTGGTCCCCCCCCTGCGAACAGAAGAGGGACCACCTCCCCGGTCCTCCCATTGTCGAGCATGGCTAATTGCTCGACAACGAGAGGCCGCCTTGACTCGCACCACCGCCTCCCATGCCAAGGATGCGACGGTGCGAGTCCCCGCCTCTCTGCTGCGCCCTATGCCGAGGCATAGGGATCGCAGAGAGGCCCCCCCCCACCAGGAATTTCGCCAACGGGTAACAAGATCCCCGAAGGAAAGTTGTTAGCCGTTGCCCAGGGTGCACCGGTCCAGGTGCTGCCCTTCCCCCCGAATGCAAGCATTAAGAGGGAATTGCAGCACCCGAGGCAACGTGGAGGTATCCTGGCATTGCACCCCAACCTAACCTAACCTAACCTAACCTAACCTAACCTAACCAGTCGCGACCCAACCTCCGCCCGGCACGCCACGGTCCAGGCAATTTGTGAAAAATAATTTCCGATTTTATTCTAAAGTGGTGGTATTTTTTTTTGCGACTTCAAAAACGTGCAATATACCAAAAGTTCCGGCTTGACGAGGCCAACACGTCTGTGGTAACCGTTTACACGGTAGTGAAGTGTTTAAAAAGTTATTTCGGAAAAAGTGGTAAAGTGGCAAAATTCAAAATTTCAAAATTAAACGCTGGGAGAACCAGAGCGGTGACCCCCCCTTTTTTGAGTGTTACTCGGAAGCCCTGCTGGAGACCTTTGACCACGTGGTCGAATCAGATTTTTGCCGGTCCCCATCGCGGAGATACCGCAAAAAAAAAAAAAAAAAAAAAAACAAGTCCCACGTGGTCACGAGGTCACCCATCCAGGCCAGCCAGCAGAAATTAGAGAACGTCATCCTCGAGAGGACCAAAGGAGGAGGAAGAAACCGTTTTCAGAACTCAAAAAGGAGCAGTATTGGCCCGGAGACAACCCTTCAAAATTTTGTGCGGTTAGAAAATTCTTTTAAAAATTGTAATATAAAAATTTTCAGCGACGACCCACCCTTATATTTTTGTCCAAGGGTGGGCCCTATAGTAAGGTACATATTGCCGAAAAAATTAGATTTTTAGACTTTAAGCGCTCAGATTAATTGTAATGACCCACTTTTTTCAAACCGCATAAGTAATTAAATAACTTTGTTTTCCTAATATCTCAGAAACGGTAGGAGATAGACAAATTTTAGCACTGACCTGCGATATCTAACCACAGGTTAGATATCTCGTGCGGTCTAAATTAAATTTTGTATTTTTTAAAAATTTTCCCCCCCCCTCTGGCATCAAAAACAACCTTTCCATACAAAAAGTAAAAGTTTCGGAATTATATCTGATTTAAAATAAAAATTTTTTGTAAAAATTAATTTTGGTAATATTAAATCTGTTAACTGTTGTGTATCCCCCCGCCATATCCCAGCCCCCCCCCTCCCCTCCCCACCCCCCAATAAATAATTATTTTGTAAAATTATAATTTTGTATATAAACTGTAGATACCCGTGTACTCTCCTGCCATACACCCGCCATCCCCCCCCCCCCCCCAAAAATCTTTGTAATTATTATTATTATTAATTTAAAAAATTGTGAGTTTTGTGATTTTAGGGTTGTTTACCTTTCTGGGCCAAGACAGTGGAACGCGACTTTTTATTTTTATTTTATTTTGACTTTATTTTATTTTACTGTGATTTTAAATTGACCAGGTTATACTCTGTTAGAGTAAATAATATTAGGAAATTCCTTCTTTAGACTATTGTGTTGACAATTTAATATTTTATTATAGATATACATAGTGTGTACTTACCCGAACTGGAATCCTTTGACTACTGCACACCCGACACCCGACATTCCTGAAATAAAAAGCAAAATTAATATTACTAGTACACTTAGAAAATTCTAAATTATAACATATACATATAAATATATTTAATATCATAATTTTACACTTTACCTTAAATTGACTAACCTGTTTTACCGAACTAGTCTTTTGCATCATAAAAATGTTCGGTTTTCATACCCCCAAAAAGACAGCGGGTAAGCCTGTGAGCAAAGTGGAAGAAACTCGCTCGATAATGGCTGATGAATCAACTGAGAGGGCAGGACCCTCCGATAGGAGAGGCGAAATAAGCCAACCACAAAAGACGAGAAGAAGTATTGGGGAATACGAAGATGTGAAACCAGGTACAAGTACCAGAACCAAGGTCGCCCATTCCCCAAAAAAGATGTTGACGTTGGCATATCCCCCTATATCCAATCCAGCCACAGAGAAGATTTTATCCCCAGAGGTGCTAGCGAGTCCACCAAGTCAGAAAATGGAAGAACAATACAAAACACCTGACGCCAAAAGCGACACCTCTCCACAAACAGAAACAAAAAAGTTCGCAAACAGAAACGCCGAAGCAAGGGACTGTTTGTATAGGCTGGAGTTTAATATAAACAGTTCCAGGAACACCAAAACAACAATAAAAAATTCGGTGATATCGGAAGCCTCGCATATATTTCAGTTGCTAAAGGACTCAGAGGCGGAGAAAGCCGAGATAACCCTTGAGCTTGAACGCCTTAACCAGAAATTGACAGAGACTGAGGAGGAAAGAAACATATATAAGCGCGATCTTGATGAACTGAATGATATTGTGGAGGGAGTCAAAAAATTTCACACAGAGGAGCCAGATGAGCTGACCACTAAAGTTGAATCCATGAAAGACGATATACTAAAAAAGTTAGAGGAGCACGCGGAATTAATTAAGAAAAACACCGAAACCGTAGAAGCACTAAAGGAAGAAGTAGTCAAAAAGACATACGCGAGTGTGGTAGCGACAACCCCGAAGAGGCAGAACGCGGCACAGTCAGTGCTTCACTCCGTCATAGTTACGTCGAGGGACGAACTAGAGACAGGAGAAGAGGTGCTGACCAGAATCAGAAGTGTCGTAAATGCCAAGAAGGGGGAGTCAAGGTGCAAAAAATTAGAAAGGCGAAGGACAGCAAAGTCATCTTAGGCTGTGGGTCTGTGGAAGACAGACAGAAATTAAAAGAGAGACTGAGCAAGGCAAAAGAACTCAAAGTCGAGGACATGAAGAACAAAGATCCTCTAGTGATCCTTAAGGACGTCCTCGTATACAATACGGATGAGGACGTTCTGAGGGCACTGAAAAACCAGAATGGATCACTGTTCCTCGGCTTTGAGAAACCAGATGACAGAGCCGAAATCGCGTACAAAAAGAAAACAAGGAACCCATTATGCAACCATATAGTTTTGAGGGTTTCCCCAAAACTGTATCAACGTATGGTAGAAGCCGGGGCAGTGCACGTTGACCTCCAGCGGGTGAGGGTCTTGGACCAATCACCGCTGGTCCAATGTTCGCTCTGCCTCGGCTACGGGCATGGGCGAAGATTTTGTAAAGAAGTCAGAGAGAAATGCAGCCACTGCGGGGGTCCCCACATGAAACAGCAGTGTGCAGATTGGCTGGCGGGTGGGACCCCAACATGCTGCAACTGTGTACAAGCTAAGCTGGACAAACTGGAACACAACGCCTTCAGCGAGGAATGTAGTGTAAGAAAGAAATGGGAGGCTCTAGCGAGAGCCACCATTGCCTACTGCTGAGGGCGTTGTAAGGATAAACCCAGGCTGTAAGGCAGATAGTAGGATAGAACAGGAGACTATGTGCACCAGCCTCCACACGACTACTGCCCAATTACTAGAGTCGCATAACCAGTTGGATAGCATAGGAAAAGATACAGACACGACGAACTCGGAAAATTGTAAAGGCAACCGAAGCACGTTTCATTTGAAAATGCATAAGTTGGAAAACTTTAATCAGTCCGTCAAGTGGGAACTGATCGCTACCCAAGAATGCGTCTCTCTATGCGTGGAGACAGCACTAACAACGGGTTATCCACTAAAAATAGACAGGATCGAAACAGAACTTGTAATGGCCCAGAAAGGTAGAAAACTTCTAAGTAAAAATAGAAAAGTCAAAATTGTAATAGGAAATAAGAATATAGCAGATAACATATCGATGTATAAATATGCTGTAAGTATATAATAAGTATATATAAAAACAGCATAGAATTAAGTTAGAGCGTAAGTAATAGATATAACCTAAGTATGTTAAGAAATTAGATTAGTAATCAGATTAATAAAGATGTTAATAATACAAGAACTACATAAACGAACCATGTAAAATAGAAACGCATAAAACAAGAAGTGTAACAGCAAAATAGAATAAGAACAGAAACCCATGTTCGTATAAAAATGTACGCTACTATAGAAATCAAAATTATGAAAGAGAAATAACTACATAAACGAACCATGTAAAATAGGAACGCATAAAACAAGAAGTGTAACAGTAAAATAGAATAAGAACAGAACCCCATGTTCGCATTAAAATGTATGCTACTGTAGAAATCAAAATTATTAAAGAGAAATAAAATTAAGAGCAATAACCCCAATCCCTATCCCAATATCAATAGTAAATAATTAGAATAAGTAAATAAAGGCTCTGATTACGTCAGAGGTGTTTTAGCTCGCAGGCCGGGCCCTCGCGCCCGGACAGGTTTAAAAAAAAAAAAAAAAAAAAAAAAAACCTAACCTAACCTAACCTAACCTAACCGCGACAGTTCGGTTTCATGCCGCAAAGGAGCACGGCCGGTAAAACCTTTAACCTAAAACATAAAACCTACCTAAGCCTTACAAAATTAATAAAAATAAAAAATAAAAAAAAAAAATTTAATAGAAAATTCACTCCCAATGCACTGAAATTTTACCTTAGTGATCGAGAACGGGTGGGTGGGCGGTCAATTTTTTTGCGAGCTAGGACCCCATGCTTGGTGGCTACGGATGCGGGGCGTCTAGCTGATTACGAAAAACGTTTTTTCACGTTGATCGGCTAATAAATACAAAAGCTATAGGGGTTTGAAAATCAAAAAAGCTACCAAGCACACAAAATTACGAGATTTTTTTATTTCTTTCAAAAAATTCAACTAAATGCCATTTATTTATTTTCAGATTCAAGTAGCGCAGCTAGAGGCGGATCTTTTGAGGTATCGCACGTTTCGGTGCGACAAAATTTCAATTTTTGATTGGTTTAGTAAGATCCTGAATGATCAAACCGAGGTAAGAATGTTCTTGCAACGGTAAAAACGAACGAATGGATGTCGGTATATTTTCAAGATGTTATGCCGCTTGAGCTGGAACAGCTTGAGGAATTCCTGCACTTGGTGCCGACTGATATACTTGTGATCGGAGGTGACGTCAACGCATGGAACACGTGGTGGGCCAACGGAAAATGAGAGAGGTAGGCTCTGTATGGAGTTCTGAGTACGGCTTTCTCCTGTGGGAGAAAAGTTATAATATTTTCATTCTCACTGTTTAAGGAAGATACGCACACCTTTTCTAAAACTAATTAACATTTGATTAGTTAAATTTTTAAACATGCAAAGGTATATATACCACTTCATATTAGTCCATTAAGGCTTAAGGAGCTTTTTTAGACCTTATTTACGAAGAATAAACATTATTCAGTATTTGTTTGGTTAATTACATATAATTATCTCTTTGTAAAATAACTCTTGTGAAATAACTAGCTGCGCCTCATGGTTTTAGCCGCGGATAATAAGTAGTGTTCTTTATGTTTATATTTACTCACGTTTCGCCTGAAAAAAAAAAAATTATAGGCATTTGCTTGACATAATAATGAGATAGAATGAAATGTTTCTGCATACTAACACCACATTCATCCTTGTAAAGATTGAACATTTGTGAAATAAGTGTGATGTCTCTTGTCTTGTCTTGTCTTGTCTCGTCTTGTCTTGTCTTGTCGTGTCTCTCCTCTCCTCTCCTCTCCTCTCCTCTCCTCTCCTCTCCTCTCCTCTCCTCTCCTCTCCTCTCCTCTCCTCTCCTCTCCTCTCCTCTTTTCTTTTCTTTTCTCGTCTTTTCTTTTCCTTTCTTTTCTTTTCTTTTCTTTTCAATATCTACGCATCAACGTCTTACTCCCGTTATTTTTATTAGTCAGCTCACTTATTTTAGTAATTGTCAACTGCAGCAGGCGTCGGGCTCTCTGTAATAACTGTAATACTTGAATCCTACTCCTACTAATATTATAAATGCGAAAGTTTGTGAGTATGGATGTATGTTTGTTACTCCTTCATGCAAAATCTACTGCACGGATTTGGATGAAAGTTGGAATGCAGATAGCTTATGACCTGGATTAACACAGCATACTTTTTATCCCGATAGTATGTTCCCGTGGGACAATTATCGAACACCACGAGGGCGACGCTGCCGGATTTTCACGCAAAAACTGCTGAACAAGTTTGGATGAAAATTTGAACACAGATAGTTTATGACCTTTTTTTCTTGAGGGGGGAAATGCCCTTGCACTTCCTTGCTGCCATGGGGGTGGTGGCAGGGGGTATGTGGAACTCGAACCCACTAAAACCCCCCCGTGAGCCCTCGTCCCCCCGGTACGGCATCGGGGCGAGAAGGGGTCGCGACTGCAGTCCAGCCAATTATTAAAGCAAATTATTATGTTTTACAATGTTCCGTACTTCAGTCTGCACCATGTAGCAATGAAAAGCTTACATTAAAATAAACTAGATGGCGTTGTACGTTCTTAAAACACGCCAACGTTTCGTTGCATAGTAACAGCATTTACACCACGGTCGGACCACGGGAGTGCGGAGCAGTGGGGTTACATCCCCATACTAGCAGCATTACACTCGACAATCGCGTGTGACAAATGTACAAATGTAATATCCAACTATGGTAGAAATACATCCAAACGTCCGTATTACAGAACGATGTTCAGTCATCGATCGGTGCTCAAGCAGAGATTTCATTCATGAAATGATCAATTAGTGAATGAAATCTCTGCTTGAGCACCGATCGACGACTGAACATCGTTCTATAATACCAACCTTAGTGTGTAAAAGTGTTTTCAGAGATTTCATTCACTAATTGATCATTCCATGAATGAAATCTCTGCTTGAGCACCGATCGACGACTGAACATCGTTCTATAATACCAACCTTAGTGTGTAAAAGTGTTTTCAGAGATTTCATTCACTAATTGATCATTCCATGAATGAAATCTCTGCTTGAGCACCGATCGACGACTGAACATCGTTCTATAATACCAACCTTAGTGTGTAAAAGTGTTTTCAGAGATTTCATTCACTAATTGATCATTCCATGAATGAAATCTCTGCTTGAGCACCGATCGACGACTGAACATCGTTCTATAATACCGACCTTAGTGTGTAAAAGTGTTTTCAGAGATTTCATTCACTAATTGATCATTCCATGAATGAAATCTCTGCTTGAGCACCGATCGACGACTGAACATCGTTCTATAATACCGACCTTAGTGTGTAAAAGTGTTTTCAGAGATTTCATTCACTAATTGATCATTCCATGAATGAAATCTCTGCTTGAGCACCGATCGACGACTGAACATCGTTCTATAATACCGACCTTAGTGTGTAAAAGTGTTTTCAGAGATTTCATTCACTAATTGATCATTCCATGAATGAAATCTCTGCTTGAGCACCGATCGACGACTGAACATCGTTCTATAATACCGACCTTAGTGTGTAAAAGTGTTTTCAGAGATTTCATTCACTAATTGATCATTCCATGAATGAAATCTCTGCTTGAGCACCGATCGACGACTGAACATCGTTCTATAATACCGACCTTAGTGTGTAAAAGTGTTTTCAGAGATTTCATTCACTAATTGATCATTCCATGAATGAAATCTCTGCTTGAGCACCGATCGACGACTGAACATCGTTCTATAATACCGACCTTAGTGTGTAAAAGTGTTTTCTTTTGTAATGAGTGAATCAAGTGACGGAAATCTTAAATCTTTCTGAAAATTTGGATGAATCCGATCCTCCAGCCGGGGACGTCGGCTCGAGTGTTCCTGTGCGGTGCATCCGCACGTTCTCCCGCGTCAACGTTTTGGTTCATATTTCTACGTAAACGACAGTTCGCAGCAAGCGTCGGTACGATCGCCAATGATGACGCGCGGCCCATATCATTAAATTAAAACCATTCATTTAGAACTAAGTGGATCAAATAAACATATTAACTCATATCACTTTTGGTGTTGTGAATGATAATATATTTTATATAATTTCTATGGAATTTGAGGTAGTTTATATGAAGTTCTGAATCGCGGTAACGATATTTTCCGTATGCAGAGCGCTAAAATATTATACGTAAAAATACATGTAGGTACACTCGCGTTCAGCTAAATCGACTCGCCCCGACAAAATGTGAAAAAAGTATTTTGTGCCGGTCTCTTGTGTAGCGCCTGCGTCGCAACAGTTACCAATACTTACCTTCTGCACATACCATACCTCAAAACAATTACCAGATTACCGGGATACCAAAAGAACCATATTTACCTCAATAACGTTACCAGGATTACCAGGATACCAAAAAAAAACAAGACACACTCAATCTAACATTTATCGAAGCCTGAATCCATTTATTTATTTGTCACATGAAACAATGAAGATTATCGCCAGAGAAACTGAGATGTCGCCCTGAAAAGGGCGGTTCCAATTGGGATAAATATTCGCTCTGAAAAGTGCGAATATTAATCGTATCACCAGCACCTCATCGCAGCTCCGAAGAGCATCAATCAGCACCGGTACAGAACACCGATAACGTTACGCAGAGACGACCGCACAGTTCGTTGCCCCCGGCGTTATGAAAGAGAGAGCTCGATGCCACCTATATTTAAGGGAAACAGCGCGCCATGCTCACCTGTCCTAGGAGGGAACGGGACAGCATAACCGCCGAAACTTAAGAACACACGCAATGTAAACACTAGAACGTTATTTCATTGGTTAATTAATGACGTGAAACAATTGGTGTAATTTTACAATCTTATTTTCTTATTGGACAATCCTAGGTTAAGTTTTGTACAAATATAGGCATTTTTCTTTAATTGTAGCTGACCTACATTACATTTACATTTATGAATTTATTTCATATATTTATTACACCACACATAACATATATATTATTACATATTTAAGTATATTACTAAACATAATATTCACACTTCATACATTTTTCACACTAAACATTAATTCATATTAAATCGGCGAGCATAGTCGGACGACACGCGTAGTATCGCTGGGCCAGTATATCCACGTGTAGATATAGGCAGCGCGCGCACGGCCCGGCCGGCAGCGGGATGTGGCCGCCCGCCGCCCGGCGCCCGCCGCCCGCCGCCCGGCGCCCGCCGCCCGCCGCCCGCCGCCCGCCGCCCGCCGCCCGCCGCCCGCCGCCCGCCGCCCGCCGCCCGCCGCCCGCCGCCCGCCGCCCGGCGCCCGCCGCCCGCCGCCCGGCGCCCGCCGCCCGCCGCCCGGCGCCCGCCGCCCGCCGCCCGCCGCCCGCCGCCCGCCGCCCGGCGCCCGCCGCCCGCCGCCCGCCGCCCGCCGCCCGCCGCCCGCCGCCCGCCGCCCGCCGCCCGCCGCCCGGCGCCCGCCGCCCGCCGCCCGGCGCCCGCCGCCCGCCGCCCGGCGCCCGCCGCCCGCCGCCCGCCGCCCGCCGCCCGCCGCCCGCCGCCCGCCGCCCGCCGCCCGGCGCCCGCCGCCCGCCGCCCGGCGCCCGCCGCCCGCCGCCCGCCGCCCGCCGCCCGCCGCCCGTTTTGCTTGCTATATGTTTTTGCTTATCTCTTGTGCCTGTGAACTATTCGTCTGTGTTTCTATTGTGACTCTTTAACTTTCTATTCTTGAATACTCCTTCTATTCTTCTTGTGTGGGTTTGTGCTCGGAGTTATTATTCGAACAGCCTCACCGTAAGTAGGCCTACTTACGGTACACCAACGCACCCACTATATTAATAAATATATTGCGCTACGCTAGTTCTACTTGTAGCGCCTGCGTCGCAACAGTTACCAATACTTACCTTCTGCACATACCATACCTCAAACCAATTACCAGATTACCGGAATACCAAAAGAACCACATTTACCTCAATACCATTACCAGGATTACCAGGATAACCAGAAGAAACAAGACACACTCAATTCAACATTTATTGAAGCCTGAATCCGATTGTTTATCTGTCACATGAAACAATGAAGACTATCGCCAGAAAAACTAAGATGTCGCCCTGAAAAGGGCGGTTTCAATTGGGAGAAATATTCGCTCTGAAAAGAGCGAATATTAATCGTATCACCTCATCGCAGCTCCGAACAGCATCAATCGGCACCAGTACAGAACACCGATAACTTTACGCAGAGACGACCGCACAGTTCGTTGCCCCCGGCGTTATGAAAGAGAGAGCTCGATGCCACCTATATTTAAGGGAAACAGCGCGCCATGCTCACCTGTCCTAGGAGAGAACGGGACAGCATAATCGCCGGGAATTTAACAACACACGCATTGTAAACAGAAGAACGTTATCTCATTGGTCAATTAATCACGTGAAACAATTGGTGTAATTTTATATTCTTATTTTCTTATTGGACAATCCTAGGTTAAGCTTTGTATAAATATAGGCATTTTACTTTAATAAATATATTCCGCTACGCTTGTTCTACTGTTACACTTCGAATCGAGTTTTATTAACGTCCTCGTTATAATAACCTACAACAACGCCAAACTGGTACCAACGTTAAACCTGAAAACCTTAACGGTGACCACACCATTAAATTGGTTACATCGCCGTAAAATACTGTTACACTTCAAATCGAGTTTTATTAACGTCCTCGTTATTCCTAAAACGTTATTTATTAAATTTGAAATCTTCTACTACTCCTTTGTTGGCGACGCGCCACTATCAAGCGGTTTTGCCCGACTTTAAAAAGGGAGGGTCACATTTTATTTTAAATTGTTAATGCGCGTGGTGCGTGTGTGTAGTAGGCCAGGCACGACGCCTACTATAATATTAATTTTGTACCTACCTCCAGTTTGAATAAAACCAGTGAAAGTGCAGTTTTTTGAATTTAACTGACTACTTTCGGGTATTGCGGCATAGTCGCCGACACCCTTGACGCAGCAGGTTGGCTCAGGTGTAGCGAGCGACTTCTCGCTGGCTAAAGCCCTGTCGCAGCAAAACAACGGCTTGAGCGGCTTCTTCCGGCGCAGCATCCATGGTTGCGAAGGGTGCGTTCAGGTCAACGTCTGATAGGCGACTGATAATGGTCCCCGAGTTTTCTTCTCGCGACCACTGGGGGCGCGGGGAACTGGTGTTGGGGCTCATTGCCCCCTGCCCAGAGTGTCCGATCGCCGCGCATGAACATACGCGGGGCCTTGGGGTTGCCGCGACAGCGGCTGTTGGTTAGGCCTTTGGGAAAAGGTGTGTTGCGCGTCTAGGTAGACGGGCTTCCCGGTAGAGTGTGGCTTCTGCGTTGGGGATGGCGGGGACGCCACTGGGCCCCGGGAGCTGGGCGAGTCGCCCTGGTCAGGTGAGACCCCCGGCGGTACCGAGGGAGGCCCAACAAGGCGACCCAGCGACCGGCTCGACCCTATGGCGTCAACGACCCGTCATCCGACTCGTCGCTATCGCTAGCGACGAGGTCTCTTGGGAAGCCCTTTCTGTCGGGCGGTCTTCGATGGTACGGGGCGATCTCTCTGATGTGAGACCACCCCGATGCGTCAGCCCTCTCAAAGAGGGTCTTGGCCAATCTAGAAATATAGAGCGCGACACTCTCCATCTTCGTGTCGCGCTCTATGGTGGCATTACGGACATAACGTGGGGCCCGAACGATCCTACGGAGTGTCTTATTCTGCAGCCGCTGCAACATTTTCTTGGAGGAGGCGCTGGTAAGTGGATACCAAGCGGGGGCGGCGTACGTGAGCCTCGACCTCACGTAGGTCTTGTAGACACTTAGCTTCGTCCTAGTGGGGAGGCTCGTATCCAGTACGTGCTGGAGCTGGTGGGCAGCTGCGTTAGCGTGCCGCACTGCGGCCTTCGTGTGGTGGAACATAGTGAGGCGACAGTCGATGATGACACCCAGGTACTTAACCTTACGCATCCATGGCACCTTCGTGCCTTGAAGGTCCAGTGGAGGCAGAGATTTGTTTGGGTGGAAAGTAGTAATTAGGGGCTGGGTTTTCCCTGGGTTCACCGACAGTCGCCACTTGGCCAGCCAGTCGGGGAGGAGGTCCAGCGAGGCCTGCAGCTTCCTAGCCGCGTGGTAGGCTTTAATGCTAATGGATATGAACGCTGCATCGTCGGCGTAGAGAGCGAGCTGGACCCCAGCTCCGACCGGGATATCATCGGTGTACTTGGAGTACAGCACGGGCGATAAGCAGCTGCCTGATAATGGTGCTCTCATGCCTACATATTTATAGAGGGTTGAAACTCGCAACTCGCTCCTACCGCACGCAGTGCATTCGATACTTCCATACATGTTAGGATATTTTAAAAAATACTGGGTAGATTTTCAAAATAATGGCATATCTTTATAGCTTAAACATTAGGTTTTCAAAAAATATACGACACGAGCTTCCGTTCGCAGCTTCGCTCGCGGCGTGGCCTATGGCAAAACAATTCAACCTCTTAAGGGTGGAATTTCGAAAAATCCTTTCTTAGCGGATGCCTACGTCATTACTACGGCTGTGCGCTGATAGATCACTATGTCAGTCAGTCACCTTTGAGTTATATATATTTAGATTATCTACTCAAACCATTTTTGGCAAAAGTACATTATCGTACATTGTGTCGAGCGAGTCGATTTAGCTGCACGTAATGTTACGTTAGTAAAACCTATACTCATAAATTATATTCTCGTAATACTGAAGTAAAACTTCTTGTGCTCCATCTATCGGCCGGTGTAACTTTGTTTAATGTTAACGTCGCCATCTTGACAATTGTAAATTGTCATTTTATCGGACATATCAACATAAAACAAATTCGAGTGATTTTTAACTTTGTTATATTGACAATGGAGATCTACGTTCACCAACAACTTTCAGCGTACGTTCGCCTCGTTACGCATTCACCAGATTACTCCCCCAAGTCAAGTGCTTAAAGAAGTTTACTTCAAAAACCTTGAGCCTTATGTGTATAGTAACAATGTATTATTCCTGCCCCCCCAACCCCGCCCCGCCCCGCCCCGAATGAAACTCCGCGTGAGATAGATATCATTTATTGAACTTATCGCTACCTTACACACAACATAATCACAGGCGCCGTCTCCATACATATACAATCAGCGGGCAATACACAGCTTCTGAAGGAGTACAAACTACTGTTGTCTCACTCCCACTACGCTATCGACGTGCTGGTGGAAACAAGACAACGTTATCGAGCGGTGGTCAGAGCGGCGCGCGTTACAGACGGCACGCGACCTGCGCGGGGTCCCGCGCCGGGTCAACGACCCCGGCCAGACCTCGCGAGGCGCGGCACGAGTATTACTGCTCCTTCTCTATACGATATAATTTGTGGGTCCCCTCGAAGGGATCCGCCGTCAGAACCGAGGTCAAAAATCGAATCGATTAGTTTGTTGATGTTCGCGAAGCGGTCGGCGTAGGTTACAGCGCCATCTTGCGTCCCTCGATGGAGATCTCGACGGCTCGCCGCGCACCGCTGCGCATGCGCTTCTGGTCAATGAACTTCTTCATCTGCTTCTCGTACCGCGTCATCTTCTTCTTGCTCGTCTGTGGAGGGACAGAGATAGCGATACGGATGGTGCACAGTAAGTGACACAATAACCTTGGATCCATGAACGTGGACCATTCGCTGGAGACCGCGCATACAAAACTGAGATGGGATGAAATATGAGAACTATAATTTGTAGATCCGTTGCGGTGTTAATGAATCCCACGGAAACATCGAATGGCTTCCGCCTGCAGCCGGTCCAGTGCACTGCGGTACCGGAGGCCAGGGACCGTTCGGGGGCTGCATGGATTCGGTACTTTAAATACCAAAAAAATTCCATTATCGCTATCTCTCGACTCGCTGAGAATATTCTGGAAGCGCCGTTTATTGTTATTATGCAAAGTAATGTACTACTGAGTATCTGTAGTGTTTAAAATTATTTTTTTTTTTGTGGCTGGATGGTGCTACTATAATGACACATTACAAAATTAATCAATTTAAAAATTAAAGTTACATGACCAATAAATATTTCCATTTAATTCCATCGTGCCGGCGCCCGGGCGCCCGGGCGCCCGCCAACATCGCACGTCGTACGTCAGAGACACACGGGCGCTGCGCGAGCGGGATGCAGTTACCCGAGACATGTCGACGTCGCTGGTGGACTTGGGGCGGTACACGTAGTCCTTGTTGGAGGGCAGCGGCACGCGCGCGCGCGCCACCCAGCCCGGCTCGCCGGGCCGCGCCGCGCGGCCCCCCGGCCCGCCCGCGCCCGCCGGCGGGGACCGGCGGCCCCCCGGCCCGCCCGCCATGGCCTCGTCGCGCGCCTGCCGCTCCTCGCGGCTCATGGCTGGGGGACCGACACTCTCTACGTCTGCACTGCACTACGTCGTGGAGCGAACTTTGGTGCAGACGGACATTAGATAAAGTCAAAGTCAAAAGATTTATTACAAATACTACTACTTAGCACTTTTACAAGTCAAAATTATATTAGATACCTAAAATTAAGTTATTTCACTAAGCATATAAAATTACAAAGTGCTTATTGTCAAATAATATATAGCAAGACCATTACAATATATGAGTTTGAAAAAAAGCAGTTGTCTTCCTCACTACTGGTGCAACCAATCCGGCACAATGCAGAACAGAAAACTCCGATCCGAAGCTTGGATTACAACTGTAAAGAAGAAGCTAAAAGAAGCTTTACAGTGATGTTTTCTTTTCTACTGTCTTTTACAATGTATATAATTCATTACAGTTGAGATAATGAATATGTTACAAAAGTAACCACCACGTCACACCGGTGCAAGAAAAATACCGTGATTATCTTAATAATCTTTACTAGGTGGTAGGACTTTTCTGTAAAGTTCGTCTAGGCCGCCAAGCAGTAGTGCGCAAGCACTATTATGTTCCGGTTTGAAGGGCACTGTAGCTAGTGAAATTACTGGGCAAATGAGACTTTATGACCTAACCTCACAGTTTTGTAATCTTGTTACCAGATTGTGTTGATGTCTCAGAATGACGTGCGCAGTGCAGTGTCACGCGAAACCATATTTTAGTGTTTCAAGTGTCACTGCAACTGATATGGGCAGTCGTGTCACTTAATATCAGGCGAGCGGCTTGCTCGTCATGTCATTTGGTAACATAAAAAAATAAATAAAAATAAACATTACAAATATAAACTGAAATTATAGATAAGAACAGGCAATAGGCAAAGTACCTAAGATTTCATACCGTTAAGCTTGGGATATTCAGGCCAAGCTTTTTTGTCGAACACATAATCATTTATTGTGTAATGGGCTTTTTTTTATTAAATTTGACTTTATGCATAATTTAATTTTAAACATTGACAATTGTTCGATACCGTCAAGCAACTTGTTATAAAAGATATATATTATCGTGATCCCTGAAATTTTGACGACCGGTGGGATGTGAACCCATTTCTATCAACTCGTCGTATTAAGCGCTCTTCTAAGTAAGCTAGGGGCGCTTGCCCGGTGGCCGCGAACGCGTGGTGACAATTTTTTCAGGACATATAACATCTTTATAGGTATGCCTTACGTAGGGCTTACGCTTTAAATCCATTCCTCGATAAAAATAGACTATTGTTACTGTGTAAATATGATCACTATTAAATGGGCGAGTCTCAAAAATGCTCGTAATTATTAAACAAATCTCGACAATAATGGATTTTCAGAAGAAATCGCAGGTGGCCCGCTGCTCAGCGGCGATCTAACTCCACACACGACGCTGGCGCCATCTCGAATGGCGCGATAACGTCGACCGCGGCCAACGATTATGACGTCATTACCAGCACTTTTGAGTACAATTTATAGCATCAGAATAATTTAAAAATAAACTGCGTGGGCAGACGGGCGCACAAGGCAGTGGGCCGGTCGAAGAGAGAGCGAGGGTCAGAGGTAGAATGAATGGAGGAAGACCGAGTGAGGTACTTTAGAAGTCACGGCTAGTCATAAAGCGAGCGGCCGCAGTGCGGTAGTGCAGCGGGTGGTACCCTTGAAGTCGGTGGAGAGGTTGAAGATGGGCCGCGCCCACTCGGAGATGAGGCGGCCGGCGCGCTCGCGGTTGGCCTTGGTCTCGCGCGGGTGCTTGTACAGGTACATCACCGCCTTGCCGATGCCCGACTGCTTCAGCAGCGCCTTGTCGATCGCCGGGAACTGCAACGGAGCGGCACCTGGAGCGGGGTCGGGGGCGGGGCGGGGCGGGGCGGGGCGGGGCGCACTCACGTCCATCAGCAGCTTGAGGATGGACTCGCGGATGAGCAGGCACGGCAGCGCGCGGTTGGGCATGGGCGCCAGCCAGTCGCACAGCACGTTGAGCACGTTGTGCTCCAGGAAGGCCAGCTGCAGGTCGCGCTTGATCAGCTGCGACAGCGCGGACTTCAGCAGCGACACCTGCCGGACGCACGCCGAGACGCGTCAACCGTTCAGTTCGCCACGGACATTGATTGGTATTACCAGAAGGTAATAACTACGCCGATAACTATAACGATAACTTATAAAATAATATTATATGTCTTTTAATATATATAACAAGCTTCCAGAAGCAATGAAAAAGGAATCAAGTAATGTTATCTTTTTAAAACAATTGATGCACTCTCTAATAGATAAAAGCTATTCACTATCCCTACATACGAGTAGTATAAAACAAAGTCGCTTTCTCTGTCCCTATATCCCTATGTACGCTTAAATCTTTAAAACTACCCCACGGATTTCGATGCGGTTTTTTTAATAGAGTGATTGAAGAGGCATGTTTATATGTATTATATAATAACATCCATTAAAAAGTGGAGACATACTTGTTATTCTTGAGGTTTCAGAGTTACGAGATTTATCAAAATAATGTACTGAGTATTGTACACATTGAAAAGGTCTACATAAAACTCCGCTATGGTATATGTCTATCTGTTATGGATATCCCACAATAACATTTTTTTTTTCATTTAGTTTTTACGACAAATAATGGCTAATTTTCGAAAAGATTTTAACCAATACATCATTAATCCTTATCTAATGAAATACCTTAAATATATTGTTGATTTAATATATATCTATATGGCCCTTTCCAGCATATGATTTAAATGAATATTTTCGAAGATATTACAGATTTAAAAATTGTGGGACGTAGCGTTTGCGGCGGTTTGGGGCGGCGGGAGCGTGCCTATAACCTCACAAAATGATGTTGAAAGTAGGTTGTCCTGTTATTTATGTATATATGTTATCCTGGTACTTGGCAGACACGTCCCACAGCACTCCATGGAGTGTGTGGAGTACTGCTGCCACCTGTGGGACGGGTCTGCCAAGTACCAGCTTGAGGCTCTGGACTCGATTGAATGGCGTGCCAAAATTCTCATTGACGATGACACTTTGGTTGGTGTAAGGCTCCAGAGCCTTGCACATCGATGTAAGGTAGCAAGTCTGTCGGTCTTTTACAGATTGCACCACGGTGAATGCGCTCAAGAACTGCATGATCTCATTCTCCCATCACCATTCCACTACCGGACTACTAGACGCTCGGCTAAGCGCCATCCTTTCGTGGTTGAAATACCACCCTTTCGTACCAAGCGATTTGATTCAACGTTCTTATTAAGAACGGCTAAGGAATGCCCTGCCAGCGTCTGTGTTTCCGGCGAAATATGACCCGGGCGTGTTCAAAAGAAGAGTATTTACTTGGCTAGCATGCTACACCTTCGATCGCATCGTCACTTCCCATCAGGTGAGAGCGTGGTCAAATGCTAGACAAGTTTGAAGTAAAAAAAAAAAGAAACCTGAATCCACCTAAACTTTGCAATGGCACGCGTTTGCTGGTGAAATCACTGAAAACTTTCATAATAGAGTGCACAATAGTCACAGGATGTGGTACCGGAGAAGATGTATTGATTCACCGAATCCCTCTAAAACGTTTACAGTTTCCGGTATAGTCATTTTTTGCAATGATCATTAATAAATCACAGGGTCAAACCTTCAACGTTGCAGGCTTAGATTTGAGCGTTGACTGTTTTTCACCAACTGCATGTCGCTCTTTCAAGAGTAACCTCTAGAGAAAACATGTCTGTATTGTCTAATGACGAGAAAGCTGTGAACGTTGTATATAAAGAAATTCTGTAATATATTAATTGTTGTAAAAATAAAATAAATAGGTAAAAAAGTAAATAAGTAAAAATGTAGTGTATGAATTTAGATATTCCAAAAATCAGTAAATCTTCATGGTTTAAGGAAAGAAGAATTGTTTAATTCTAAATTTAAAGCGCGCGGGCCACGGGCAGTAATGAATAAATCAAAACTACTGGATCGATTTTAATCATTTTTGCAGTGGACGACATAGGGTATATATTTTATACCCGTGCGAAGCCGGAGCATAATATATAAAATAATATATAAAAATAATAATTCATTTAATTTTAGTATAAAATAAGTAACCGCTCCTCTTTCTAATCTAATTTAATTTTGTCTTCCTCTCTTCTAATGTTGCGTGCCCGACAGGTCTACGATGAACTGTAATTTTATAAAACTACCGACACTTGTACAACATCGTGGAATGCAAATACTAATTGAAATTGTGATGCTGCAGTCGCCATCGGTGGCTCGGTTCGTAGCAACGAAATGGTACTCGGAGAGGGGACACGGGAGGGGACGCGGCGGACCCACCTTCTTGACCGCGGGCTGGTTCCGGCGGTTGAGGTCCCGGTCCTCGTCGGCGGCGCGGCGCATCTGCTGCAGCAGCTGCGCGATGAGGTCGTCGTTGTCGTTGATGATGTCGATGTCGCGCCGGCGCCGCCGCCCGCGCCGCTCCTCGCGCTTGCGGGACAGCATCAGCTCGAAGTCCGACATGCCGCCCGACATCTCCAGGCTGCTGCGGACACACCCTCGCGTCTGCAGTCACGGCTTCGGCGCCGGCGCATCCACCGCGCGTCGCTCACCTCTTGGAGTCGGGCGCGACGTCGTCGTCGGAGGAGTCGTCGTCCCGCGCGGCGGCGGGGGCGGCGGCGGGCTCGCCCTCGGCCTCGCCCTCCTCCCCGCGCGGCCGCTTGCCGCCCTCCTCCTCGTCGGAGGCGAGCCGCACCGCGCGCCGCTTGGCGCCGCGCCGCACGCCGCCCTCCGACCCGGACCGCGACCGCGACCTGACCGCGACCCCACCGTGGTTACACCCCGCCTCTCCTTCACATCGCCGTCGTCAATACGTACATGGTACATCGCAGAAGCACGAGTCTGCATTTAGTAGTAGTTACTCCGGAAATAGGTACACGTGAACCAACTAATGTAGGAAATAGGTACACGTGAACCAACTAATGTAGGAAATAGGTACACGTGAACCAACTAATGTAGGAAATTTTGTCAGCCGTCAAATAGGTTCAAACACACGTAGTTTTCGAATTATAAGCTAGGCCTTTCCGTTGCCCCCCTCCTGTAGCCCCCCTTCCGGAGTCGGGAACATGTAGTGATGTGCCACAACCCCCAATGTTCCCTATTTATTTATTCACTAACTGCGCCCCGCGGTTAAAGATATTTGATCTATTTGCTCATCCCACGGGAATATTTCACTTTTCTGGGATAAAATATAGCCTATATGTTAATCCAATGTATAAGCTATCTTGGTAGCGAATTTCACCCAAATCCATTCTGTCGTTTGAGCGTGAAGGAGTAACAAACATACACACATACAAACTTTCGTCTTTATTATATTAGTGTGCTTTATTTATGCACAAAACAATAAAATTGAATCGTAGCTAAACTTCGTTTGTTTCACTAACTCCTGAGATTCGATCTCACCTGGACCGCGACCGCGACCTGGACAGCCGGGACCCCGACCGCGATCTGGACTTGGACCGGGACCTGGACTTGGATCTGGATCGGGATCTAGATTTGGACCGCGATTTGGATCTAGATCGCGACCTGGAACGGGACTTGGATCGAGATTTGGAACGGGACTTGGACCGAGACTTGGAACGCGACCTGGACCGCGACTTGGAACGAGATTTGGATCGAGCCTTGGATCGAGACTTTGATCTCGACTTGGAGCGAGCCTTCGATCCCGACCTGGAGCGACTGGACCTCGCCGGCGCCGTGCCTGCAACAAGCACCCGGTGATTGCGGGGACAGGGGGCGGAGGCCCACAGGGAGCCTGTTCCGGGGTTGCATTTCGTTTAAGTTTACCTGGAACCGCAGATTTAGATCGGGAACGTGATCTGGATCTGGATTTAGATGGCGATTTTGATCTTGATTTGGATCTTGATATCGATTGTGACTTCGACCTAGATTTAGATCTCGACTTCGACCTTGATTTAGACCTTGACTGCGATCTTGATTTTGACCTTGACTTCGATCTTGACTTTGACATTGATTTGGATCGTGACCTGGACCTAGACTTTGATCTTGATTTGGACGTTGACTTAGATCGCGACCTGGATCTTGACTTGGATCTCGACATAGATCTTGACTTGGATCTCGACTTGGACCTGGATTTGGATCTCAACTTTGATTTTGAGCGTGATTTGGATCGCGAACGCCGAGCTTCAGAAACTGGAAACAAACAAAACGGGTTGTGAAGTAGTCTGGCTACCAGTTCCGTGTCACTGCAAGCTGCACGCAATACCGACCGGCGCCTTCCTCCCCCGCGGACCGCGCCGAGCCGCTGCGGGACCGGGACCGCGACCGGGACCGGGACTTGGACCGCGACCGGGACCGCGACTTGGACCGCGAGCGCGACTCGCGTTTGGAAGTTGTAGATCCGTCGTGGGACATCTTAGAATCAGAGTCAACCTGAGGAATACAATAAAACAACCCGCACGGTACATACGAGCATAGAGCCAGAGCAAGGAGAATACCATTATTTGCTCGATAACGTTCATCTGTTGGTGTGAACACAATTATTCTATCCCCACTTACACCGAAACAAAATATTTCAAGCATTTGCTCGCGTGTTTTCTAAACACGGTGCATTCATCAGAATCAATGCTCGAAAACACGGGCACGAACACTACAGGAATTTGTTCAAATTAATACCATTTCTTCAGAACCCCTTTAAATATTTTTTTTTTAGTTTACCCCACTCGGTAGAATGAGCATTTCTGGTGACAGGATCTATTGTTGGTCTGCATTGGTGAGGGATTTTTCTATTCACGGCATGGTTCCCGCATTCTATAAATTCTGCAGAGTGAGCACTCGGAGCCTCCAGCAGGAGTGACTCGTTTAGTCGGAACCTGCCTTGAGAGTTGAACTAATTCGTCAGAGTTGTAATATCAAGACACTGGTGTATCTGTTGATCATATTCCGTCTGCACATTAAATTAGTTTTTATCATCATCTCTAAGTCTTCACTCCATCAGCCTGATAGTTTAATTGGTAGTATCCCTGCCTTCTGAAGTGCAGGTTTTGGGTTCGATTCCCACCCAGGACAAACATTTGTGTGATGAGCATCAATGTTTGTTTTGTGTCTGGGTGTTTATATTGTATTTTATGTATGTACTAGCAGCCAGACCCGGCTTCGCACGGGTGGACATTTATTTTTAAACATTTTGGCACAATAAATAAATATGTGTGGACAACTCACATATAGGCATACAGTAAATGCAGGACATACCTAAATAATAACGTATTTAGCAATAGTGTACCGCTGGCTCCCTTTGGGTTCGGGACTTGATGATTGAAAACAAAATGATAACAGAATAAAAACATCAGCGGGTAGTTTGTAAAAACGTTTCACTGACGTATAGAGTATATGTGTAGGTACTAATAATAATGAGATAGGTACATTATATACCTCCTACTGTTACTGTACCGTCTACAGTCAATACTCACATGTAGTGATTAAGAAAGTAATTGAAGGGTTGAGAATAAATAGGATTTACTGTCAAATTGATAGTTTCGAGAAAATTGACTTTAAACTTCAACGGCGTCATTTTAATCCTCGATCGTGCACTCGATGCATACGGCCGCGTGCATCATTCTACTATACTACATAGTTCTTAGTCAACAGTGATTTACGGATATGTTGTAAACTATAAAATTAGTTTACCATGACGGAACCTCTGATAATAATTGACGAGTTCTTAACTTTTGTTCAGAACAAAATAGACGTGCTCGATGAATTAAGTATAGTGCAAATATGTACGAGCAACTTTACGGACGGCGAAATCGAAGCCGGGAAATCGACACTAATAAAATCTATACCAACGGGGTCCAGAAACTTGATCCGAAAAGGAGAAGACGAGAGCAAGAAGAATGTTAAGGACACTATTAAGCTGTTCAAAGAAAGTGACCCGTCAGCGCAACCTACTCTTGTTGCTGGAGACCTGAACCACTCACCGCCGGTCCCTATGGACAGCCTAGATGTAACTAGACTTTTAAAAGATATGGCTGGTATGAAGTCCGAACTTTAGAATATTCGCAATGACGCTGCCACAAAGGCAGAAATGACTAGTCTGCAGTCAAAAATATGTTCTGATCTGACGAGCCTGCGGACAACAATAATTAAACTGGACAGCGGCATTACGGGATGTAATAAACTGCAAAAAGTAAATAAAAATCCGGACACGAACGTAATTGTAGGAACGACTCCTAAGAAATCACAGCTGAGTAAAGAATGCACCGATAAGAAGTATGCACCTGTGGCGGCTCGCTCTCGGTCAAGGTCACGCGAACTTATTCATACGCCTTCATACCGGGATATTGTAGTGCCTACCGCGCAGTCACAGCCGACGTCGAGTCTATTAACTACCAATACGAATAATAATGAGGATGGGTTTACGTTAGTCTCCAATAAAAAACGTAAACTAAAAATGAATATGTGCGGTACGGCGAAGGGAGCGACCAAGATTCAAGTCGCCGAAATATCGTCAGCGGTGTATATATCGAGAAGACTAAAGAAAACTCCAAGTATCGATGACATAAAAGGGCACATACAAGAGATGGGTGAAGAATGTAATGACGTGCAACTGTTGGTCCAGCAAAGAGTAACAGAATTCAATTCATATAAAATCATAGTTCCTAAAAGTAAGTTGAATATTTTCTTAAGCAGTGATTTCTGGCCCGAGGGTGTTAGGTATCGGCTATTCCGTGACTTTATACCTAAAGTCGTAGCCCGTGTAAATAAACACTCTTAATTATGGATTTAGGTTCTACAAGTTTTGCCATAATGTCTTTTAATTGTAAGTCGATTAAAAGATCAGCACAACATATTCGAGACCTATGTAGTGGTGCAGATATCGTCGCACTCCAGGAGACCTGGCTTATGCCTCATGAGCTAGATTATGTACATGAATTACATAGTGACTTCGACTGCGTAGCAAAGTCCTCGATAGACACTGCGGCGGGTATTCTGCGCGGCAGACCGTACGGTGGGGTAGCGCTGATGTGGAGGAAGTCAAAGTTTCGTAACGTGTCTGTCATAGATAGTAATAATGACAGAATAATAGCTATCCAAATCAAGGTAGGTATGAGATCTTTTTTAGTAGTTTGTGTCTATATGCCGATTGATAATATTGAAAATCTACCGTCTTTTATTAATTGTTTGGGTACTGTAAGCGCTATTATTGAGGAAAGCCAGGTACAGGCGGCATATATTGTAGGAGATTTTAACGCGCACCCTGGTCTAACTTTGGGTCAGAATTATTATTATTTTGCGAGGAACAGAAATGGGACTGTGTTGATATTACAATGCTGGGTATTTCATCTAACACACATACCTACCTCAGTGAGGCGCATGGTTGTACTAGGTGGTTAGACCACTGCGTTGCAACTGAAGCGGCGATTGATACAATACAATCCGTGGAAGTTATGAATGACGTTATGTGGTCTGACCACTTCCCGTTATGTATAAAATGCAATATAGAGGGCGTGTGTATGAGTCAAGTGACTCCTTCAAATGATACTGTATATCTTTCGAAAAGTATGCAGGGTATAGTATGGGGGCAGAGGGACACGATACAAATAAACCTATATGGAGAACACTGTTTTTACAATTTGGATAATTTTAATGATGTCTTAGACTGCTCTGACTGTTTAAATAATAACCCATGTACATTAATGTATGAACATTTTAATTTTATAAATAATTTGTATGAGGGTATTGTAAGTACTTTACAAAATGCTGCTATTAAGAGCAGCGGCTCGCACTCTGGTATTTCGAAAAAGAAACATAGGGTTGTGGGATGGAATCGCCATGTAAAAGAACTCCACACCCTCGCTAGAATAGACTTTTCTTGCTGGCTGCTCGCCGGCAAGCCATCATCTGGTGAGGTATATAATAAAATGAAATGTAGTAGAAATGCTTTTAAAAATAAGATAAAATGGTGCCAGAAGAACGAAGAAACTATTAAAATGAATATCTTAGCAGAACATCATAACAATAAAAAGTTTGGTAAATTCTGGAATGCAACTAAGAAATTGAATAAAAATAAGAAAACATTACCGGTGATGGTTGCCGGCGAGCAGGAGCACAGAGAAATTGCTGAAATCTTTGCTAGGAGGTTCAAAATTGAACCGGAGAAGTTGTGTGTGTCAGGTTCTCAGGATAGTCGTGCGGGTGATTGTACCACCCATTCCGTCTTTACGCCCAGTGACGTGAAGAAGGCTGTTAATGATATGAAAAGAGGCAAGTCACCCGGACATGACGGCTTGAGCATCGAACACATTCAGTGGGCCAGTGACTTGATATACCGTAAATTGTGCAATCTGTTTAACTTATGTTGTAAATACGCCTATCTGCCGGACAATCTAATGAGAACTATAGTTGTTCCAATAGTTAAGAACAAAACCGGTGATTTAAGTAATGCCGCGAATTATCGGCCTATCTCATTGGGAACTGTAGTGGGAAAATTGTTTGAAAGACTGTTGCGGCCTTCACTGGTGAACCACTTTAAAATAGACGATGCTCAGTTTGGTTTTCGTACCGGTCTCTCAACGGATTCCGCAATTTGTAGCTTAAAACAGACAGCTCAATATTATGTAAATAGAGATACCTCTGTATACGCATGTTTTCTGGACTTGAGTCGAGCATTTGATCTAGTGAATTATGAAATTCTCTGGAGCAAATTGACTCACTCCGAAATACCAAAAGATGTAGTGAACCTGTTGAGGTACTGGTACGGTAACCAAACGAACGTAGTAAGATGGGGCGACTCGACCTCCAGTAGATATAGGCTGACCTTGACCTGACCTGACCTTGACCTCTCCGGACCTCTTCAACATTTATATGAACGATTTGATAGTGGAGCTGAGAGGCACCAGAATTGGCTGCCATGTTGGTGATGTTTGTGTCAATAACTTGAGTTATGCAGATGATATGGTGCTTCTCAGCCCCTCTATCAATGGTCTTAGAAAGTTGTTAGCAATATGCGAAAGATACGCTGCAAAACACGGCCTAATATATAATGTAGCTAAGACTGAAATGTTAGTTCTTAGAGCCGGAAGGGGTCCTGAGAGAATACCAAGTGTCTACTTGAGGGGTTCACCTGTGAGGATCGTAGATCATTTTAAATATTTGGGTCATGTAATAACCGAGGATCTTAGTGACGGTAAGGATATGGAACGAGAGAGAAGGAATCTGTCCATCAGATGCAACATGCTCGCACGCCGATTTTCTGGCTGCAGCACTGAGGTTAAAGTAACGTTATTTAAAGCCTACTGCCTGTGCTTATACACATGTCAGTTATGGATTAAATATACGCGAAAAGCTTATCATACCATAAGGGTGCAATACAATGACGCTTTTCGCATCCTTATGCGTAAACCGCGGTACTGCAGCGCGTCGGGCATGTTTGCCGACGCAAGGGTTCCAGACTTCTTTGCCGTCACTAGATCCAGAGCTGCCTCCTTTTGGGATGGGTTGAGAAATTCATCAAATAGTATAATTAAAGGGCTGGGGGAATACCTCCACAGCCCGATCTTCAAGCACTGGTTGACGATGCACCGGAGTGCGAACCGAAAATAAGTAATGGCTATTTGATATGTTTTATATCAATTTTAATTTAAAGACATATTTTTGGTATCGTATTTTTAGCAATTTATTTTGTATTTTTGTATTTTTAAGCACTATATGGGTTTTTTCACCTGAAATAAAGACATTTTATTTTATTTTATTATTATTATTATATTATTATTTAATGTAGAGTGCTTATAAGGTAATAGAAAAGATTTATGTAAGTTTCAGTTGCTTGAAAATGTTTTAATTCTATTTTAAAATACTAAATATAGTACTAATTCATACAATTACTGGCCCTACTTAATGCGTTCACTCATGAGTGCCAGCATGTCGACATATTTTACGATAACATAAGGACTATTTGTAATAACTTTAAATTTACATGTAAGTAATCATTAAAATAGTTAGCGTTTTGATCATTTATTTATTTATTTGTTAAATACACTGTGAACTTACAGCTACGCCAAAACATTCACATTGTTATTCATACTAAGTTCTTATATGGACTAAGCAATATATATTTATAAAGCCGACTAATGGGGTCAGTATGTATGTCAGCATCTTGGACTTCGCTTAAGAAGCGGTTGATAACAGCTACAGCCCTTGCCGTTGGAGCATTATGAGCGTGCCGCGCGCGTGAGGCAGGAGGCGCAGCAAATGTGGCGACGTCTTTGACTCGCACGGATGTAGTTTTGCGGTACAAAGTAGTGTAATCTGCTTAACACTGAAGGATTGTCTACCTCGTTACGCATCAATAGGCAGTAATGTATAATTAATAATAGTTTACGTCGAAGCTGCAACGTCACAAGACCCAGCATTCCCGATACAAATAATGAACGAAAAAGAAAGGGATAGTATCCATACGCTCTTTTATAGAGATACCTTGCGAACTTTCGCTGCACTCTTTCGATCATGACGGTATATTTTTTAGTCCTCGGATCCCAAACAATAGCCCCAAATTCGAGTGCGCTACGGACATATGCGTTGTACAGCATAATAGGAATGTTCATATCTCGAAATTGGGCAGAACTTCGAGTTATAAAACCCAGGGTTCTATTGGCCTTTTTACATGTACTTGTAATATGTTCGCTAAAATTAAGCCTATTATCCATAGTGACGCCCAAGTCACGGATTGAGTCAACCCGCTCCAATACCTTTTGATCAAGGGTATACGGATAACTAACCGGTACAGGCTATCTCGAATAAGTGACTACTTTACACTTGGACACATTAAAATTTAAGTTATTTAATTCTGCCCATTTAGCAACTGCATCTATATCGTGCTGGAGGTTTGTACAATCAGAAGTACTGCCAATGCAATGAAAAAGCTTCATATCATGAGCAAACATTAAACACTTGGCAGTACTTAGCGCCCCAGGTAGGTCATTTATCATAGATAGAAATAGAGTAGGTCCCAGAGTAGATCCCTGGCTGACACCAGACCTCGTGAAGTAGTCATTAGAAAAGTATCTAACCAGTTGCACATACTATCTACGATCTCTTAAATAATTAGCTATGAAATTCAGAAGATTTGGAGAAAATCCAAAACAAGAAAGCTTTGATAGTAGGGTATCGTTGTCTACAACATCAAACGCTTTTTTTAGGTCAAAATATGCCGTGTCTACTTGCATACCATTGTCCATTTGAGCTGTGACGTAGTCTACAAATACAACGTGATTTGTTGTAGTAGAGCGTGCACGACGAAACCCATGCTGTGAATCATGAAAGAGGTGACTAATTTGAGCAGTGATATAACGATTAATTATCATCTCAAATATCTTTCCAAAAGTAGAAAGTACTGCTATAGGTCTCTGAGACTTGATATCAGCTGAAGAAGTATCTTTAGGAACTGGAGTCACTCTAGTTACTTTCCACTTGGTCGGATACAGACTCAAATGTAAACCGTAAGCTAATTATTATAAATTGAACAATAATAAATAATAAAATAAATTACTGTAAAAATATAATATAATAAAATAAATAATAATAATGTTTTTATGCTAAGCGAACTGTATTCCTGTGACAGATAAGCCGTTTTAAGACTCAAAATCTCGAGATTTAAGCCTCATTTCGGTATTTTGAGAATGTATTATTGTAGATAATTTCACGCTGAATCCAACAATACCCATAATTCATTTTGTGAAAAAAGTCAGTTAATCCCTTTTTGTGCTCACCCCTTCAATTGTGTCTGATAATGTAAGAGAATGTATGCCTATAAGTACTTATTATCGCATATTTTATAGAATACAAAATATAGCAGCCTAACCCGGCTTTTGTTCCTAAGTTTTTTTTACATTTATTTTTACTTTTTGATTTATATTTTTTATTTTAAGACTTGTTGTTGTTGAATGTTTTTTTTAAGACTTTTTAATAGATATAGGATATAGGATAGTTTGCATTTACAGTCAGATCTTGATAAATTGGGACGCTATTATGCTGAAAATCGTATAGGTATATAAGAAAATGTTCATTTGTCTCTTTTACACGTAAAAAGAACCCTAAATTATTTGAATATAAAATAAACAATGTAAAAATAACTAAATTAAATTCTGTTAGGGATCTTGGTGTCCAAATTGACTCAAAATTAACTTTTGCTGAACACATTGAACTAATCACTAACAAAGCCTACAAAAATCTTGGTTTTATATTGCGGGTTAGTCGCCCCTTTTCCGATATCGGATGCCTTAACCTTTTATATTAATCTTATGTAAGAAGTGTTCTAGAATATTGGAGTACAGCATGGAACCCACAATATATTACCTATATTCAGAATCTGGAAAGCATACAGAATAAATTTGTTAAACACCTGAATTTTCGTTGCTATCGAAATTTTAAAGACTATCATGAATCGTGCGTCCATCACCAACTCATGACTCTTGAAAACAGAAGAACTTTGACTGATATGTGTTTTTTACACGGTGTTTGTAATAATTATATAGACTCTTTGGAGTTGTCATCAAGACTATTAAGTTTTTGTGTTCCTGATCGTAGAACAAGACATACAAGTTTATTCGCCATTAAGCACACAGATAGTAATTATGCCCAAAACTCTCTGGTGAATCGTTTGCACAGGACTTACAATAAAAAATTTAATAATATTGATGTGTTTCATGAGAGTAAGCAAATATTTAAATATGAAGTTATAAGAGTACTAAATGAAAGTGGCAAAGCCACTAAGTAAACACAAACTTTTGTATCAGTAAGTATATTATATTTATATAAGTATGTATGTTGTGAGAATATTTATAGGTATAGGTTTTGCTATCATATTATATTATATATCTATATATTATCATAAATATGTATTATCATTTATCACACTCTTTTTCACACAAATAATATCATGACATGACTTGTGTAGCTGCACTCTTTCATCATTGAAAGTTGAACAACACAATCACATGTACCTAATTTAAAAAATGTAAAACCGTATTTGGCTGTAAGTTTTGCTAATTAAGATATGTTAATGTTAAATTTTAAGAGCTGTGGTTTTTGTTTAATAAATAAAATAAAAATAAAATAAAATAAATTTTATTAGATATTTATTTTTTAATTTTCTATGAGACCACCCCCACTCGAGAAAGTGCAACATATAGTTGACAATGAAAAAAGCGCTATTTTCTTAGATTGATGCCAACCATAGAAAAATTTTGTCCCTGGGATTTATTTATGTAAGGGCAAACGATATCTTTACAGGATACTGTAATCTTTTAAAAGATATAGGCAAATCCGTCGGTATCAGCAGGACCGGCGGAATGTGAGCTGTCGGCTGCGGGGCCGGTGGTGTAGCTACAATCACACATTGTCTCGCAATTCCTTAATAAAAAGTCTTGACCGAAATTTTTTTATAGATATTAATATGTTATTCAATATTGCGGATTTTTTTTGTTCTATCATCAATAGTTTTCGCAGCGCATGCGATGAAAGATATTTTGTAGGCATTTTTTTACTCCTTTGGTAACATTATTGTAGTTTTAGTAGGGACCCATATCTTTTACTTGCAATTAAAATAGCTTATAATAGGTCTTTACCTATGAAATTGCCGTATTGCAGTACAGACTTTTTCAAACAAAAAAAAGTTTTGATTGGCTATGAATTCTAAATTCAAATTAATTTTGTTTTAAAAATATGACATTCTATTTACAATATTAGTCTTTTGTTTATTGATAAGCGTTGTATTTTCATTACATTTTAACATTTTTCCTCATAATGGATACTTTGAAATTTCGTGTAATTATGGAATATGAGTTCCGTCGTGGCACCAACGCGGCACAAACGACACGTAAAATCAACGACGTTTACGGAGAGAACTGTACAAACGAACGTACAACCCGTTATTGGTTTGCTCGGTTCCGTTCTGGCAATTTTGACTTGAAAAATGAACCTCGTGGTCGTCCGGAAACTTTGGTCAACAATGGTGAATTAAAGGCGATTGTGGAAGCTGATGAATCTCAATCTACAGCTGAGCTGGCAGCAGCTTTTGATGTTAGCATCAAAACAATATTGGTCCATTTGCGACAGATTGGCAAGATAAAAAAGCTTGATAGATGAGTGCCCCACGAACTTAACGATCGCCAGCGCAACGTACGCGTCGAGACTTGCCTTGCGCTGCTTAACAGGCACAGAAATGAAGGAATTTTGAACCGAATTGTTACGTGCGACGAAAAATGGATTCTTTTTGACAATCGAAAGCGCTCAGCAAGTTGGTTAGATCCTGGTTCGGTACCAAAGCAATGTGCAAAACGAAAAATGACCCCTAGAAAGGTGATGGTCACAGTTTGGTGGTCTAGTGCTGGTGTGATTCATCATAGCTTTTTACAAAACGGCGAGAGCATTACTGCAGATGTGTACATTGAAGAACTGACCACAATGATGGCGAAACTCGCACGTCTGCAACCAGCTTTGGTCAATCGGTCGTCTCCACTGCTACTTCACGACAACGCGCGACCCCATACTGCACAACAGACCGTCTCTAAGCTGCATGAGTTGGGTTTGGAAGCTCTCCCTCATCCGCCATACTCATCAGATCTTGCGCCTACCGACTATTACTTTTTCCAAAATTTGGACAACTTTTTAGCGGGAAAAAAATTCAATTCCCGAGAGGCAGCACAAAACGCCTTTGAAGAGTTTGTTGTCTCCCGTCCTGCTGATTTTTTTCAAGAAGGGCATCCATAAACTTCCACAGCGTTGGCAAAGATGCATTGATTGCAGGGGTGATTACTTTGAATAAAAGAAATAAATAAGTTCGAAAAAAAAATACTTTAACTTTTTTCAAACAAAACGGCAATTTCATAGGTAAAAACCCAATATTAATCAGTGATAATGTATGGAGTATTCAAATGGTGAAAGACTTTTTAAATTTATTACATTACTTCTTGAGCCAATTTGTTACAAACATACTTACATAGAAACAATTCTTCATTATAATATTATTATAGATTTACAAACAAAAAGCATCTAAGTATTGTATCAATTATCTGTAATATGTATACATACAATAGTATGTACAAGCTTTGCTTAGTTTGGGGCTAGATGGCGCTGTGTGAAATGTCCACACATATTTATTTATTTATTTATCAACTTCAACAGATTTACCTCCATAATGTAATAAAACCAGAGACAAACTTACAGATCTACTCCGAGAGCGCGACTTTCTGCCACCTGTAACATTTCCAAATGATTTATGAGCGCAATACATTCATTTCATGTTCACACCTAAACATGTAGCACCATTGGATGTCCATTAATTTTATCAAGAGTATGCCGAGAGCCAGCACAATGTAACAACTGTAGTGGATGATATAGATCAGCCACTGTTCCAATAGTTCACTGTTGTTCAATATTCTGTTCCACAGGGAACAAAGATATACAAGTACTTCAAGTTCCCCTGACACCTAATAGAAGTTTTATTGCAGATCTTACATGTAGAAGTCCCCCAACACATTTTATGGGGAAGGATAAGGAACTAAACATATTAACTTAGAATCCCCAGTGTCAGCCCTTGTATACTATATATAATTGTATAAATATAATTTGGTATCCATTTTTTTGTCCTTATAATGTGTGTACAATATGTATAAACAATTTGGGGCAACTATATAATTTTCTATTGAGGAAATTGGATTATTTTGTTTTTGCTCAGATAGTATCCTCAGAGTTACAATGTTAGTTACTATTTTTACAGTTATCCTACAACTGAACCAGTCTTTGTAAAATCAGTCAGCAAATGGCAATTTTGCCTTAGGAACCTCCTTAACCAACTGTGTATAGTTATATGTAATGTACTTCCTGATGAGTGGTGGATGTAGATCAAAGCTTGGTACAACCATGGATACTCTAGGGATGTCTGCATCCTTTAACTAAGCAGTTGACAAAGGCTCAGTTCACAATGCTGTAAACATGTAACTGCCTTAACCAACATATGGCCAAATAAATGTGTTTGTAATCTGCATTGAGCAGACAACTTGCCATCATGATTATATGCTTACATTTTGTTATTTATTTAAATTACAAAATTTATTTAGATATTTCAGTATGCAGGCTTGGGAGAAGTCATTCACCTCAACAAACTTGTCCACCTAATCTTGTTTAGTAAAAGGAACTTGTTCTTCAAGTCATTCAGCAGTCCCTCTAGTTCAGTGAATCCATATTATGATGTACACAGCAGCAACAGTACCGTGGAGGTGAACAAGTTTTTTTCATTCACCACAACTGAGCAGTTCTTGAAATTGCTGAGTTACAAAAGTCTATCCGTAAGTATGTACATGTCATGTATTTTACAAAATGGTTTTTGTATCTATAAGTTGGATCTCAGGAAGAGAAGACCGTCAGCGACAACACCACCCATTGTAACTCATTACTTTAGTAAATGTACAGCTAGATGTCATGGGAGGATTCAGACCAATGCGCAAGGTGAAGTAGTCTATTATTTACTGTTGACTGTATGCATGGACAACATCTATCTACATTTTTATTAGACAAAACATGAGCTTTTTGCCAAAATAATTCACGCAGCAGCAGTGAGGTTAGTCTGGAACACAACACATAATAGAAAATGCAGTTTTTACCTGTGTCAGCGGTATCTACTTCCATATCTGCCATTTCTTATAAGGTTCTTCGAATATTTCAGGACAAGGGCAATTAAAATTATAGGACAAAATTCAAAAGCTAAGCAAGCAAGTAAAATGTATGTTATTATCACTGATTTTGGTTTGATTCTCTTCAACTTTTTTCTTATTCTCACATCACAGACTAAAGAGCACAGAATACAATTACCACAGATAATCACAGATTAGGTAGAGACACTTGTATCATAAGGTCATGTATACACTTATACATCAGCAATGTATTGTTGGGAGTTTTGGTGGGAAAACGAAAACGATCGCGTCGCCGCATTGTCTGGCCGATAACTTCTGAACTGTGGGTTGTGGGTTCGATTCCCACCCAGGACAAACATTTGTAATGAACATAGGTGTTTGTTCTGTGTCTGGGCGTTATATTGTATTCTATGTACTTATGTATTTATAAACAAAAAGTATCTAAGTATTGTATCAGTTATCTGGTTCCTATAGTACAAGCTTTCCTTAGTTTGGGGCTAGATAGCGTTGTGTGAGATGTCCAAAAATATTAAAATGCACTGTAATTGTTTTAATTAAGTTTATATTTTATCTTCTATATCTTCTAAGAACATTGGTAGTACAATTATTTTTGTGATCAGTTTTTTCAGCACCCTAAATAGAATATGTAAAATATCAAAAACAAGGTTGGCTAAAATTCTTAATGCAACAAACATTCAAATTACACATTAGTATACGGTTTACGACTTTATTTCTCAAAGAATAAATCACTTATAGAGAAAATACAATAATATTATACAATTAAGTTGCCGTTGGGCGTAGCCTTGAAAGTTTAACAAGATGCAAGCATCGCGCATTTTCTGATATATTTTTCATATAGGTACTTGCATCAGAGGAGCCAATTCTGTGAACTGAACAGTATCTTGTTTCTCACCGGATCGGAGTTTTCTGTTCTGTGCCGGGTCCTCGCACCAGTAGTTCTAAGAGAACTTCTATTTTCTCAAACTTATTTATTAGAAACTGTTGACACCCTCTTGGGTTGAATTTTCTTAAGCTTTTGAATTTTCTCTTCTACTTTGCAGCTATCACTTCATAGGAATGCTAAAAACACAATAACCTAAATAAAATAATATTGCCACTATGGTCCCACAACACCCAGATACAGAACAAGTATTATCGCTTATTTTTCAGTGCACAAATACTTGTCCTGCTGCGGGAATCGAACCCACCGCCTCCGGGTTATGAGCCGACCTGCTCAACCACCACACCACAGAGGCTGTTAGAAAAACAAATTGATTATATTTTGTATTTTAAATGAATTTTCTCTGTCTGATTTATTTATATTAATCTCTGAATCTGGATCCACTATGCACCTAACTTACTCGTTCTACTCCAACACGGCTACTATCTTAATGAAAGTTATTTTGGCTCTCTAACTACACCAAAAATTAAAGAAGTAGAATATTATTATGTACTTATACTGCCACTAGTAATTGTGTACTGTCCATCCATAGGATGCCTGGAAGAGATCACTTTTGTTAATAAGACCACCCATTGTAGTACTTGCCACAAGTTCTTACCTAACATTTATTAATTTTGCATAATGTGGTGTACAATTAAGAGTATTTGTATTGTACAATAAAAGTTACAGTAAAGTGTTACCTTGACACTAGCTAAATACCTTAATAACGTGAAGACAAACTTTAAAAAAGTATTGATCTAACATGCCAAAACTTCAAAGTCAAATCGGAAAACAACATGGCTGCGCAGTGCGCACCGTACACAGAGTTGGCACCGTATTTGTGAAATCACAGACCAAAGAGAGATACTTCGTAACTCGTATAATGCTGATGACAGGATTGACAGGCATAGAAAGAACTTAACTTTTTAATGAATTTCGTGAAAATGTTGAAGTTTTTGCTAGATATCTAATGTAAAAAGCCTGAATGTATAGTACTTAAATATCGCAAGCAAGTCGAGTGACGGTTATTTGTGTTTTTAGTTGAGAGTCAATATGCGCGTCGCTATTTAAGTACCAACGCATCATTGTGTATTTGTTGTTCAATTTAGTGTTTATTCTATAGAGGCGTAATGTCGTACCCACCGCGGCCTCCCCTGGTGCCTTACGGGCTCGCTTCAGGAGTCGTGACTATGCAGATGCCCACACACGTAAGTCACTCTTGCTAATCATAACCTAACTTGAATTAAACAGTTCGTTGTAAATTGAAATCACCCTCATTGTGATCTAGAGATCTTAATATAATATAAGAGACTGCATGTGCTTTTCTATTGTGGTAATGATATCATAGTAACCTGGAGAATAGTTTTACATGACAACATTGTTAGCAACAGTTTCATAACGAAAACATAGCCTGCTGCCTTTTACCAGTATTTTCCTGACAGGACACCATCATTGTAATGTGAGCTTTGGCTGCTAGAGCTACGGTCTTAAGGATTTGTTCGCGGCTAAGAATAATCCATTTATAATAATTGTACTCAGTACTTTTATGGTTGGTATTTTTATGGTTGTGCATACTCATTACCATCTCTAGTACTGTATATTAAAAGTGACACATCATTGTTTGTTTGCTAGGATTTCACTGCACAAGTGCTGAACCTGTTTCCATGCAATTTTGCACACACATCGCTTATATTTCGGGGACCAGTGTAGGTATTTATTTAGGAAAATGGAGAGATTGCTCTGGAAAATGGGTAAGTTGAGGATGATAATACGAGCCGCTTGCTAATCATTAAGTAAACAAAATATGGTAATATCACTAGTCTTTTTCCAACACTAAGCATTTCCAGTGTGTTTGAATCTAGTGAGTGTTTTTTTTATACTTAATATTATATGTTAAAGTTTTGTTAAGCATGTAGTGTTTCAATAAAGAGTTTATCTATCTATTTGTTATCTGTGTATGTTAGTGTTTGACCCCCTATCTCACCTGGGGCCTTACCGCATAAGTCTGGTGGAGATCATAATTGTGTTTTCTCTTGCTCGCACTCGTGGACTTGTTAATTGGTGTGTGCAGGATGGCAGGTGAAGCCGATTCCCAGAACGGTTATGCGGTAGGGGTGCAAATCTTGGATGAATCAATTCAATTCAGTTCTTTATATGCTTGATCATGTTATATAAATGATAACAATAATAAAATCAACCACAGGACAGGTATCTTGCAAAATAATGAAATGATGATCAACCATCTTTTGAAGGGGAAAATGGAAGTGATTTATTGCAGCTTTATTTCCGTCGGATACATATGTCACCGGCCAACACTGAGAATGTACGTACCTATTTAGCGCCACTGACTATAATGATTTAATTGCATTAATATGAAATCTTTTTTAATCTATTTATTCTCAATTATTACAAAACATTCATCTTGACTCGTAAATACTCGTTTTTATTGTAAAGTTGTGATTTGAACATTGTACATACAGGTTTACCAAGCTTAAAAGCCTAGCATCACCACGGAACAAGCAGGGAGAGTTTCAGTTTACTCGTTAGTATCCACGGTCGTTCGCCCCGCAGGTGATGGTGGGCGCGTACGGCGGCGCGGGCGGCGGGGCCGGGGGCGGGCGCGGCGCGCTGCTGCCGGCGCCGGGCGCGGGCGGGGGCGGGGGCGGCGGCGCGGGCGGGGGCGGGGGCAAGGCGCCGCGCGCGCGACACAACGGCGCCAAGGAGGGCGGCGGCGGGGGCGGCGGCGAGGGCCCCGCGGTGACCGTGTTCATCGGCAACATCTCGTCGCGCGCGCCGGACGCCATGATGCGCGCGCTGCTGGCGGCGTGCGGGCCGGTGCTGGCGTGGAAGCGCGTGTCGACGTTCGGGTTCAGCGAGTTCGCGTCGCCCGAGGCCGCGCTGCGCGCCGTGCGCCTGCTGCACGAGCGCGCGCTGGCCGACCGGCGCCTGCTGGCGCGCACGGACGGCAAGATGCAGGCGCTGGTGGACACCTACAAGACGGAGCAGCGCTCGCGGCTGGCCGAGGGCGCGGCGCCGGGCACGGAGCCGCCCGAGGCCTACCTGGACGCGCGCCAGCGCCAGCTGGACGAGCTGGCCGAGCGCCGCCTGGCGCAGATCTACCGCGACTACCAGGACGACATCAACAACTACGAGATCCTGCAGAAAGGTACCTTCCACTCACCGATACATTCGCGGCAGTGCACGCTCTACTGCAACCGATCGCGTCGTATTTGTACACTATGTTACGGCCCAAATGGACAATGGTATGCAAGTAGACATGGCATATTTTAACCTAAAAAAAGCTGAGTTTAAGTGATCATAGACAGTATGTGGAACTGGGTAGATAAGTATCTACCCAGTGGCACATATATATTACGAAAGTTTCTAATGCTTATTCGATTACTTCACGAGATCTGGTGTTAGCCAGGGATCTACTCTAGGACCTACTCTATTTCTTTCCATGATAAATGACCTACCTGAGGCACTAAGTACACCAAATGATTGATGTTTGCTGATGATATGAAGCTTTTTCATGGTATTGGCAGTACTACTGACTGTACAAACCTCCAGCACGATATAGATGCAGTTGCTGTATGGGCAGAGTCAAACAACTTCAATTTTAATGTATCCAAGTGTAAAGTAGTCAGTTATTCGAGACTGCTTGTACCTGTTAGTTATCCGTATATCCTGTCGACGTAAACTATTAATAATTATTCATTAACTGTCCATTGATGCGTAACGAGGTAGACCATCCCTGAGTGCTAAGTGCGCCGCTTCCGTTACAGAGGAGCAGATCTCGAAGACGGCGCGCGTGCTCGAGGAGGCGGACATATCGGAGGAGAAGCGGGACGTCATCCACCGGGAGATCGGGAAGTTCCGCGAGAGCATGAAGGTACGCCCGTCCCCGCCGTCCCCGTCCCCCGTCCCCCGTCCCCCGTCTCCACTATACTGTGTACTCTAGCAGCTCGCGCGCGGCAGGGTGCTGGTCGGGTCGTGTCGCGGCGACCGCGGGGGCTTCTTCATGATACGTTGCTGGGTGCCTTGAGCAACGTTATTCGCACGACATTCGTTTGCTTTCAATCGTTTTGCAAATTAATGGCATCCGAGGTTGCCGTTAATTTGGGGGTCAAATTCGGGGAATCGAAATAGTGTAGGGTCTTCAGGATCAGACAAGTAGTAAGATACGATTGCCACGCTTCAGTAGCCGGACCTGCCTCCTGACAAAGAATAAAATTAAAAAATAGGAGGAAGCTCGAAGCTCCAAAAGTAGAAGCGGTCGGCCAAGTGCCAGTAGGCGCGAGCTGCCGCGGCGCTGATGTTGCAGCGCTAGATGCCGGCCCGCCCGCCGCCCCGCCCCGCCCCGCCCCGCCCGCCGCACGGTGAGTCCCGCGTGACGTCACGCCCCGCGCCGCAGGCCCCCGCCGGGGGACGCCCCGCGGCGGGGGCCTGCGCCTGCGCCAACACAACACATGTAGTCACAGTTTCCGCTCGAATTGACTGAACGAGATTTCCGCCGTCATGTATCCCGGAACGCCCCCCACCGCCACCTTCTATCGGCAGATTCCATTTGTTCTAACGATTCCTCCTCATCTGGACAACGTTTCATATTTTGCGGCATCCTCAAGATTCTCCTCCAAGAAGTACATCTAAAATGTCAAATTTTTATATTCAATATGTACAAGTCAAGATATTATACAAAAAAAAAAATTAACTATGACGAGACAAGATATCGAAGCGCGAAGCCAAGTACTGTCTTAAAAAAAAAAAAAACTGGCACAGAGGCGGGTATTTTATCGTTTTTCTGGTTTCTAGCAAAAGTTCCAATCTAGCCGATAACATCCAAAATTTAAATGAATTTATATTTTAAAATTAAATGAAAATGTGAAGCGTCGTCCATTCAATAACCGCACCCATCACCGCTAACCAGAGATCTACATTCGGTTCATCAAAGTAGAGCAAACTTACGTTCATCCGTCACGAGCTCATTCCACCTCCCGACACACTCCGGCCGCCCTCCGCTCCGCGAGTGGCGGGGGGCGGCGCCGCAGCCGAGGGAGCGCCGCGGGAGCCGCGGGAGCCGCCGGAGCCGCCGGGGCCGCCGCCGTAAGTTGGTCGTTGCCGCGGGGACGGCTCGTGCCGTCTCGTGCGCTCACGTGCGCTGTTTGGGCGCAGGACGAGGCCGAGGTGGTGATGCGGCGCAAGAAGGACAGCAAGGACGACCGCGACCGGGACCGGGACCGGGACAAGGAGCGCGACAAGGAGCGGGACAAGGACAGGGATAAGGAGCGAGACAAGGATCGCGACAAGGATCGCGACAAGGATAGGGACAAGGAGCGGGAGAAGGAACGGGACAAGGATCGCGACAAGGATCGGGACAAGGATCGAGACAAGGAGCGAGAGCGGGACAAGGAGCGCGATCGTGAGCGGGATGAGCGGGAGAAGGATCGCGACAAGGACAAGGAGCGGCGTCGCCCGAGGAGCGCGTCCCGGTGAGTACTACTACCTACTACACGATGCTACACGTTATATTCCAAGAGAACCTAATATAGGTTGTGTGTGTATTCACTTCAATAATAAAATGTTTAAAAAAGATCCGTCGAAGGCGTTCAAGAAGTTGGACTATACTTATTAAACCTTGAAAAATATAATCTACAAGAATTCAGGATATGTTGTTGGAGTGTTGTGCTACTCCTGTAAGAGACAATGAGTAATAGTTTGTTTATGATATTTATTATAGATAGATATTCATGAAATGTATTAATCCTGGAATAATATATCACCTGGAGTTCCGCAAGGGTAACGCTCAGGCCGCTGCTATTTGTAATTTACGTTAACTCTATTAGAAGTAATTTACCTGTTGTTCTTTTATAAAATCCAACATAATCATAATAACTAAATAGGAGTGATGTGGACCCCAAGCTGACTGTAATAATACGAGAACGAATGAGGCGACGAGACACTCGCGTCGTTTAAAAATACAAATATAGTTTCGCGCGATACTGCACCGTCGCATCATCTTGATCCAGTCTCTTATGCTCAGTGATCTCACGCGCTGCGGTGTCCTTCAAACCGAATCACAGTAGCGTCTGCACACTACTGCTTGGTGGCAGAAAACTGGTAAAGCGGTGGCCCCTACTTCGACGAACTCTTGCAGAAAACCCACCATTGACCAGTGACCCTCCTGTTGCAGGGGCAAGGACGATCGTCGACGCGATGAACGCGAGCGCGACAAGGACAGAGAGCGCGAACGGGAGCGGGAGGAGCGAGACAGGGAGCGCGAGCGGGAGCGGGAGCGGGAGAGGGAGAAGGAGAGGGAACGGGAGCGCGAGAGGTGAGTCCGGCGGACATAACGCGGCGACGACTAGCTCCGGGCGTGACTTTACTGTTTGTACACATCGCCTGTTTCTCTTGCAGGGAAATAAGGGAGAGGGAAAGAGAACGCGAGCAACGTGAACGAGAACGCGAACGTGAAAGGGATAGAGAAAGGTAAACTCTCCGGTAGCTCTGTGGGAGTACTAGGGGGAGCGGGGATGTTCGTTCCTACTCGCGGGTCGGAATTGGCTTGATATTAATCACTTTGTTTATTTATTTATTTATTTATTCATATTAGGAAAACTTACAGCCAAAATACATATAAAAAGGTAAGCTTACAGTAAAAGAAACTACACCAGTTACAAGTTTCCACCTGTAAAAAGTCCTAGCCTTTAGAGCCTATGGAACCGCGTTGGGTTTAGTAGAAATAAAACACCTCGTTGGGGTTGATAGGTTTCTATTTAAATTTTGGCGGCGAAACAAGGAATACGAATATCGTGCGACAAACGCTTGTGAGTTTAAAATCAGAACAATGCCATCTAGTTGAGTTCATTGGAAATACTTGTACCTTACACACACATATTTAACATACCGCCCACCAAGAACGTCACTCAACGTTCTTCATCTTTTTACCGCCCACCGTGAGGTCAAGGGGGTAACACTTATGTCTAGAATACTATATTAATATTATATGCTTGAAAATGGGTAACTTCGACTAAAATGACAATATTTCTTGACAAAACTTAATACTAACATACACTGTAATAAAAGAAAATACAATTCGCATTACACGACTCAATTTGTAACTGGCAAAATACAGAGTTTAGATGTTGGTCTTTTAATGTGAGAGCCGTTACATTTCAAGGTCTCAACAACTCTTGTAATTTTGTCCAAACCTGGGTGCTTTGCTATGACCTTACCTAGCAACCAACGAGCTGGAGGAAGGTTGTCTTCCTTTACGAGTACTATATCTCCGATGGTTGGTTCGGGAGTGACCTTTGACCACTTGTATCTTTGCAAGCAATGCACCAAACATTCATCTGACCACCTTCGCCAGAAATTCTGCACCATCTTTTGGGTCAGTTGCCAACGTCTCAATGAGGTGATGTTTGTCTGTTCGTAGTTGTGCTCAGGAACCACAATCAATGGTTCGCCCACCAAAAAGTGTCCTGGAGTGAGTGGAGACAGATCTGTGTGATTGCCTGGCAGTGTCGACAGTGGTCTGGAATTGAGGCATGCCTCAATTTGTGACAAAACTTGTCATTTCTTCGAATGTCAGGCTTGAACCGTCGATCACACGTTTGAGATGGTAGTTGGTGGACTTCACACCGGCTTCCCACAACCCACCATGATTGGGAGCGTGAGGAGGGATGAAGTGCCAAGTAACACTGTTATTGTTCAACCACTCGCGGATATCTGTAGCCACCGATGATATTCCTGGATCAACAATCCTTTGAAGTTCCTTAGAGGCTCCCACGAAATTGGTACCATTATCGCTCCAAATATTACTGACGTACCCTCTTCGAGCTACAAAGCGTTTAAAACATGCAATAAAGCCTTCAGCTGTAAGGTCACTTACGGCTTCCAAGTGTATGGCTTTGGTGGCCATACATACGAAGAGACTTATGTATCCTTTATAGCACCGATTACCACGACCCTTGGACATTCGGATATTAATTGGTCCAGCAAAATCAACACCGCTATTTACAAACGGTCGTGCTGGGGTCACTCTGGCCGTTGGTAATTGACCCATAAATTGGTTGTTGGTTGATGCTGAATGTCGAACGCAAGTGACACACTTGCGTACGTGATGTTTTACTAAAACTTTGGCGCAGACTATCCAGTATTTCGTACGCAAGTAATTCAACATCAACGAGGGACCACCGTGCAATGTCTTCTTGTGAGCATCATCGACCACCAGGTTTGTGAAATGACTCTTTTTAGGAAGAATGATAGGGGTGCTTCGTATCTTCAGGGAGGGCTGAATTCTGAATTCTTCCTTGGACTCTCAAGATTCCCTTGTCGTCTGAATATGGATTCAGTGGTTTCAAACTGCTTTGGTCACTCATTTCTACCCTTTGACATTGTCGTATGCAGACATTAAGTGCTTCATCAAGTTCTGAACTCGTGAGATATGGTTCAAACTTATGCTGCTTCATCTTAACTTCCTTAATTTTCAGCCATCGACGACAATACGCCACGACACGAACTAGCCTTTGTAATGATGAAAACCTCGTCCAAAAAGGTTCATCATTTGGTGTGCCAACAGTCAGATGTGCCTTGACTCTTCTTTGTTCAAGATTAGTGGAGATTGACTTTGGCCTTGTATACTCAATCAATGAGTCATTCAACCACAAAGGACCCTGCAGCCACATGCTACACTGAGCCAGTTCCATTGGAGTGCATCCTCTAGAAGCAATACCTGCTGGGTTCTGATTAGATTGGACGTGTGCCCACTGCGTGTTGTCCAGTCTTGATAAGATTTCAGAAGTGCGATTGCCTATGAAAGTCGACCAACGACTTGGATGACTGCTGAGCCACGCCAACACGACAGTAGAGTCAGTCCATCCGTGCTCATCTTTGACATTAATGTCTAACACATTAGCAACCTCCGTAATCAGTTTTGCTAAAAGGACGGCTCCCATCAGTTCGAGCCGAGGTATTGATACTTGCATTGTAGGGGCCACTTTGGTTTTTGCCGTGACGAGATTGACGCAAGTGTTTCCCGCCACACTGACTGTTCTAAGATACACAACTGCTGCATAACTAGAATTCGAAGCGTCCGAAAAACCATGAAGTTCCCTGCAATGTCATCATTTTTAGCTCCTATCCATCTCGGAATAGTTAAGTCACGAAGATGTTCTAGCTGTGACCGGTAAGTAAGCCATTCTTTAAGCAAATCATCAGACAACTCCTCATCCCAGTCCAATCCTGCTAGCCACAATTTCTGTATCATGATCTTGGCTACTATGACACAGGGCGCGACCCATCCTAACGGGTCAAATAGACGCGAGATATCTGATATTAATCTTCTTTTAGTGATAGGATCATGTGATACAGGCAATTGAACTGAGTAATGAAATGAATCCGATTCTTTGTCCCAGGAAAGTCCTAACACCTTCACAACCTCATCCATTTTAATGTCTACCTTCTCATTCTGATTTTCTTGTTTATTTGTTATAATTCTAGCTAGATCCTTATCATTAGTTATCCATTTTTGTAGTTCAAATCCTCCTCTTCCTAAAATTTCTGTCATCTCTTGGTAAATTCTAACTCCTTCTGCCACTGTTTCACACCCCGTCATTAGATCATCAACATAAAAATCTGTTTTAATCCTTTTTGCTGTTTCAGGGAAATCTTCACCTTCATCTGTTGCCACCTGCTGCAGTGTTTTCACAGCCAGGTAAGGAGCAGACGCCGTGCCGAATGTGACTCTTACTAATCTAAATTCTTTTGTTTCAGATTCCGGATCGTCTCTCCATACAAGCCGCTGGAAATCTGCGTCCTGCTTGCTGACAACGACTTGACGGTACATCTTCACTATATCTGCACTCAGACAAATGGAATGCATACGCCATCTCATGATGATGTGGCGTAAGTCTTGCTGAAGTGTAGGACCGACCATCAATGTGTCATTAAGAGATACTCCATTGTTTCCACGACACGATGCATCGAACACTACTCGGATCTTGGTCGTGGTTTTGTCTTCACGTATAACGGCGTGATGAGGGAGATAAACACTCTCAGATCGCTTGTCATCATTGCCTGTTAAACGTTCCATATGACCAAGATCCAAGTATTCTTGCATGACCTTGGAGTAACTTGCCTCGATTTCAGGGTTCTTCTTGAAACGATGTTCAAGAAGTTGAAATCTCTTGATCGCAATATCTCTTGAATTCCCATACTTACATTGCGGGTCGTCTTCTCGGAACGGAAGGCTCACAATGTACCGTCCTGAAGAATCTCTCCGTGTTGTTCTACTGTAAAACTCTTCACATGCCTGCTCTTCCTCGGTGAGCATTTTGGGTTCGAAAGAGTCAGATTCAAGTTGCCAAAATTGTTTCAACAAAGCGTTATCGTCTACGTGAGCATGCATGCTCATGATCACGTTATGATGGCAATTTGCTGTGAGGACTTGATCGTCATCAGGTTGATGTGACGTAAGAACTAGCACCATGCTGAGTTGGGGCCGGTTTGTGACAGAACTTGAAAGCGACGTTCTTAGGTAATTTTAATTTTCATGTATTTTTCTATGTCCTTGTTCTGTTACAAAATAAATTTTCTTTCTTTCTTTCTTTCTTTCTTTCTATGTGTGGGACCAGATAAGATCCATCCCAAGGCTGTGCGTTGAGCAATCAACATGCCGTCGGGACCCTTGATCAAGCCATCTCTTATAATTTGACCATATACGTCGGCACCGAGCAAAATATCAATTTTGTTTGGCGTATGAAAGTGAGGATCAGCTAAAGTGATCTCAACTAGCTCAGGCCAATCTCTATTCACGATCCTTTTCGATGGAATTAGACTAGTAATGGCACTTAAGACGTGCGCACGTACTTCTACTATAAACTCAGGATCGTGACGAGATTGAAGATTGATCGCAACGGTGTACTTTGATGCCAAAGTACCGTGGTCGCTTCCTACCCCAGAAATGACACTTCTGGTGGGTATCTTCCTAAGGCCGAGTAACTGTACAGGACGCCTGTGACCCTTGGTCCAGTAGGGCTCTGAGCGACTGCTCATTGCCATTCCTGGCGCGAGATTTCACAACTGCTGTGGCTAACAGCACCTCACTAGATGTTGTTTCCTTCGAAAAATGCGCGGTGACATTCGAAGGTGGCGCAGTTGCAGATGATGTTTCTACGAACGCTTCTGGTTTTGGTAAACCGGAAGTACACGGTTCCGTTCTAGGCAATTCTGGCTTAGGATGCAGTAGAGAGTGGTGTTTATGTTTGCAAACGCGACATTTTGTTGTACAACTACATGATTTGACAGAGTGGTTTTTTCCTAGGCAGTTAAAGCAAAGACCATTAGTTTGAACAAAACTGTGTCGAGGCTTATAATCTAGCTTGACAAATTCTTTGCAATTAGAAATTTTGTGATCCGTCTTTTTGCAATAAGGACATGGGTTGGACGCAGCATCAGTAGCAATGGCATGCATAACTTTCGGCTTTTGGCTTGAGGAGCCCGGGTTCGCTTTGGGATTAGTATCTAAAAACTCAAGCGACCGAAATCTGGATTCTAGAAATTCTCGCATTTGTTGTAGGGTAGGTAGCTGATCGGAGACACTAATTTTAACCTCCCATTGCTTGCGCGTTTCAGGATCCAGTTTGGTGCAGATTATATAAATCATAATTATATCCCACGTATTAACGTCGATTCCCAAATTCCTCAGACCGTTTAATGTGTCATTAGTTGTATCTAATAAATCTTTAATGACGTTGCATGATTCCATTCTAACGCTTGGTAGATTCATGAAACGTTTCAGCAGACAGTTAGCCAGGTATCTTTTGTTATTGTATCTACTATTGAGTAATGCCCATGACTCCTGGTAATTGTCTGCCGTGATTGGAACGTGCCTTAAAAGCTGTTCCGCTTCACCTGTAAGATGCCCCTTTAAATAATGCATCTTTTGAACATTATCAATAGATGCGTTATTATGTATTAATGACACATAAAGGTCTCTAAATGTTTGCCATTCCGAGTACAACCCAGAAAAAGTCGGTATCGAAATCTTAGGAAGTTTTACATTTAACTCATTTTTTGAAATTTGTGCCTGTTGACTGTTTGCGTTTGAAGAACTTGCTAACGGCTTACACAGAGATAACGCCTCTTTGATTTCAGATTTGTAATTAATGTAAACTTCTTCAATATCATCAAACATTCCTTCAGCGAAATACTTATGTTGGCTAATGACATCGGACTCATCAAGTAATAATTTATTATGATTGTTAACAATTATCTTCCACTGGTCCTCTAAGGCCTCTAATCTAGTCGACAAATAAGATTCTTTAACAAGGCGGACTTTAGGACTCTTTTTATAGTTATCATACGCCTTTTCAATCCTGGCTATGTAACTGTTCTGGCTCTTAATTATCGCAATAGATGCCATATTTTAACTTGTAAGAACACAGTTTAAGTTTACCTAATCAAATCAAAACAAATTATTTTTAAGTACAAACAGCAATACTACTTATTCAAAGACCAGAAACAGAGACTGCACTGAGTGTCCAAACAGAGACTGCACTGAGTGTCCAAACAGAGACTGCACTGAGTGTCCAAACAGAGACTGCACTGAGTGTCCAAACAGAGACTGCACTGAGTGTCCAAACAGAGACTGCACTGAGTGTCCAAACAATTTATTAAACGTTTACAACTATGAGAAATTCCGAAAAATTTTACAAGTGTTTGAACACTCAATATGCGGGGCCGCAAACGGGCGTGGATTCCCCGTCGGTTCACTTTTAGCTTAACTATTCTAAGTCCCTAATATTAAGCATGCACATGAAATTTTTACAAGTCCAGTATTCTATAAATAAGTTAAAGTCCCAAATTATATGTTTGCTTGAATTTTTTCTAAGTTGATGAAACTAAACTTCCCGATAGATGGCGCTATTATACATGATCACAAACTGTACTCACGATTATATCACTGTCAAACCTTCCAAAGTGGGGCGTCACAGATGTGACGTCACGGTGACAACGCCCCTTCACAGCGTTGTAATGATGACGTCACTGGACCTTGTACTGCTACTGACGTCACACCTGCTCCACTCGTTCGCTTCTGCTTCCTCGGCTGGTGGTACTGCTTCTCTTCCTCCACCCAGTCGTACCGAACCCCCTTCAGGTTCGTGTACGATGAGCACCTTCAGCGGCGAACCACCACTGTTTTCAAGTGCTTGCAGGCGACTTAAGTCGTCGCGTCGAACTTCCGGCTCGGTAAGGACCATGTAAAAAGTCCTAGCCTTTAGAGCCTATGGAACCGCGTTGGGTTTAGTAGAAATAAAACACCTCGTTGGGGTTGATAGGTTTCTATTTAAATTTTGGCGGCGAAACAAGGAATACGAATATCGTGCGACAAACGCTTGTGAGTTTAAAATCAGAACAATGCCATCTAGTTGAGTTCATTGGAAATACTTGTACCTTACACACACATATTTAACACCACCTATAGAAACATTAGTATATAAAGAAATGAGACCTATTCAGTAATGTTATTAAGTTTGAGAAACAAAAAATTCAGATGCCAATTTTTGCCTTATGGAACGCTCCCCGCCAAAGAAAATGTCATAAGCATTATTAATGTTTAAAAAGTCATTAAGAAATGAAGAGGTTCTCCAGAAGAAGGTATTTTGTTTGTAGTTTGTCCGCTAAAGGAACAGAAAGAGGCGGTGTATGCCGGAAATTAAATGTTGGAGAAGTTAAAGGGAAATTTCGCTGAGTAACTCGGCACTATCTTTACACTATTATTAGTATTTAAGATATTCAAATAGTACGTTACATCTGCCGCCGTCCGCCTCGTTTCGAGCGGCAGCAAACGATGACGCCTACAGCGCTGCTCGTAGCTGACGTCAAATGTCCTAGAGCGAAACTGTAAAAATCTTAAAAACGTCCGCTGCACTCTTTCGATGCGTAAAATATGGCCTCACACTGAGGACCCCACACCCGACGTCGGTGCAGTACCGAATGGTTGGTGTTTTGATGTTATTGAATGGTGTAGATACCCTCATGATAAATCCAAGGGCTTGCAAAGATTGTGTAACGATGTTATCTATGCGTTGATTGTACATTAACATAGAATCCTGCAGCACACCTAAACCTCATGATTTCTACTCGGCTTAATTTGTCATTCTATGTTTATGCTTAAACACTTTACTTATACTTACTAGTTGATAGTAGATAGGTTACTTATTTTAGCTTATTTAAAACAAAACTGTTTAGTTTATTCTATTTCTTTTAAATTCCATGCTTCTTTGTTTTTGTAACGATATTGTTATGTAATTAGCTCTACGAAATACCCAATAAACAGTATTATTATTAATGAAGTATTTTAAGTAAACTCATTTTAAATTGTAAAAAGTGGCCAAGTTGAAATAAAATTGTTCGAGTCTGAGACTGAAAGGTTCCTCTTTAGGGAGCGGGAGCGGTCGCGGGAGCGGGAGCGGGAGCGGGAGAGGGAGCGGTCGCGGGGCCGCAGCCGGGGGGAGGCCGACACGCGCAAGGAGAAGGAGATGGAGGAGGAGGCCCGCGACAGGAAGCGGCTCGAGAAGAAGGCGAGGGAGAAGGAGGCCGCGTACCAGGAGCGGTGAGTGGGAGCGGGACGGGAGACTTCGCTCGCGTCGCTCTCGGAGACGCGCTGGCTTGGGACATAACTATTTACGTATTCATCTTGCCAGTCGATTGAATGAAATGACGTTTTAGAAAATTTTATCAAAACTTTGATGCAATTTGTATTTCGTTAAATTTGAGTGTTTCTTTTGTGTTCGATCGATACTTGCAACCGTACGCAGGACGAGGCGGTCGCATTTAGATCGCTCGCGGAGTGCGTCCATGGCCTACCGTTGCAGGCTGCGCAACTGGGAGGGCCGCGAGCGGCGCAAGCACGCGGAGTACGACAAGGAGCGCGAGCGGGAGCGGTGCCGCGAGGAGGAGCGCGAGCGGGAGGCCAAGCGGCTCAAGGAGTTCCTCGAGGACTACGACGACGAGCGGGACGACCACAAGTACTACAAGTGAGGCGGCGACCGGCGCCCCGCGCGGCCCGCGGGCCCCGCTCACCGCCCTCCTGCGCAGGGGCAAGGAGCTGGCGCGGCGGCTGGGCGCGCGCGTGCGCGAGGCGTCGGCGGACGCGCGCGAGCGGGCGCGGGAGGCGCGCGAGCTGGAGGCGCTGCGCGCGCGCATCTACCTGGGCCGCCCGCGCGGCGACCCGCGCGCCGCGCAGCTGCTGGACGCCGCGCGCCGCGAGCTGGACGCGCAGTACGCGCCGCGCCCGCTGCTCGACGCGCGGCTGCAGCGCGAGCGCGAGCTGCGCCGCGCCTCCGACCGCACCGCCGCCGCCGCGCGCGTAGCCCGCGAGCGGGAGCGGTGAGTGCATGTATGCAGGCGGCTGCACGCGAGCGCGAGCTGCGCCGCGCCTCCGACCGCACCGCCGCCGCCGCGCGCGTAGCCCGCGAGCGGGAGCGGTGAGTGCATGTATGCAGGCGGCTGCACGCGAGCGCGAGCTGCGCCGCGCCTCCGACCGCACCGCCGCCGCCGCGCGCGTAGCCCGCGAGCGGGAGCGGTGAGTGCATGCAGGCGGCTGCAGGCGGCGAGCTGCGCCGCGCCTCCGACCGTCCCTGTGCGGCCGACGCGACCGTAGTGACGGAGGGGCCGGCGTGCAGCAGTACCGATGCGAAGCACGCGGGCGCCTGCCAGCGGTCGCCACTCGGAGCGCCAACGAGATCTTCGCACTCGAGTACTCGCGTCAGAATTTTGGCAGGAAAACGGAAAAGATCGCGTCGCCACATTGTATTATTTTCCAAAAACTTATGTTATTTTCAGTGTTAGTGCATAAAATTGGTGGCATTTTATTCGATAAGTGCTGAATTTTTCATGCCTACAGGCATGAGTGTGGGAAAATGGTATAATGATGGTGAAACGTTTCTTTTCGTGTTGTTTCCGAAACTACACTGATTCCTAGACTATGACTTAACTTGATGACTTGGACTTGATTTGACACATAATATATTAAATAACTTGAGAAATTATCAATTACTTGACACTGGCTAAATACACAAAAGTGTGGAGCCAAAGCGAAACAAAAAAAGTAGTCGCCTGAAACTAGCGAAACCATTACAATATGACAGATCCTAATGTCGCTTGTCAGAATAATGCTATCTTCTTTCAAATCGTAATAATGGATCTAACGGGTCAAAGTCGTTGAAATGAATCCGAAAATGGCGGTTGTGAATTTTTTTTTTTATTTATTTGTCTAATTCGTTTTTAAATTTTAACGTGTGATAAGGGTGCATTATTATTCGTCATGTGTTCGTAAACGTGCACGAGGGTTGGCAAATGGCTCCAAGTCTTTAAACTATGCCTTTTCGTTTTTCCGTCCATTACTCCTAGAGCCTCCAGTAAAATATCCACCGTTTTACTGTGACATTTGACTTTGACATGACTGTACAAAATTCCTCACTCGACATTGGCATAATTATTGCTAAAAAGCGATAGAAAACTATTAAACTAAAAATAAAGTTGTAACGGGAGACCTCCTGCCAGCTGACGGACCGCAGGCGGCGGTCCGGTCGGCTACAGCCCCGTCGCGCCGCAGGTACCTGCGCGCGCAGGCCAGCCGCCAGCTGCCGCGGGAGGCCGAGCCCATCGAGTCCGACGACAGCTCGCGCTCGGGCCCCGGCACGCCGCCGCCGCCCTCCCCGCCGTCCGCGCCGCGCACGCCCTCGCCGCCGCCGCCCGCGTCCCCGCTCACCATCAGCTTCCGGGCGCGCGCGCGCTCGCCGCCCTCCCCCCCGCGCCGCGCGCACCGCGCCTTCGCCGAGCAGGAGGAGCCGCCCGCGGCCCCGCCCCCCGACCCGCCGCACCACCACCACTCGCACAAGGGTGAGTCGGCCGACCGACGCAGCTGACGCTTCCTTCATTTGAAAAGGTGTCTTTCGGATACTAACACTGATAACTAATTGGTCAGCAGGTTGACTTTTAAGCCAAAATAACTAGAAAAAGTATGTAAATGGAAATCGGAAACTGTGTATAAATTAAAATATAGCCATCCTTAAATTACCAGGACAATGATTACTTTACTCGTGTTTCAGCAAAAGAAAAAAGAGACAAGAGTAAAAAAGAAAAAGCAGAGAGTAGCGACAAGGATAAAGACAAAGAAAAAGATAAGGAGAAGGATAAAGACAAGGACAAAGACAAGGACAAAGACAAAGATAAAGAGAAAGACAAGGACGGCAAAACAGCAGAAGATAAGCGTAAAGAAATAAAGAGCCTTATAGACAAGATCCCGACGCAGAAGGAGCAGTTGTTCCAATTCAAGCTCGACACGCCGCAGGTGCGTGCATCCATTCGCTCGCATTCTATAAAGCTAAACTAAAATAAACATATTTATAATGTACTCCTCTGATTAGGTTGAAATAAACGAGACGATGGATATATTTATAATTATGGAGATTTCGCATAGAATTGATTCTAGCATCTGCGTTAATGCATATGTCTCATACCCACGTAACATAAATAAATGATTTCTTAATATATCATGTACATAATGAACCTTTAGAATTCAAAGAGGCTTTTGATTAAGTTTACTATTCTTTGTCATACTGCAAAGTACTGAATGTTTCCATTTGGATTGACTGTTTCAAGGGATTTTCATCGTACATAACTAACTCCACATAAATAGTACCCTCCATAGATGCATATCGGACGTCCGCTGCACCCCTCACATGGAGTTGCACAGGGACCCATATTGGAGCCTGTCCTTTACTTCCATGCTCTGTTGAACAACGATAGAATTACAACGTGGAGAAAGCTTTGCCTTCGCTTTAGTTATTAAACAGTTGTTTACGTTGCTGCGATGAAACGTTAAGATTCGCGTCCGCTTCAGATCGACAACACGCTGATGGAGAAGAAGATCCGTCCGTGGATCAACAAGAAGATAATAGAGTACATCGGCGAGCCGGAGCCGACGCTGGTCGACTTCATCTGCAGCAAGGTCCTCGCCGGCTCCTCGCCCCAGGGCATCCTGGACGACGTCATGATGGTAAGCGCGGTATACCTTCATAATAAGAATAATAATAACAAACCCAGCCAATAATAAACCCAGATTCAGAACAAGTATTTGCGTTTTTTCTCTGTGCACAAATATTTGTTCTGCTGCGGGATTTGAACCCGCCACCTCAGGGTTATGAGCCGACCTGCTCGAGCACCACGCCACAGAGGCTGTTAAGATAACTACTATATACGATGTGCGGTCTCTGTGTAATCAAACTTCAAAGTGTCCACGCGCCAATACTTGCGCTAACAGATCTTCCCAGTTAATATAAAAATAGTTCACAAGCGGATATCGTTTCCGTTTGATAATGAACCTTAACACCCTAGTGATAGCGTTGTAAATGAACGTTAAGCGAGTGGCAGCCCACACGCCCGTTGCGCAGGTGCTGGACGAGGAGGCGGAGGTGTTCGTGGTGAAGATGTGGCGCCTGCTCATCTACGAGCTGGAGGCCAAGAAGGCGGGGCTGCACAAGTGACCCGCCCCCCGCCCCGCCCCCCGCCCGCGGCCGCTCGTCATTGGTCCAACGATATCTTGGTGATGCCGCGGTCGTTATGTTTGCGAACGGACGCGCCGTCACCCAACATTCGCCCGCCACCGGTCGACACGGTGTAGTAGAACACTTGTTTTTGGTTCGATTCTCTATCGAGCTTCAAATAGGCAATGATAAAACACTGAGTAGTTATTCCACTGCTATGCAGTGTTTATTAGTAAGGGGGTTGATGTAAACGGGATTGTAAACCTTATCACAACTCAATAACGTTCTTTTATAATTTAATTTAATTGCAAAACGGTCTAGAGAGAGATTTGCTTATAAGAGACTGTGTCCCTTTTTTCTTGTGCAGTGCACTCACTGCATTATAATTATGGTCCTCTCGCAGGTAAAAAAGGAACACAGTTCCTTAATAGTAAGTATCTTTCGGGCGCGTTTTTATATGAGTGAACCTTCCCGGCGCGTGGTGCCGTGCGGAGGTCAGATTGGACCGTCTTTTGTTTGTTCCCTAAACGTATCTAGTGAAATGAGAGAAGTGTATTTCTCTCTCGGTCTGTCTTTAAACATGCGGCGTAACAAGTGAGCAGTGATTGTCTATTGTTTACGTTAGATTTTATAAATGGAATTTGCTTATGAAAATGTAGGTTGAGTCGAACTGTCTGTAGCCAAGTTCTTGTGTCTCGCTCTGCTGTACGGAAGGTGTGAGAGCGAGACAGAGACGTGCTCCAACTAGAGCGGTGCATTGGAATGTCGCCACGGTCGGGCGGTTGCATCAACGTTGTGCGGGAGCGAGGCCAGCTCCGTGTGACACGCAACAGTTCGCGGCCGGCTCCACCGGCAGGGTCCACCGTCGCTGGTCGACCGGCGACCGTGGACCGAAAATTGTCATTTAATAAAAAATAAAACTTATGATTGTTGGAAAAGCAACTTAAACCATAAACAATAAAAATGGTTGTCTTGAACCTCACCGCTCGCGTTTGAATCAAACCGTTTGTCTCGATGTTCCTTTACACCATAATTTTGATGAGTAATAAAATAAATACAATGAATTCACGTGTATTTCTAAACACGTTTGCAAACAATCGAACTGCAAATCAAAACGTCGTCACGTGATCGAGTGAGTGTGGGCGCGCTCGCAGATGCACCTCCGGGGTGTCAGTGAAGGAGGAGAGATGCGGCTCGCGTCGGTCATCCGACCTGTTCCCGCGCGCGGCACGCGCGCTACTGTCCGGTGCTCGACTGTAAGTTGAGTGCTGCACCTAATTTTAACAGACCACTTTCAACAAGTGGTGCCGTATCTTCCCTCTTCTATTTACATCTCCGCGTAACTCACCCATTGTAGCACAATAGTCGCGTTTGGTTGTTGAAATGTGTCATGTATGCGTCCGTCCGGCGGCGGGGGCGGTACTACCGCGGAATAATTGTAAATATGTTGTGTACAGTGCGCCGGACGGACGGACGGACGGACGGACGGACGCATGTCGGCTTGTCCGTACGGAGTGCGGATGTATCATTCTGTGAACCAGGGGAAGTACTCGCCGGGGTCATGTCAATGTATGTCCTGCCGAGGTCCGAAATTTTTTACTTTTACAGTGTTTTTATGCCATTTAGATCTTTATTTTGTGCTTAATGGGTTTTCTTTTTCTATGAACATAATTAGACGTAGATCTACGGTGGACAAGATATTGTAAAGGACAATGGCCCCGGCGGACCTCCCGCGGACCTCCCGCGGACCTCCCGCGGACCTCCCGCGGACCCTATATGTAGCGGCGGCGCGGCCGCGAGCGCGAGCGAGAGGGCGCGAGTGTGCGAGCGGGAGCGAGGCTCGCAGCCGCGCCGCTCCATACGTTAAGTTTAATTATTGTACCTCCTAGATTATAATAAACTATATGCGGAACGTAATGAGTTTGATTACCGATCGATCCGATTGTACAATACGATTACGATGCCAACCTGTGCCGATTGGTGGCCCCGCGGTGGGGGACCTCCGGGGCCGGCGGGGGACCGGCGGGGGCCCCGGGGCACCACTGTGGCCAGGCGCCAGGAACGATATAAACTCCAGTAGGCCTATCATGAATCTCTGTTGCGAACACTAACTTGATGCTGATCGATTGGAACTGAAACTAGTAGCAGTCAAGAGTATGGGATCACGTAGCGCTTAAATCATCGATTACAATGTGTTTTTATCGATAGCTTACAATGTGAAGTTGCAGCTAACTCGACCGCGTTAAAAAGCTAGATTATAATAGGAAACATGTTTAACTTGGTATACATTTCTATATGGCTGTATTGTGCGGCTTTTTTGTCTATGGTTTTATTCGAAACAATAAAGGTCAACTTCAACTCTTGGTTAATGGCCTTTATGGTAACCATAATTTAGCCAATGTCAACAGTGAACACAGATATATTGGGTTATCTGTGACAGTAAATGTAATTTTTTTATTATGTTTGGCTCCACACCTCCGTGTATTTAGCCAGTGTCAAGTAATTGATAATTTATCAAGTTAATGATATTTCACGCAAATATATGTCAAGTCACAGTCGAAGTCATCAAGTCAAGTCATAGTCCAATCAAAGTCACACTCCTAGTAATGTGGTGGCCACTTGAAGCTTCTATGGAGTTTTGGAAACAACGCGAAAAGAAACGTTTCACCATCATTATACCATTTTCTCACACTCACGCCTGTAATCCAGCACTTAACGAATAGAATGCCACCAATTTTATGCACTAACACTGATAATAACACAAGTTTTGGAAAATAATACAATGCCGTGACGCGGTCTTTTTCGCGTTCCCGCCCTAACTCCCGAGTAAATGTCATTAGGAATGCCCAAAAAAGTGTTCTGTATCGATATATCGCATTATAACTTTATCGAAATCGTTTGAATCGATACGCGATGTTAATGCTTCCATTTGTATAGATATATCGGACCGCATCGGTATCGCATGCTTTTCTATCGATATGCAATATAATACTGCCCTCCTAAAGATATGCATAAATTATGCATAAATGCTTATTTTATAACTTATTCGATTTTATCGAATTTTTGTTTATAATACCGGCTCTAATACTATAATTATTATTGTCATATCCACTGATATAATTGCAGCATACATAAATAAGATACAGCCTAATCCGCAAAATAGGTGTATGTGTATGTTTATCCTAATTAAATTTATAAAATACTGAAGCAACACACAGTTTATACATGGATATTTCATCATAACTAGTAAAGGAGCTATTTGCTATAATATACACATCGTTTATGAAAGCTCTCTGAGGCAATCGCTGAGAATGCGTTGGTTATGCTTAGTAATTGAATGAAAAATATTTTATGTATACTAATCAAAATAAGTTTTGGGGGTTATTTTAATATAAACAAAATTAAATAGATAAATTGTGCTCTAACATAATAAAGTGAACATTTTTTTAACATCATATAAAGTTAAAATGTTTTGAATATATTGATTAGTTTAGGCGTGACAGCAAAAAAAAAAAAAAAAACTTTAGGCGCGTTTTTCTCAAAACTCGCCAACAGGCGCATGCGTTGGTTATGCTTAGGAGGGCAGAATAAGCGTACATCAATGCAAAGGGGTAACCTTTGAATGTTTTTCAATAGTTTATTAAATAGGAATCTGAGGAATCTGATTTAAAACAACCTTCGAACCAGTTAGGTCATCGCGTTCAGTATAGTCCGAATGTTGTTATTTTTTGTAGTAGGTAGTGATAAGTATTGGTTATTATTCTGTGTCGCGTTCTCTTAAACTAAAGTAAACTTAAAGTAAAGAGGTACTCTTCTTATAAAGAGGTAATGAAAAAGACGGAAATATGTTAATTTCGTTTAGCTTTAGAGTATGCGACACAGAATCGACACCACTGTGGTATTTAGTTGAAAGAATAAAGGCAATATGCCGGTTTAAAAAAAAGTAAGCGTTACTAGCGGCGCCATTGTAATTATATGAATTTGAACTTGTAGCTTCAACTTAAACAAAATGAAATAGGAAAAGACAATAATAAACTTTCATTGATAATATTTGACTGTATTACAAAGTCTAAAGATATAGGTATTTAAATATTTAATCGAAATTTCTAAACAAGAGTCGGGTGTTCTTGTTCTATAAACATTTTTGTTAACGATATCTTTTATTACGAATAACAATATATTCAATGGCGGCACTGTTTATCATCATTTTGTCACGATGAACAAGAATTTTTAAATTATAAACTGTAAAACATTGTTATAGTTTGATGCGATACGTTAATGTTATATTTTTATACGAATACGATATATCGAACATATCGTATGGCCCGAATATAGTATTAAATATCGACATATCGTATAGTGCTGTATCGATATTACGATATATCGTATCGGGCATCCCTAAATGTTATTACGTTCATGAAAAATTAGCTGAGTTTTTTTTGGCTGGAAAGCGAAAAAGATTGCGTCACCATATTGTATTATTTTACTAAACTTGTGTTATTTTCAGTGTTAGTGCATAAATTTGGTGGCATTCTATTCGTTAAGTGCTGGATTACAGGCGTGAGTGTGGGAAAATGGTATAATGATGGTGAAACATTTCTTTTCGTGTTGTTTCCAAAACTCCATAGAAGCTTCAAGTAAAGTTGCCACCACTTCACTAGGAGTATGACTTTGACTAGACTATGACTTGACTTGATGACTTCGACTGTGACTTGACACAATCATATTTGCGTGAAATATCATTAGCTTGATAAATTATCAATTACTTGACACTGGCTAAATACACAAAAGTGTGGAGCCAAAACATTTTAAAAAAATTTGCTGATGAGTGGCCGCGAAGTGAAGTGGTGTATATATTTACTAATATTTAGAGTTTATTACTAAATTAACATTGTTTATAGGTAAATACGTGCAATTGCGGTGTTAAAACACTAAAAGAATCTCTTGTATGTATTGGAGACATTGATGAAATCGTCGTCTAATTTCAGAGTTGAAGTTGAATCAGTGAATTGTTGTGTTATATCGAGCAGCTAGTTCTTAAAGCGTGGTAGACTTTGTTTCGCCCCCAAAATGCTTGTGGCGAAGGGGCCAAAAGAACTCCCGACCAGTAGAAACGGGTAATTTACTTTTTTTCTCTATGTACTTGTTTGAAATGTAAACAATATGCATGAACATCACAACTCGATAATCATAATATTACAGCAATGAACATATCTGCCATTTATTTTACACAACTGCTATGTACTGAACCTTAATTAACAGTCTTTCAATCCGTAATGAATATTCAACCGCTAGTAATCAATGGTGTGGCTAAGGATTATTTAGTGTGTAATTCAAAACTCAAATGTATCCAAATACCGATTTATTGATATTGCATTAAAAAGTCAATGTTTTCCCAAGGATTTAAAGTTCAAACTATATGCATACTTACAGGTTCATAGGTTCAGCCATCTAGTCATGTGAGCATAGTTGTATAGCTTTATGGATTATTCATGTAATATTGTGCTACATATCATATGAATAATTTTGTTAATTATTGTACAGAATAGAAATTTTTATTTCAGTAACATCGGCTGAGCCATCCTCCGTCCATCAAGCATGCAGTACCGTTTCAAGTTCTGGAGATTAATCTCCAGTACCACATTGGAAGGTAACGAAAATCAATTGTGTTATTCATATTATAAAGCAGCTGCAAAACAAAACCAAAAAGTTGAAGTTTGTGGCTGAATTACATGTTTTATCAGCAATAATCAACATATACCTATTTTCTACATGTACTAAACAAAGTATATGATGTAGCCTGTCGGCATGTATAGGTAATGTGTAACTTCTCAATACTTCTAAACATCTTGGATGATAATTGATGCAATTTTCTATTGTATGGCGGTTTTGGTGTAGGTTATCAAGTTCATAAACATCAATATAAATCATCATTATAGTTAACTATCTGATAACATAACATAACATAATTGTCCACCCAAAGATTGCTTTAGATTGATTGATATGGGAGTGATCACTTTTAGTAGTAAGGCCCACTGAAAGTGTGCTGCTATAGTACTCTCATGTAAATTTTTATGTTGGTTTATGCAATAACGAGTTACTCTGTTTAATATGTAATTGTATTTCAGCTACATCAGCACAGCTGGCGGTGGAGAATAGGCATTCTGCATTGTACCTGATTGCTAGCACCGGTAGTGGGAATGAGAAATTCTTTTTTCAAACTCATTTATTTATAACTTTGCTGTATTTCATATTAAACACATTGTAATTTTATATACTTAGAACAATAAATAAATAAATAAAAAGTAGTTATATCAAAAAAGTATAACATTTTGATAAGACTTTTATTTATTTTCATTTAAACTATCTACATGCCAAATAACATCAAGTTCTGTTGAGCCATTTATTATTATATATTTATTATATAATAATTATATATTTATAATTAATAGTAACAAATAGATTAGAGTTACTTTCAAATGTACAATAAATATAAATAAGTATATTTTATGTACATTATATTTGACTGGCCCGATAGCTTGATTGGTAGTAACCCTGGCTTCTGAACTGTGGGTTGTGGATTCAATTGCCACCCAGGACAAACATTTGTGTAATGAACACATAAAAGTGTAATTCTAACTATGAGTATTTTATTCAATCTTGTCTTGCCGCCCATTATCTCTACCAGCAATGCTCTGTCATCCGCGTTTCGGATGTTGTTTTGATTTACTGTAAATTATAATCCGACACGCTGCAGTGCCTACAATTTGCTCCACACAAACTTCAATTGGGCTCCTGTCGTGGGCATCACCACCATAGGATGAATCAATGTGGAGGACATCAAGGCGCATTTTACAAATCTGAAAGACAAATGTATGTTATATTATTGTCATATAAAATATAATTCGACAAAAACATAATAGTTATAATTTATTTTTTTGAGACCTAATAAATATTTTTGAAAGCGACATAGATTGCATACTTACTCGGGCATTATATGATCCCTTCTTTTCCACTGAGAAAATGCTTTATATTTTAGGTGGATTTCCAGGGAGTCCAATGTTGATTGGTATATATTATGAAGGTGAGAGGTACCTACGCCTCGCTGGTAGGAGCCATGCCCACAAAACGCCAAACCCGCCAGGATCTACAATTTAGTAACATGATTAGATTACTATATAATTTGGAACGAAACGAAATTTACTTCATTAAATTTGTAGTGTACTGTAGTGTAGTGACACACATTAGGTACATAGGTATTTCAATTTATGGTCATGAATCTAAAAAAAAAATCTTAAGTACTTAGTTACCTATGTACCTATATATTTGAATTTTCGGTCAATCATTTAGCTGTTGGGGTTGTTTATTTTTGTTGCCCCTGTTAATCTATCTATGTACGAGTATTATAAATTCTCTACTATAATTAATTGCCATTAAATTCTTATAACCTTACTTTGAGTTCTTCTTGTTCATCTTCTTGATCTATGTGGGAGATGTGTAGCTGCTGGAAGGCAATTTTCGATAGCGAAACTAACGGACAAACTCATTTTAGGATAGCAAAATGAGTTGGATGTTGGGTTTTTTTTTCAATGGGTTGCTGCTATGCCTTCATGTCCGTCTCGTCAGTTTCAGCTGTCTTTTGCGACGATTTTCTTCCGCATTTGCCAACAAAAGTGCCCGCATTTCTGAAATACAACAACACTTAATGTTGAGTTATACCGACAAAATATATTTTTCATAACTATGGTGACAAGCTTCCGCACATAAATTACCACACATTATTATCGGTACGTTTTACTTATATGTAGGTAGGTACTTACTTATTTCGTAGGTAATTCACGGGTTGAAGATGCTCAATTTTCAGAATAAGGCACAAAAATCAAATTCAAGTACTAAAAGTAAGAAAAGTTAAGTACTACTCTATATAAGAAACAACCTTTACCCTGTTTCTATGAAAATCGCAATTATTGTTGTCATTTTGTTTCAAAACGCAATTCGTAATCGCAATTTAGCCAAGTCGATAAAAATTTTTACGTCAAAAGCTTTAGCAGTTACAATGGATCTTTTGCTGATCTTCATTGCAAAAAATGTCGTGCATGTTCAAAAAACTATGATTGTAACACATTTCATATTGAAACTGATCGAAATCAAAGATACATAATCGACCTGCTGATAATATCACAAGTTCAGGTTTCCTAGATGACTTGTGTTATGTTCTGAACGCCCGCATTAGTTCAGGCGCAGGCTCGGTCTTGATTTAACGTTTCTAGTGCATTACTTTTAAACTATCCAATTTGCAGTCTAGTTTAATTTTTTTAAATTACTCTTTTAGTTATAAGTTGCCGAGGGGTTGATGTAGTGACGTGTCTGTCGAATAACAGCATAATTACATTCACATGAAACCATAATTGTTATCACACTAATATTATAAAGACAAGAAACAAGAAAAACGGGAATAACTGAATAAAACTTAACTAAGTATATTAGTTAAAATAAAATTGTACAAAAATTCTTCACCAGTGCTGCAAATTTTCAGCGATAAGAATAATTTTATTACAAATCTAATCTCACCGGTGTTTTAAAGGAATAACCAGTTATGTAATATATGGCCTGCCTGCCGCGGATACATTCGGTACGTGCATGTGGAGCAGGTAGGTGCATCTATCATTAGTAAATTATGCATAATAATATAAATTATTCATAGCCTCGTAATATCCTACCGGCTGAATATAGAATCCTGTACCTACACGTCGGTCGCTCCCCTTCTAGGATACATATAGAATCCTGTACCTACACGTCGGTCGCTCCCCTTCTAGGATACATATAGAATCCTGTACCTACACGTCGGTCGCTCCCCTTCTAGGATACGTATAGAATCCTGTACCTACACGTCGGTCGCTCCCCTTCTAGGATACATATAGAATCCTGTACATACACGTCGGTCGCTCCCCTTCTAGGATACATATAGAATCCTGTACCTACACGTCGGTCGCTCCCCTTCTAGGATACATATAGAATCCTGTACCTACACGTCGGTCGCTCCCCCTTCTAGGATACATATAGAATCCTGTACCTACACGCCGGTCGCTCCCCTTCTAGGATACATATAGAATCCTGTACCTACACGTCGGTCGCTCCCCTTCTAGGATACATATAGAATCCTGTACCTACACGTCGGTCGCTCCCCTTCTAGGATACATATAGAATCCTGTACCTACACGTCGGTCGCTCCCCTTCTAGGATACATATAGAATCCTGTACCTACACGTCGGTCGCTCCCCTTCTAGGATACATATAGAATCCTGTACCTACACGTCGGTCGCTCCCCCTTCTAGGATACATATTGATCCTATAGGCCATTTGACTGCTATATTTTTATCGCATAAACAAATAATATACCGAAAAAATAGACAATCGTGAAAACAATAATCAAGTATCTCAAAAAATTACTAAGTTACAGGCATTTTAAAATACAGGAATAGAAAGAGAGCTCAAACACGCAGTGACGTCAGTTACCAGTTCCTCACGGTAACTCATTACTAAGCTGTGGTAGCTCCATGGTAGCTCTACATACAATTTCTTTGGCATGTGACGTCACTAGTAAAACTTCATAGTAGCTATGAGGAAGCTCCACACGATCTCTGTTTTGCAAGAAAAAGACAGGCGATGCCCACTCCAAAAATTTTAAAGGCGTACTACTCTGTGATTTATTTACTGATTTTACTCATTTTTTCAATTATTTCATTTATTTTTAAGCTACTTTTTGGATTGGCTTCACACTTTCGTGTATTTAGCCATTGTCAAGTAATTGATAATTTCTCAAGTTAATTAATATGGTGTCAAGTTAAGTCAAGTCACAATCCAAGTAATAAAGTTTGATAGTCTAGTCTAGTCAAGTCGTACTCCTAGTAAAGTGTGACAACTTTACCAGAAGCTTCTATGGAGTTTTGGAAACAACACGAAAAGAAACGTTTCATCATCATTATATCACTTTCCCACACTCACGCCTGTAATCCAGCACTAAACGAATAAAATGCCACCAATTTTATGCACTAACACTGAAAATAACACAAGTTTTGGAAAATAATACAATGCAGCGAAGCGATCTTTTTCGTTTTCCCGCCAAAAAAAAAAGCTTGAAAATATTTTTTTTATACTGCATTTCCACAGACACCTGTGTCCGTGCTTTTTGTTAGATTATTTTTTATATTTATTAATTAAGCCTATTATTAACATGAACAATATATAATACAGGGAGGACAATACAGCCATAAAATATAAATAATATTTATTTGTAAATTTTGAATAGTAGTCAAATAGCCTATTCTTTTCCTCAGCCCCTCGTTCGTCCTGCGTCACCACCATCGCGACCATCGCCCTGCACCGTAGCTTAACGCTTAGATTAACGTTAGAAACGTGTATTGCCTACGTATGAGGCTGCATCTTACGCTCTCTGAAGGTTTCCAATAATTCTTAATGAGTAATCCATCAGTTCACATACTGAACCATTGAATGAACTGATCAGGGCCTCATTTGTCACATTGAAATATTTTTATTAAAAAAAGTAGCATCCCACTACAGCTATGTCTTGAATTGAAATAAAAGTCTAATCAAAGAAAGAAGTAAAGGTCACTCGCAGCTGAGCGCGGACTTGCGGCAACAATTGCAGCAGGAGGTCACTCGCAGCCGAGCGCGGACTTGCGGCAACAATTGCAGCAGGAGGTCACTCGCAGCCGAGCGCGGACTTGCGGCAACAATTGCAGCAGGAGGTCACTCGCAGCCGAGCGCGGACTTGCGGCAACAATTGCAGCAGGAGGTCACTCGCAGCCGAGCGCGGACTTGCGGCAACAATTGCAGCAGGAGGTCACTCGCAGCCGAGCGCGGACTTGCGGCAACAATTGCAGCAGGAGGTCACTCGCAGCCGAGCGCGGACTTGCGGCAACAATTGCAGCAGGAGGTCACTCGCAGCCGAGCGCGGACTTGCGGCAACAATTGCAGCAGGAGGTCACTCGCAGCCGAGCTCGGACTTGCGGCAACAATTGCAGCAGGAGGTCACTCGTAGCCGAGCGTGGACTTGCGGCAACAGTTGCAGCAGGAGGTCACTCGCAGCCGAGCGCGGACTTGCGGCAACAGTTGCAGCAGGAGGTCACTCGCAGCCGAGCGCGGACTTGCGGCAACAGTTGCAGCAGGAGGTCACTCGCAGCCGAGCGCGGACTTGCGGCAACAGTTGCAGCAGGAGGTCACTCGCAGCCGAGCGCGGACTTGCGGCAACAGTTGCAGCAGGAGGTCACTCGCAGCCGAGCGCGGACTTGCGGCAACAGTTGCAGCAGGAGGTCACTCGCAGCCGAGCGCGGACTTGCGGCAACAGTTGCAGCAGGAGGTCACTCGCAGCCGAGCGCGGACTTGCGGCAACAGTTGCAGCAGGAGGTCACTCGCAGCCGAGCGCGGACTTGCGGCAACAGTTGCAGCAGGAGGTCACTCGCAGCCGAGCGCGGACTTGCGGCAACAGTTGCAGCAGGAGGTCACTCGCAGCCGAGCGCGGACTTGCGGCAACAGTTGCAGCAGGAGGTCACTCGCAGCCGAGCGCGGACTTGCGGCAACAGTTGCAGCAGGAGGTCACTCGCAGCCGAGCGCGGACTTGCGGCAACAGTTGCAGCAGGAGGTCACTCGCAGCCGAGCGCGGACTTGCGGCAACAGTTGCAGCAGGAGGTCACTCGCAGCCGAGCGCGGACTTGCGGCAACAGTTGCAGCAGGAAGTCACTCGCAGCCGAGCGCGGACTTGCGGCAACAGTTGCAGCAGGAGGTCACTCGCAGCCGAGCGCGGACTTGCGGCAACAGTTGCAGCAGGAGGTCACTCGCAGCCGAGCGCGGACTTGCGGCAACAGTTGCAGCAGGAGGTCACTCGCAGCCGAGCGCGGACTTGCGGCAACAGTTGCAGCAGGAGGTCACTCGCAGCCGAGCGCGGACTTGCGGCAACAGTTGCAGCAGGAGGTCACTCGCAGCCGAGCGCGGACTTGCGGCAACAGTTGCAGCAGGAGGTCACTCGCAGCCGAGCGCGGACTTGCGGCAACAGTTGCAGCAGGAGGTCACTCGCAGCCGAGCGCGGACTTGCGGCAACAGTTGCAGCAGCGCGGCAGCAGCAGGCGCGGGGCGCGGGTGGCGGGGTACCCCCCCTCTCCCCCCTCCGCCCGGTAGGCGCGCAGGTACACCGCGCCCTTGCTGTCGTACTTCGGGCCCTCCGGGATCATCACGTGCCGGAAGCACAGGCGGTTCTGCAACATGAATACGTTTGCACTGCTGTAGCACTGCTACCGATCCTGAGAAAAGCTTGAGAGAGGCTTTTCAGCACTTTTTGTCGACAATGTAGTGAAGAGTAAAAATATGCTCTGCTCTGCTGTGTGTACACATACCTAGTTGTACCTACATGCGTATGCCTCTCTCTGTCGCTCAGGGTGTGACAGATGCATACGCATGCAGAAACAACATTCACAAAATATGAATGTCTTAAAAATGCGGTAACCGTGACCATGTTTTCAGTAAACTAATTGTTATCTTGTGGGTAATAGCTGTGAGATGGAAAGTCCTACTTCTTACCGCAACTCTCATTAGTATAAGTAGCTACCTCTGCTTCCTTCCAGCGACATACAATTCTCGGAACTAAACTAAGGTTATCGTTCACTCATCGGGTCTGTGATCAAAGATCACAACCACAAATAGGAAACTCAGATCTCCAAATTGATAATAACAGTGGACGTAATAAAGAAACCAACGCTTCAGTACCTGATATTACAACAAATTTTATATTATGGAGTTCCAATTGACACTGTTCTGTTATGGGCGGCCGTGTCGCTTAACATCTGGTGAACGACTAGCTCGTCACATCATTGACATCATTCATTGACATAAAAAAGCAGTTCTGCCGGGATTTATGTAGAAGCATTCTGAAAGAACTCTTACTCAACTATAGTAATAGTATATACGCTTTAGCAATGAGAGCCGAAATTGTCAATAAAGTAGTAAGATGGTAACTGTAGATCTAGTTTATAAATACACGCAAACTTGTGGCAACAATTATCAGTTGGTCAGTACTTGTGACAATGATACAAAATGCACTAGAAAGTCTGTTAAAAAGTTAATTTATACAAGCAACGACATACAAAAAAGACAATAAAGTTAGCAATTTGTAATTTCTTGTATGAGGTGACAACTAAAATGGACTAGCGGGAAAAACATTAGTACTATATTTAGACATGACAAAAGCTTTCGATCATGTGTCGTGATATACTTCTAAATAAATTATACTGTTGTGGAGTAAGATGCAATGCACACGATCTTATTATTTCTTATCTAAGTAATCGAAAGCAGGTCACACATAAATAAGAATTTGTTCAAAAACACACACTGACATACAATATCAATCAAACGTTAGAGCGGGAAGCTGTGGGGTACCACAGGGCAGGGTGCTGGGGCCGTTATTGTTCTTATGCTACATAAATGACTTCCCAAATGTTACGCAAAATCATATGACTTTGTTTGCAGATGACAGCACAGATTATTCGTAGACAATAATAAAAATAATTTCTATGATCACATCAATAAAACACTGACATCTCTAATTGAATGGTTGAATATAAATAATTTAAAGATTAGTTTTGACAAAACGATTATAATGAATTTTAAGCAGTGCCATCTTGGATCATCTGATGTTGCAATTAATTATTTAGGTAATGTCTTCGCGGCCAGTATATAGTCCAAATGCTTTTTTTGTAGTAGTAGTAGTAGTAGGTAGTTTTTAGTATAAGTCATTAAATCATTGTAGTATTTAGAAAATAAAGGCAATTTGCCGTGATAAAAAAATTATTTAGGTAATCTTGTTGATGAAATTGACTCTGGTAAATTTTTGGGATTAATTATTGACAACAAGCCATCATGGAAACCTCAAATTGACCTAACCTGTAAAAAACTATATAAAGTATCATATTATTATGCTCTGTATAAACCTGGTAGGGTAGTTAACATAGAAACTTTACTTGTATCGCACCATGCCCATGTTACATATTGCAATACTCTTAGTACCCAATCATTAAGAAGCCGGCCCTTGCGGCCCCAGCATACTTCCCTGTGACAGACCCAGGTTAACGGTTGCCACTGCGTCTTTTAGGACCTGGTGCCAATTTTATATATTTTCCAAACAATAATTTTCATTATGAATTATGATTTCGTGTAGTATAGTGTTGTAAGGCGGTGGGACGCGCCGGTAAACGCCTTTGCAAGATCAACAAACTTAAACCTCGGTACCGTGGATCTTCTCGTTAGGTAGGTTCAGCTAATTTTAGGTAATTTCAGCTAGTTCTACCAGCTGTGATTTAATATTTACGCTGGGAACATCCCGATACAGTTTTATTGCATAATGATAGTAGATTGTGTACGTCACCTTACTCCTGAGATCTTGCACCCGGCCGCCGACAGCGGGCGCCATGTCGAGGTCGGAGGGGCTCGGCGTCCCCTCCCCCTCCCCCTCGCCCGACGACGCCGCGGCGGCGCGCATGCGCGCGTGTCCCTCCCCCTCCCCCTCCCCCCCGGCGGTCGGCGCCTCCGCCGGCGCGGGGCGGGGAAGGGAGCCCGACAGAGAGGGGAGCAGCTGCTTTGGCGTCTCACTGTGTTTCCCCCTACTCTTTCTAGGCTTGTCCCCCTTCTCCTTGTTCACGTACTTGGGGTAGCGGTTTTCAGGCAAGTCGACCTTCTGCGTGACCTTTACTGATTTCTTTGTTTCCGCGACGGTGGTGGTGAAGTTGAAGACGCTATTCATGATCCCCCCGAAGCCGATGTTGAGGCCGCGTCGGTTCTGCAGCTCGTTCCCCGTGTTCTCGTCGGTCCCCTCGAGAACCTTGTTCTGGTCGATCCCCTCAGAAACTGTGTCTATTAGTGCTTTATTATTTAGTTGTGGATCCACGGAAGGTTTGTAATCGTCGTTGTTTCTTCGTAAATGTTCCTTAAGCACATTTATGGATTTCATGTTTGTATTTTCTGGAAATTACAGGATGACATTATCCGACACTGAGCGTGCGTGGCTCAGAAGTTATAGCTCGTGCGTTTTTTAGTATTACCGTTGTTTACCTTTTTCTACGTCATTTAATATCATAATCTAAAAAAATCTACTTTCAATAAGTGCACGTCTGCACAAATTATATCTCAAGTTAGAACTTACCAGCAGCAGGCGCGGGGGCGGGGGCGGGTCGGGGCGGGGCAGGGCGGGACGGGGGGACGCTGGCATCGCACAGCGCAGTTTGGTAACCTAACAATATTGACGCTACCACCAGCAACATTGCGAAATCTGGACTTAAACAAATGAAACAGAGCACACTAAACCTTTTTATTGTACAATAAAAACTTTATTTTTCTGAACTGATAAACCAAAATATAACCACCAGCTAACAAACAAACATAAAATATTGGTCTTTACCTATGAAATTGCCGTTTTGTTTGAAAAAAGTTAAAGTATTTTTTTTTCGAACTTATTTATTTCTTTTATTCAAAGTAATCACCCCTGCAATCAATGCATCTTTGCCAACGCTGTGGCAGTTTATGGATGCCCTTCTTGAAAAAATCAGCAGGACGGGAGACAACAAACTCTTCAAAGGCGTTTTGTACTGCCTCTCGGGAATTGAATTTTTTTCCCGCTAAAAAGTTGTCTAAATTTTGGAAAAAGTAATAGTCGGTAGGCGCAAGATCTGGTGAGTATGGCGGATGAGGGAGAGCTTCCAAACCCAACTCATGCAGCTTAGAGACGGTCTGTTGTGCAGTATGGGGTCGCGCGTTGTCGTGAAATAGCAGTGGAGACGACCGATTGACCAAAGCTGGTTGCAGACGTGCGAGTTTCGCCATCATTGTGGTCAGTTTTTCAATATACACATCTGCAGTAATGCTCTCGCCGTTTTGTAAACAGCTATGATGAATCACACCAGCACTAGACCACCAAACTGTGACCATCACCTTTCTAGGGGTCATTTTTCGTTTTGCACATTGCTTTGGTACCGAACCAGGATCTAACCAACTTGCTGAGCGCTTTCGATTGTCAAAAAGAATCCATTTTTCGTCGCACGTAACAATTCGGTTCAAAATTCCTTCATTTCTGTGCCTGTTAAGCAGCGCAAGGCAAGTCTCGACGCGTACGTTGCGCTGGCGATCGTTAAGTTCGTGGGGCACCCATCTATCAAGCTTTTTATCTTGCCAATCTGTCGCAAATGGACCAATATTGTTTTGATGCTAACATCAAAAGCTGCTGCCAGCTCAGCTGTAGATTGAGATTCATCAGCTTCCACCATCGCCTTTAATTCATCATTGTTGACCAAAGTTTCCGGACTACCACGAGGTTCATTTTTCAAGTCAAAATTCCCAGAACGGAACCTAGCAAACCAATAGTGGGTTGTACGTTCGTTTGTACAGTTCTCTCCGTAAACGTCGTTGATGTTACGTGTCGTTTGTGCCGCGTTGGTGCCACGACGGAGCTCATATTCCATAATTACACGAAATTTCAAAGTATCCATTATGAGGAAAAATGTTGAAATGTAATGAAAATACAACGCTAATCCATAAACAAAAGACTTATATTGTAAATAGAATGTCATATTTTTAAAACAAAATTAATTTGAATTTAGAATTCATAGCCAATCAAAACTTTTTTTTGTTTGAAAAAGTCTGTACTGCAATACGGCAATTTCATAGGTAAAGACCTATTATATCAAACAGCACGGATTCCCATGAGAATATAATATTTTTACAGCAGCATTTATTTTACAGCTCATTTTAATTTTTAACATCTTAAGTATTTTATTTTAATTTTTATATGTTCATTATTTGACAGCCAGCGCGGTGTGGCGGTTGAATCATTTAGGGCCCTAATAAAAAACCAATCTGAGTAATAAAAAAAATATTGTTTCTTTAATTGATATAATAATAGGTCTTTACCTATGAAATTGCCGTATTGCAGTACAGACTTTTTCAAACAAAAAAAAATTTTGATTGGCTATGATTTCTAAATTCAAATTAATTTTGTTTTAAAAATATGACATTCTATTTACAATATAAGTCTTTTGTTTATTGATTAGCGTTGTATTTTCATTACATTTCAACATTTTTCCTCATAATGGATCTTTTGAAATTTCGTGTAATTATGGAATATGAGTTCCGTCGTGGCACCAACGCGGCACAAACGACACGTAACATCAACGACGTTTACGGAGAGAACTGTACAAACGAACGTACAACCCGTTATTGGTTTGCTCGGTTCCGTTCTGGGAATTTTGATTTGAAAAATGAACCTCGTGGTCGTCCGGAAACTTTGGTCAACAATGATGAATTAAAGGCGATTGTGGAAGCTGATGAATCTCAATCTACAGCTGAGCTGGCAGCAGCTTTTGATGTTAGCATCAAAACAATATTGGTCCATTTGCGACAGATTGGCAAGATAAAAAAGCTTGATAGATGGGTGCCCCACGAACTTAACGATCGCCAGCGCAACGTACGCGTCGAGACTTGCCTTGCGCTGCTTAACAGGCACAGAAATGAAGGAATTGTGAACCGAATTGTTACGTGCGACGAAAAATGGATTCTTTTTGACAATCGATTGCGCTCAGCAAGTTGGTTAGATCCTGGTTCGGTACCAAAGCAATGTGCAAAACGAAAAATGACCCCTAGAAAGGTGATGGTCACAGTTTGGTGGTCTAGTGCTGGTGTGATTCATCATAGCTTTTTACAAAACGGCGAGAGCATTACTGCAGATGTGTACATTGAAGAACTGACCACAATGATGGCGAAACTCGCACGTCTGCAACCAGCTTTGGTCAATCGGTCGTCTCCACTGCTACTTCACGACAACGCGCGACCCCATACTGCACAACAGACCGTCTCTAAGCTGCATGAGTTGGGTTTGGAAGCTCTCCCTCATCCGCCATACTCACCAGATCTTGCGCCTACCGACTATTACTTTTTCCAAAATTTGGACAACTTTTTAGCGGGAAAAAAATTCAATTCCCGAGAGGCAGTACAAAACGCCTTTGAAGAGTTTGTTGTCTCCCGTCCTGCTGATTTTTTCAAGAAGGGCATCCATAAACTGCCACAGCGTTGGCAAAGATGCATTGATTGCAGGGGTGATTACTTTGAATAAAAGAAATAAAGAAGTTCGAAAAAAAAATACTTTAACTTTTTTCAAACAAAACGGCAATTTCATAGGTAAAGACCTAATATATGTTCCCATAACCTAAAATACAAATGAAGGTTGAGAAACTTTGGACTCACTTTGGCTATAATTAAAATTGTGGCCTTGATTGCTGGTGTAGCCAAGTTTTTTTTTATTTTATTAATCTGCATTTCCACATACACCTGGGTCCGTGCTTTTTGTTAGATTATTTTTTACATTTATGAATTAAGCCTATTATTAACATGAACATACATAACACGTAGCCAAGATTTAAGGCATTTTACATTGGCAATCAGAAGTCGGTAGGCAATAGCTCCTAAGCCCTTATGTAACCACACTGCTTCACGCGCTTCCTAAATTGCTGCATGAGGTAGTAGCGATCGCAGCAAGCGGCGGTAGACGGTGGAGCACTAGGAGGGCGGGCCGAGGTCGCCGGACACGTCGGTGAGCCGCGCCAGCTCCAGGCCGGGCCCGGGCCCGGAGCGGGCGCAGCACTAGGAGGGCGGGCCGAGGTCGCCGGACACGTCGGTGAGCCGCGCCAGCTCCAGGCCGGGCCCGGGCCCGGAGCGGGCGCAGCACTAGGAGGGCGGGCCGAGGTCGCCGGACACGTCTGTGAGCCGCGCCAGCTCCAGGCCGGGCCCGGGCCCGGAGCGGGCGCAGCACTAGGAGGGCGGGCCGAGGTCGCCGGACACGTCGGTGAGCCGCGCCAGCTCCAGGCCGGGCCCGGGCCCGGAGCGGGCGCAGCACTAGGAGGGCGGGCCGAGGTCGCCGGACACGTCGGTGAGCCGCGCCAGCTCCAGGCCGGGCCCGGGTCCGGAGCGGGCGCAGCACTAGGAGGGCGGGCCGAGGTCGCCGGACACGTCGGTGAGCCGCGCCAGCTCCAGGCCGGGCCCGGGCCCGGAGCGGGCGCAGCACTAGGAGGGCGGGCCGAGGTCGCCGGACACGTCGGTGAGCCGCGCCAGCTCCAGGCCGGGCCCGGGCCCGGCGCCGCTCCCGGCGCGCGGCAGCCCGAACTCCGGGAAGGGCCGGTCGCCGAGGTTGATGAGCGCCACGCCGCCGCCCTCGCGCTCCTCCTGCAGGAAGCGGTACCCGCCGCCCCCCCCCCGCCGCCCGCCGCCCGCGCCCCCCACCTGCGGCGGCGAACTACATTAGCCAGTACAGCCAATGGCAGCTCTACGCTGGAGCCCGTTACGGTTAGGGATGAGTTTAGGGTCTAATTCAAAACGAGGGTATGCAGCTGAGAAGCGAGACTCGAACCTGAAGTTTCATAGCCATGTACATATAATTACTAAATAAAATTATTTGTGTAGATTTCACACAGCGCTATCTAGCCCCAAACTGAACAAAGCTTGTACTATGGGAACCAGGATGACTAATAACTGAATACTTAGATACCTTTTTGTTTTCCTGTTTTCTAACTTTCGTTTTATCGTACGGCAGGTCGATAGGTGTGGGTCCACGTCGGATCCATTCAACGTAGATGTTAAAACTACCGGCTATGGTCGCGGCCACTTACATTGATAACTTTATACGACACTTTAGGAGTCGGCGTCGTCTCTTCAGAGCTGACGGGCTGGTCGGCGGGCCGGTCGGCGGGCCGGTCGGCGGGCCCGTCGGCGGGCGGAATTTCATCGAGTTCCGTATCCGTGTTCTTGAGGCGTTCGTCATCGATGTAGTAGAGCAGGTCGTTGTTGAGCACCCCGCGGTCGGGGCCCCCGCTGGAGGCGGCGGGGGGCGCGGGGGGCGCGGGGCGCGGCGGGAAGGGGCCCTCCGTCTCCGACTCCATGTAGTCGTAGTTGTCGGCCATCAGCTGGCGCCGGACCTCGTCCTCCAGCGCTGGAACGTCAACCGAGAGTCACAGCAGGAAGCAAATAATAAACAGCAGCCACTACTGAATTGGACCTTCATGCGACTTTGATATTTGTTTGAACAATGATAGTTAACCGTTACTAATAAGTATTTATGGAAATATGAATATGTCTGACAATAATCGGTCAAAGTTGCATTAAGCCCTTATAAAGCCCCTTATAAAACTGCCGTGTGATACGTACTCAATATTACATTAGAAGGGTGCGGCGGCATCGTGCCCCCCTCTCGCTCACACTCGTGAGATGAATGAGGAGTTGAAAAATATGGAGATTTAACGGAAAACGATTGGCTTCAACCCCGAGATAAGACCGACGTGATGGATGCTGCGCCAAAGACAAATGTATCTGCATGGGAATGGGCAAACTATACGCAGATGAAACGGATCTTTAAATATATTCATTCCGTCCAAAGACTATAATCGTGTATGACTTGCGCCCGTCTAAAATAAAGTTCAAATCACTTACTGCAACGTATTTGGGTACGTCCTAGAAGAATAAGTGCGAACTTAACAGCTGCAACTTTAGCGTAATGGACATTAGCACGTGGTACCGTGCGAATGTTTGTACGTCCCGAGTGTTTGCTCGCCGCGAGTGCATGCAGCCGCAGTGCATGCAGCCGCAGTGCATGCAGCCGCATGCAGCGGTCGCTCACCGAGGCCGTGCTCCGCGTGCACTGCTGCAGTCCCGAGCAGCGCCAGCAGGATCAGTCGGGAGGCGTCTCGCGTCATCGCTGTGCCGCCGCTCGCCCTCGCCGCGGCGCCGTCTCCTCTACTCGACATATTCAATATGCGTATATAGCTTATAATGTATATGCGTGACTGTGCATGTGACAATCGAGTTCTTTTTTACTCAAGATGGCCGTCAGATTTTATCTCGAATACTCTATAGGTTTATAGATAAACAAAAGTATTTAAATTCAAATTATGTAAGTTTGATAAAGTTGGTACGATGCAAGCGATGCGCCGCGCACTGCACACTCGCGGACCGACCAGCTGTCCGCGTGTTTCTCGCCATCATTACCGTTAACCGTTTCCGCCTCGGTTTTGGGAAATAAATGAACCGATTTTATAATTAATTCGGTTTGGTCATTTTATGCCCGCACTGTGCCGCACACAGCGGTCCTGCGAGATAGGCCCTACGAAAGGCGAGAGACCCCCAATGTATCAGCAGTGACGTCACGAGGGATCTCTGCGGGAATGGCACCCTCAAGCAACGTGCTGCACCTTCGAGTGCATCGCCGCTTGACGTCAGGTTGGCGAATGTTGGTCTATCCGTATACAGTGATCTATAATGTATACTGTGGACATGTCGGGTTGGTTATTGCCCAAGAAGGTTATTTATAAGCTATATAACGTTGTAGCCGGCGCAGCGGCAGGCAGCGCCGCGTGCTGCGCCTACATACATCTATCAGTAAACCCGCGCTGTTATTTTCCGAACTGCGCTATAAACATTCGATAATCTGCATTGATTCAGAGCTCGCCGTGCGCCGATGTTCTACATCATTGGCTCGGAAATAAATGACCGACGCGGCCTCTTGGGGAGGTACCCACGTACAACGGGAAACGTATTCAATATTATTTTGTAAGTAGATGTAGTAGCAGTCAGCAGTCAGCAGGCAGCAGTCAGCAGTCAGCAGTCAGTAGGCAGCAGGCAGCAGTCAGCAGTCAGCAGGCAGCAGTCAGCAGCCAGCAGTCAGCAGGCAACAGTCAGCAGGCAGCAGTCAGCAGTCAGCAGCCAGCAGTCAGCAGGCAGCAGTCAGCAGTCAGCAGGCAGCAGTCAGCAGGCAGCAGTCAGCAGGCAGCAGTCAGCAGGCAGCAGTCAGCAGGCAGCAGTCAGCAGTCAGCAGTCAGCAGTCAGCAGTCAGCAGGCAGCAGTCAGCAGCCAGCAGTCAGCAGGCAGCAGTCAGCAGTCAGCAGTCAGCACACATGTTTAGAGACGCGAGTGGCGCCACGTTGTAAAAATATTCTTTTTTTTATTAACCAATATAATTTAAATAGAAAGAATATTAATATAATATGAATGCGAAATAGAAAGACGAAACGAAAATAACTGGCTTGCTTTATATGAGAGAGAGAGAGAGAGAGAGAGACAGAGAAACACGCGCACGCCGCACAGCTTCAAAAAGTGTCGTACAATTTTTGGTCTTAATTTCCGTCTAACCCCCTTTCGCAACGCGCGATAAGGAACTTCGTTCCATAAGTTCTATTTTGTTCCCCTCGTTGTTTCTCACTCCATGTTGCCTGTCCCGAGAGATGTCATACCTTAAGGTTACCTCTACTTGGATGTTGGGAAGCGAGCGGTGAGCGGTGAGCGGTGAGCGGTGAGCGGTGAGCGGTGAGCGGTGAATGGTGAGCGGTGAGCGGTGAGCACGTCGCGCTGACCAACAAACTTGTAAGTTTCGGTTTCTACTCCCTAACGAGTTGCTGGCAGTTCTCTTTAAGTTCGACGGCCGGTAGTTGTTTCAGACCTTCGAACAAGCGGTTTATCCTACAGTTTATGTAGTGTAACATACTTCATTCTTACAATATACTATCACTGGTATAGAGGGAAAATAGCCAATAGCCAAATAGCAAAGGAATAGCCAAAAAGTGTAGGATTACCAAAATGAATGAAAATGAAATTTAGTCGGAAAAAGAGTACATCAAAACTTTTCACTTACTCACTTACCAGTGGTACAACTGGTGACTCAGGGTCTGATCGTTCACGGTGGGTTGTGTCGAAACACTCATGGCAACGTTCCTTCTACGATCAATTAAACGGGGAAAGGATCGTTGAAAATTAGCTTTTCATTAACACAAAAATGACAATTCATAATTAAAACACTTTGCTCGGAAGCTCGGTTCATTTCCAGAGTTGCATTGTCAAAGCGGACCTGGATGAAGTTGCTTTAACAACTTGCTTACCTATCTATCTATACTACCTATCGCACGGGTGTTGCGTCGGTTTGTTTGGAGAACATCAATAGTGATCGCGACAGAATGCCCCAGATAGGGGGTACTTACAATAACGAAGCCCCGACGTTGGTTTAAATAAAAACATTAGCTCACCGCTCGCCGGCGGAGCAACAACACGCTGTAATGTTTGTTTCACTCGTAAATTATAATAGGAAGCAGCAGACAACGAGAACCACAATATCGAGTGATATTATTGCTTCACGGCGGCGGCTCCACGGGAGTCGGTCGGTCCGCCGTTACCGCGGCAGGGCGGCTGCAGACGACGCACAGAACGTCGGGCGCGGCGAGCCGGCTCCCGCCATTGTAATGGAAACAATCATCATTTCATTTCTACGCAATTTTATTCGTTTGTTGCAATAGATTGAAAATTACTTCATACGTATAGGGTGCTTGCTACACCTTGACGTTCGGGTTTTATAATCCAAAGCTGTGTTAATATTTGTAAAGTAGGTTTCACAACGACTACTAAGATCTATATTTATAGTTAAGAATCTGGAATTAGGCTATCGATACAATTTAAATATTACTCATATACCCAGCATATACCCAGCATATACCCAGCGTATACCCAGCATATACCCAGCATATACCCAGCGTATACCCAGCATATACCCAGCATATACCCAGCGTATACCCAGCATATACCCAGCATATACCCAGCGTATACCCAGCATATACCCAGCATATACCCAGCGTATACCCAGCATATACCCAGCATATACCCAGCGTATACCCAGCATATACCCAGCATATACCCAGCGTATACCCAGCATATACCCAGCATATACCCAACATATACCCAGCATATACCCAGCAACCGAGATTTTTGGTCATAGTTTTTATAGCGTGTTTAGTGATTACATTAGAAATATACCTATAAGTATTACGTCCGTGCCGAGGCGCCGCTACTGGTGCGCGCGCTGCCGTCCGTCCGGGCTGGAAGCTCTCCGGACAAACGGACAACGCGCACCGATCTAACAGAGTAGCTACATCTACTTCTGTCTTAGGGACACTGTAGCTAGTGGAATTGAATGCGTTTATTTCTTAGATTAAATCTTATACTAGACTTCAAGATAACGCCGTGCAGTGTCACTTAATAATTTAGAGTCCCGAGTAGCACTGCAAGTGAACAAAAAATATCTTAAAACTTTATTAATTTATTATGATTTCACCTTTATGTTTTTTTTTCGCTGAAATTAATGGCTGGATTTGAACCTACGACCGGCGTCTGATAACGTCATTATCACTGCGCTATTTTTTTTTTGAAGCGACTACTTATTGTAATTATCTCTATAAGACATATAAGCCATGGTTTAACTGTCTGGGAAATTCTAAATTTGCGATTCTGTGAAAGGGCCGAGTTCATCGACCCTAACACCGCTAATTGGCAGGCGGCTGCTAGTTAAATAATTTTATTAGAAAATATTAAAGTATTTTACAATGACTGGCCTGATGCCTCAGTTGGTGTTAGCTTTGCCTTCTAAACTGCAAGCTGTGGGTTCGATTCCTACCCAACATACTTAGGAGTTTGTTCTGTATTTGGGTGTTATATTGTATTCTATGTGTATTTATAAACAAAAAGTATCTATTTTGTATCAGTTATCCGGTTCCCATAGTACAAGCTTTGCTTAGTTTGGGGCTAGATGGTGCTGTGTGAAATATCCACAAATATTATTATTATTTATTGAATGCTCATATCCAGTACTTAATTACGTTTTGGTTTTAGCTCCATACTTTTGTGTATTTAGCCAGTGTCAAGTAATTGATAATTTCTTAAGGTAATTAATATTATGTATATTTGTGTCAAGTCAAGTCACAGTCAAAGTCATCAAGTCAAGTCATAGTCTAGTCTAGTCAAGTCATACTCCTAGGTATGACTTGATTAGACTGACTTACTAGTAAAGTGGTGGCAACTTTACCAGAAGCTTCTATGGAGTTGAAACAACACGAAAAGAAACGTGCCACCATCATTATACCACTTTCCCACACTCAAGGATTACAGCCAGCACTTAACGAATAAAATGCCACCAATTTTATGCATTAACACTGAAAATAACACAAGGTTTAGAAAATGATACAATATGGCGACGCGATCTTTTCCGTTTTTCCACGAGCAGTGTTCGTTTATCCACATTTAATTTCACGAGAGATGACATTATTTTAAACTCTATTTCAGTTTCCACACTGCACCATGTTTCATACATCCGGGTGTATCGCGCCAACTATCCCGCACTAGTTCTGGCGCGCGGCGTCACTCGTTGATGTATAGCTTCCTGCGAACTGCGAGAGGTGTCCGCCGCCGGACTAAGCCAACATTACTCGACGAATAACTGTTCACTAGAGCAATGTTCAAAATCTGTCTGTAATTAATTTTATGCTTTTTGATGTTCGGTAACTCATTTGAAATGAATGTAAAGGAATTCAATTATTTATTTGAGATCTCGTCACGATCTCTCGCTCGGTCGGTCGCTTTGATGTTACAAAGGGAAGTTTCCTTGTGCGGAGTATAACGGGATAGGTATGAATGTGTAATGTAGAGTTCCGAGAATGTGTTACACATCCTTCGGACGCTGCCACGTGCCACGTGCTATCTAGGGGTATCACTTCTTAAGACCTATTGTGAGTATGCCTTACAATATGTCTTCTGTCCGACAGCGGAACTTTAGGGCCCGCGTTACTGAAGGTAAGTGACAATGCACGCCCTCGCGTGCGCCGCGTCACGCGAGAGGTCGAGAATGTCCCGATCGACTCTGTACGAAGTACAATACGATTTTGCAACTTCAACTCACATTCAAGTTACTATTCCTCAAAACAGTGCGCTTTTACACGCCGCGACAGATACACGCGCGAGTGGGGGAATCGGCTAAACTAACTGCTGTGATTCTTTGTATCTATTAAAACTTAACTTAAAAACTTTTTTGCATCAACTTTTACTACTTTACCATTAAGGTGTCGTGTACCTCAACTGGGACGCAACAGACTCACTCTTGTGAACATTTCCGCTAGTGTGCGACGACAGATCCTTGGTTCGATGTGGGAGCTAGTCTCTAGTGACTAGCCAAGGGAGCACAAGAAAATGCTCCACACCTAATTTCAAAATGTTTTCTTTCATCAAAAGTAATAATAATAACGCCCAACAATCACATACATAGATTCTGGACCCCAAATAAGATTCCCTGTATAGGGACCCAGGAACTACGAGGACCATGGTCCCGCAGCACCCAGACTCAGAACAAGTATTTGCACTTTTTTTTCTGTGAACAAATACTTGTCATGTCCCGCCGCCTCCGGGCTATGAGCTAACTTGCTCAACCACAACACTACAGAGTCTGTCAATTATAATACTTAGATTCTTAGATTCATTAGTTTTTTATATGTTTTATACCTAATAATATTAATTATCATAACAATAAACAGGTACATCAATCTAACTACGAACAAGTCCGCCGCCACAGCGGCCCGGTGTCGGCGGCGGTACGTTTTTCTGCTCGGAACTATTGTTTTGTCCGCCGCCGAGTGCGCGGCGCGCCGCCGACACGCGACTATGATAATGTAGCGCAAGAACCGGACACGTCTGACTTGTTTATGCGCTCCCAGATATCGCAGTGAATGAGACGAGGAAATGTTTTCATATACACGCATGAAAAATACTCCTTTAAATTATTCTTATCCCGAGTTACAAAAATACATCACATTCGTTCATTGAACACTCAATACTTAAGAAGCAGTATAGAAGGCAGACCAGTAGCTAGCTGGTATTAACCGACATCGCTGTATGGCTAGCACTCCGGCAGGCCAAAACTGCTTTTATGTACTTCATTAAGCAAATTTACTAATACAAAGGATCCCTTAAATAACAGCTGTCATTAATTCAACAAAAATATGTCCCTATTATATCAGACGCAATCTTCAAAAAAAAAACATTGTCTACAAAATGAGGATAGTTACGAAAGCACCACCAGGACAGCCGAGAACAAGCACTCTGCTTTTAATTTTGGATAAGAAGAAAGCAAACAAACTCATTTTACACAAATATCTGTTTATGTTTGTAAATAATTAGCACTCAACAAAGCAACTGAAGATTGAATTGCCGCTTTCTCGCTGTTGTGTTTTTTGTGTGCCGTTCCACCAGCCAGTTAGCCAGTAGTTCTGGTCATTGATAATGGATAATATTTTATCAACTATTATCTATCTAAGAGGATCAAAACAAATACGTAATCATAAACATTTGTTACGTAAACGAAAACCAGGTATTCTTTAAGTATGGTAGGTAGTGGTAGGTAGCTTATACTAAATGGTAGGACTTTTCTGCAAAGTTCGTCTATTTGTCGTTCGTGTTTCGGTTTGAAGAAAACTGTAGTTAGTGATATTACTGGACAATTGAGACTTTTTGGTCTGATCTTACAGTCGAGTAATCTTATTACCAGACTGTGCTGATGTCTCAGGATGATGTGCGCAGTGCAGTGTCACGCGAAACTTTATACTTTAGAGTTCCGAGTGACACTGTTCTGTTATGGGCAGCCGCGTCTCTTAACATCAGGTGAATGACTAGCTCGTTACGTCATTCATTAATATAAAAAAGCCCTGTTCACAAGTATGACCGTACGTCGGTCGGTAGAGAGCACTGTGAGAGGCGGCGCGCCGTTTGTGTACCCTTCAGATCCATCAATCAAGCAATCACTGTAGAAAGTGCGCCGCGAGCGAGCCACACTATCGAGTATCGACGCGGCGGCTGAGCTGGCTGTGACGTCACTATCCCGCGAGGGACGTGCTGATATTACCACTATATGTAATACAAACCTTAACAGGTTTGGAAATAAAAGTAATATTTGGAATATCCCAAATAATATAGGCAGGTGTAGCGTGTCCATCGTCAAACGCTTTATTTAATAGACATTATTGTGACAACTGATCCAAAAAAATAAAATTGTATATTCATATAAAATGATCGTTGTTAGTGTTCTGATACAGAAAGTATTGGGCTGAAGTTTTAATTTGGACTATCCTACAAGTCATCGCGGCTAGTGTACAGTACAAATGTATTTGTACTAGATAGTGTAGCTAGTGGTATTTAGTAGTAGTTGGTAGTGTCGTAGTAGATGGATGTATGTAGGTACTTGCATAGAGGATGCGTACTAAACTAAACTCAAAACTAAATTAAAAAATAAACTAAATTAAAACCAAAACTAAACTGAACTCAAAACTCACCACTTTATATCTTGATATATCAATTTTGATCATGTCGGTAGGAACGTTCGGTAGATCGGTCGGAGCTCAATATTAAACACCACGTGAGACTTGCACTGATTCACAGATTTCAATGGTTTAAATATACACATCTCATGATGAAAATCATCGAACCAAAACATCTAATACTTGTTTTTATTTGATTCCGTTCATTCGGCTGATGTTTATTCTAAAGTAGATCAAAGTTTACGAAGTATAATGTGTCGCGTCACACATCGCACATGTTTACAGTCGCAGTGCCGGCCGCCCGCGGCTCGTGGCCTGCACTCGGCTCATGGTCTCCGGATGTAGAGTAATAAACTTGCAAGCACTGGAAACAAACTTCTTTACGCTCGTTTGACTTGGGGAGTAAGCTGGCGATGCGAACGGAAGTTGAAAGTGTTGGTTAACGTAGATCTCTATTGTCAACATTATAAAGTTAAAAAAAAAAAATATTATTTTGGTATGTCTGGGTAAAATGACAATTTAAAATTGTCAAGATACGCTATAAGATATAAATGTAAACAAAAACATACATAGCGCAAACAAAGTTATATCGGCCGATAGATGGCGCTAAACTAAAGAAGTTTTTTTTCAGTCATGTGGTCTACAGCAAACTCGTTATTTTTATATTCGATAGGGCTTAATTTGTGAAGAAAATATCAACACCTGATAAAAATGTCCTAAATGTGCCCTCGAGCCCGAGAGATCAAAATTGATAAATCAAGGAAAGTTAAAATTAATCATGAGTTTTGAGTTTAGTGGTAGGTTTTAATCATATTAAACTACTTATTTCATTATAAATGCTCGCAGATTGCTCCCAAAAGTGTTTTAGGGACAATTTGTATATTTCAAATATGGTTTTTGAATTCAATCAATTATCAAGTTCAAGTCAAGATAAGCACAGAAAAGCAGTGAAATAATATCGTGTGCAATGATTGTTTGGTCATTCTTGAAACATATTGAACCTTCATGAAGGCAGGCCCCCCGCGCCGGCCGCACCGCACGGCAACTCTCTCACGGACGCACTCTGCAATCTCCATAAATACCAAGATTTCTCCGTTCTTTTGTAGCCGTAGACCTCGCAGCAGCGTAGCGGCGGTGCGCTACGCGCCGTAGCCGAGCTACGAGCGTTGATTTAATTTGATTAAAAACATCGTTAGCATAGTATTACAACGCGGCGTATTTTAATGAATACTAAACGTTAATGAAATAAAACGCTAGCGAATACAATAGTAGCGTAGCGTTACTGTTGCGGCCGCGGCGCTGGGGTGTTTCCTAATTAGGAACACTCCGGGTCCAAGTTTTTAGTTCGGCTACTTATGAAATCTTTGTAGTTTGTTAGGGGAATGTTGCGGAAGAAACATGTTTTGGCCTCCACAAAAGTTAAGAATAGATATTTTACCCACCGCAGTTCGGAGGAACTGAAAGAAAATAACGATTTGGTAATTTCTTGGAATCCGCCTATTATTCATTACGAAAGCTGAATTATTAAATTAATTGCACGTTTTGTGTTCTCACGGCTTGCTTTTATAAGCTCTGCTATTATAATAGCTACTTAGTAATACAACAATGAATACGTGTGAAATGATTCAATATCGTGAACTGCCAATTGTTCTACCGAGAACAACATAGGATTATTTTACCCCAAACCTGTATTTCCGCGGGGTGTCTCGAGCTGACATGCCCAATGTAAAGTTACTGATCAAAAGTAGACTTAAGTTTATTTTTAAAACGGCTATGTCAAGTGTTGGCACTAACAGCTGGGTTCAAACGATCCTCTGGGTTGTGGGTCGAGCACGTAGCTGCACCATTAGTGCGGGATCTGTGGCCACTCGTCACGCACAGAGAGGGGAGGGGGTGAGGGGGGGGAGTTGAGTCTCGCCATAAGAGTAGTTAGAGTGTCGAGAGCCCTTCACTATTTCTTTAAATATTATTTGCAAACACTCACTTTGCCTCGCACCTGTGGGACTGTCTCCACTGACGTTGCATATCGTGGGTCCTTCTCGTATGGGCGAGTGGGTAGCGCTCGCGACCAAAACCTCAAGCCGCTCGATGGCTTAACTATGTTGTATTACGACCACAACTGGGACTGACGGCTTAAATTACTCGCGTTTGATAAATATGATCTACTCCGAGAGGGAGAAAGGGGGAGAGGGGTGTGTCTACCTCACGCATTCCTCTCTTTGTAAGATCTCTATTTGAAGATGTTGCTCGTGTAGAGTCTGGTGGCTTAAATACCAAACTAATATCATATTTCACTCGTTAGGACTTTAGTACTAAAATGATAACGCAAAATTCATTTATTTCAAGTAGATGGACTCAATGGCGATAGATGTAACTATTACGTAAACAGGTTAAAATAGAATTGAAACATGTTCAGAAGCATAAGTGACGCTATGGTTTATAGAATCTCACTTGTTCGTACCCCGCAGTACAAGAGTCCGCGTGTGAGTGGAGACGCGCCCGACCGCTCCATGTTCACGCTCCGTGGGCTGTTATAACGAATGCCCGCCGCCCGCCGCCCGCCGCCCGCCGCCCGCCGCCCGCCGCCCGCCGCCCGCCGCCCGCCGCCCGCCGCCGCTCGCACCACCGCCTTTGTAGGGATCTAACGCAACCGCGCAACACGATACGTAATACGAACACAAATTAAAAAAGTAACTGTTTATTTTCCTTTCGGAGTAAACGTATCAAATAGTCAACCAACTAGACCAAAACTATACGATGTATAGGTTTTAAATAATTCAGATTTTCTTTAGATAACTGAAGGAATCCTGGTCGGCTGAGTTTTAGCACAGAATTACAACAGTCCTGTCTGTCCCCCGCGAGCGACGATGAGGGGGATGATAAAACTTTTTGTTGCTGTATATCACAATACAAAAATGGCAAATTACTCGTTAAGGTAACTATTACAGTACTAGCATATTGTAAATGTAACCTGTGAGTGATGTGACTGTCCACCGCGGCACGCCCCCCCCCCCCCCCCCCCCCCCCCCCCGACCCCCCCGACTCGATAATACGATTTTAATGGCGGCTACTACCGCACGCGGCTTGCGGGTGGCGCGAGGCATGGACGTACAGCGGACGTAAAATAGCCGCGCCAACCTACATTTTTTTTGTCAGCTATTAAACATAGTCAAAGTCTATCTAATTAGCTGACAAAAAAGATTAAAGATTAGATTTATTGTAAAATTGTGATTGTAAATTTTAGCACTTTTACAAGTTAAAATTATATTAGTACTTAAAATTAAATCATTGTAAGTTAATTAAAAAGTGCTTTTTGTCAAATATTACGTAGCAAGGCAAGTTTTCTTTCCCACTACTGGTGTTGGCAATCCACAATGCAGAACAGAAACTACGATTAGATTTGTAAAAAAGAAGCTACAAAAAATTTTACAGTAATGTAATTTTTTCTGCTATGTTTTACTATATATTTATAATTAACTTAAAGTATTCATTTTATTGGAAAAACTAAACTATTCATAAGAACTTAATATAGATAATAATTGAATAAAAAGTAATATTGTAGGTAAAAAGGGGGTCATAAATAAAACACATAATTTAGATCACCTTCTGCGGGAAGCGTTCCCAAAAAGCTGGCAACATTCCCTCGTTGAATAGCTAGGCTAATTCGTTGGCCGAGGTATGTGCCAGCCCTTTAGTCGCGCGTCAGCTCAACTAGGCGTATAGAAAGCAATAATTATAATTTATTACAGTTTAGTATGTAATGAATAAAATTATTACAAAAGTAACCAAGCTGAGCCTTGACAAGATGTCGACAGTGTTTGTTAGCGTATGTTGTGTCCCGCGAGCGCGCGTGCCTCGTCCCGCCGCCCGGCGCGGTTTCTCCGAACAATCGTCCCGCGGCTGTTATCACTAGTTTTGGCGTTCGTTGCGCGCACGTCTGTGTCTATGACAATTGGTTGCGACACTACCGCCCGCACTACACGCAAAAGATAAATAAACTACAAAAAAATTATTTTCCACTTTATGGATCTCGTGACCGAAATTAAGAATTATTATTTATAATAGTTCATTCGTTCCTTCATTCACGACGGATCGAAATCAAATGTGACTATGCCGTGCGCAGCTAATATTAGCTTGACGATATAGTGTGTCCGGTTCGACGACACGTCTGTTTTATAGAAGCCTATCGATGTAGAAGAAAGGTTCTCGAAAGGCATCTATGAATCAGAAAGTGCATCGTAGGCTAGCCCCTCCCCCCCCTTCACCCCTCCCCCACTTAGACAGACTGGTGACCTAGTCATAACTAGATGCAAGAAGCGATCAGCCGATGAATATGGAGCTCTATGGGAGGACTATGTTCAGCTGTAAGCGTTGTAGGGACACACGTTGTTTACGTTATTGACGCCGCCCGAGCCGACCTCTATAAAGGGCGCGAGATTTATCATTGAAACAGTTGCATACGCAAGTCTGAGGTAGTTGCATAAAGAGTTGCATATGCAGTTCTAAGGCACTCGCATGGAGACTTGTACGACGCCGGTCTTATTTATATTATTTATTTATAATAATATGAACGCATTTGCAATTATCAAATATATTACTAATCAGCAATCAGCAATTAACATCGTCAACTAAATAAATAGCATTTATGTATAGGGTAATGGATAAGTTGAGGAAAATATGGAGGAATAGAAATATCACCAAAGCCACTAAGACTCGGCTCGTGCGAACACTGGTTTTTCCCATATTTTTATATGCTGCAGAGACGTGGACGCTGCGAGAAATTGAGAAGAATAAAATAGATGCTTTAGAAATGTGGTGCTGGAGAAGAATGCTTGGGGTATCGTGGACCGAATTTCGCACAAACATCTCGATACTTCAAGAACTCCGCATTGAACAGCGTCTATCGACATTAGTTCAAACTCGCATCCTCAAGTTCTTCGGACACGTCTCAAGGCGGAACAACGACTCCATTGAACGTCTCGTAGTACAGGGTAAATTCGAGGGCACCAGACCGCGTGGAAGGTCACCGATGCGATGGACCGACCAGATCAAATCTGCGGTGGGCGGTCCCTTGCATGACTGTACCAAAATGACCACCAGTAGGGAGAGATGGCGAGAGGTCGTGAGGCAAGCTACAGCGGCCCACCACTCTTCGTGACGACCACGACCGCTCTGTCAAGAGTGACACGATTGAGAAGAAGAAGATAGGGTAATCATAGAGACATCAAACATTCGATCTAGGATCATAGGAATCACAAAATCTAAATATAACTCAAAGGTGACTGACTGATTGACTGACTGACATAATGAACTATCAACGCACAGCCCAAACCACTGGATGGATCGGGCTGAAATTTGGCATGCAGCTAGATGTTATGACGTAGGCATCCGCTAAGAAAGGATTTTCCGAAATTCCACCCCTTAAGAGGGTGAAATGGGTGGTTGAATTATTTTCCCATAGGCCACGCCGCGGGCGAAGCTGCGGGCAGAAGCTCGTGTTAATAATAAATTTATAATAATATCGCAAAAAACGTCACAGTCTGGATAAGTACTAAGGAATGCGTTGAGATCACTCATGATGCGACATAGCGGCGTATGTGTTGTGTTATGTGCGACTACGGCATGTGTGGAAGAGCTTTGTGATTATGTTGTGAATCACGTGTTCGGTTCGTGTGGACAATATATTTGGAAAAGCGATAACACATTTTAATTTATCTCATTCTGGTAGTGAAGTTACCAATGAACATAACACTCATGACGTCATTCGGTGGACGAGCATAATGCTCTAGGTTTAAAAATGTCTATTTTTTTTGTGAACATTCATTATGTTGTTCATATCTAGAGAGCACAGGAGCGATGAACCTTCCACAGCTGAATATTGTTACACGGGGCGTCAGTATTTATATTCGTTACATTTCCGGGCATTGGCGGCAACGTCTCGGAATCTACGTCGTCGATAACATGGGAAGCGTTTTAGCGTCGTCTGGAGCCGCAGCGGTGCAGCCGCGGAGCCGTCACGTGTCACTCCGAGAGGCGGTATAGGTAATGATTTCATACGTTCCCGCTGCTGTCTCCACCATATTTTTTATTACAGTCCAAGTACCTTTATTCTTGAAACTAACTACTATAATAAAACCAGCTACACTAAATGCTACACTATCTGCTATAAAACACTAGTACTACCCGAGTTTGTTGCGTTATTTTTGTGGAAGTTAATGTCTTTGAGGTTAGAGCTAACGCTAAAATTGTGTTCAAACTCGAACACTAATCCAGCACAAATCGAAAGGATTACATCTGCGTCTTATTTCGAATGAATTCAAAACAATCTTGAAAAGGATAATCTTCGTTAATGGTTATTTAATTGGTTTAACTATTTGTGGCTTCACTACGAACAAACTTTGGTACACTTGTATTACAATTACCTTTAACTTGGTACTAAAGTGTTTCATCAAGCGCCGAGTTACTAACATCTAACGTTGGTTTTAAACAGTTAAAACTTAAGACGTAATCTAATTACAATTCATTTTACAATTTGAAGTCTAGAAACCGTTATTGAAATAGGACTCCTTGAGCTTTGCATTAGTTGTTGTAAATTATACAGTAGACTAATTAATAGAGGTTTGGGATTACCACCGTCAGTGCGTCTCAACACCGAGCCTATGACGCGTTACACCACGTTGTCGGCAGCCGCGTAGTCTGCGTTTTAGGCCGCGCTGGTTTGTTGGAACTTTATCCATAACTACATAATATATTACAAATCATTTATTTGTTTATTTATAATACGTTACAAGAGGACCGGCTAGGCAATCAATCACCTAGCTTGGTTGCAAGCGATACTTAGAAACACTTTGTATGGATTTGACAGTTTCAAAATGCATTGCAATAAGTATTTTAATTTTATGTCATTTAAATACTAAGTATCTTTGACAGCCTCTGTGGTGCGGTGGTTGAGCAGGTATACTCATAACCCGGAGGCGGCGGGTTCCATTGCCGCGGCAGGACAAGTATTAAAATAATAGTACAATATAGAAAAAAAACGCAATACCTTTTCTCAGACTGGGATTTGTAGGACCATGGTCCTAGTTAGAGTTCAGGATCGTTGGGCGTTATTATTATTATTATCTATGAAATTTATAAAATTATGTACAAAAACTCGCTAGTTTTTTTTTGTGTTGGCTCCACACTATTGTGTATTTAGCCAGTGTTAAGTAATTGATAATTTCTCAAGCTAATTAATATGTGTGTCAAGTCACAGTCCAAGTCATAGTCTAGTCTAGTCAAGTCATACTCCCAGTAAAGTGGTGGCAACTTTACCAGAAGCTTCTATGGAGTTTTGGAAACAACACGAAAATAAACGTTTCACCATCATTACTACACTTTCCACCACTCATGCCTTTAATTCAGCAATTAACAAATAAAGTCACCAATTTATGCACTAACACTGAAAATAACGCAAGTTTTAGAAAATAATAAAATGCGGTGACGAGATCTTTTTTGTTTTCCCGCCAAAACTCACGATTCGCCAGTTGTTATACAATTAAAATGACCACACCCCTAGAAACATTCAACTGTCAAAATGTTGGCATAACATTCATTGATATCCATCATAATATTAGCATATTTACATCAGATAGAATATGGGAAGCGCGGGCCGTCACCCGCAGTAATAACGGGCCGAGTATTTAGGGATCACAGGATCACAGGATCACAGGTATTACATAATGACAAGAACAACAGAATGATTCATATAGCACTGTGTTTTACTGATTTTTTATTGAGAAAATAACAATTCTTTGTATATATAATTGGGTGCTTGTTGATAACTTGTAATATAAGGTGACTTTTCTCCCACTTGATAATCAGTTTTCAATTTCGGTTTCAAATGATGTGTTAAAAAAATAAACGCTCTAATCTATTAATTTTTTAAAGCCATGTATCCTCAACACGCTCAAAAATGGTATTTAGATAAAAAACCGATTCCCAGATATGAAGTTTCACTTTGAAATCATCCAAGCCCTCGTGTTGTCGAGGCGCCTCCCCGCCCCGCACTCCGCCGCCGGTCGCGGTATCTACACATTCGTTATGAACTCATTACATTTTCGTATAATTTAAATACCGGTTGGTCCGCGAGCGGCCCGCGGTGGGAAACCAAACAATAACCAAACCCAGACAAATTAGCTAAATTAAACAGAGATATGACGGAATGAAAACATTTAAAAGAAAATATTTTTAATTATTAAAAAGCATCCCTCGACATCCCTCGAGTGCGACTAATTCAAATGGAGGTATTTATTTCTAGTTAATTATTTGAAAGCCACCCCCTACCCCCTCCAGGAACAGGACTGCATAACAGCGACTAATCTTACAGGGGAAAAAACGAGCGATTTAAAATTGTGACATGAGAATTCTAATATGGATCTAAACCGTCAGCTGATGGTAAGTGACGCCGCGGTCGACCATGGATCATGCTTGCTTAGACCCTACCGGTCTATTCCGACCTTAAAAACTCACAGATTGATATATTATATTATCAACGATTTAGGCATATACATTTTATTATTATTTATTCTTATGTATTACTAAAGTATTGTGTCGCTTTATTTATTATATATATGCATCTGTTTTTATTTATATATTATTTGAGTATAGCTTAGTATATAGTTTTTATTTGCACCACCGTCCATGATCATAGTGTCTCATATCTCTATCAATCCAAAGGATGTCTGGAAGAGATCGCTCTTAGCGATAAGACCACCCATTGTACCTATCTATTGTGGATTCTCTTTTCTACTGTTTAATTTTGGTTTCAGTAAAGCGTTTTGTATTGTATTGTATATGTGTCAGGAAACATTGACGTCTGTAAGGGATTTCGCGTTGTCCGAATTACAAATGAGGAATCAGAACGCTTTGTACGGATTGTAATATTACAACTCAGACATTCAGTATTTGACTGAGATGTAATAAAATGATGTAGCCAGTTTGTGTGCGTGACAGAATCTAAGACGGCGTAAGGAAGCTGCCCCCCTGCCGGCCACCGCCGGGCCGTGGGGTACAGACGTCATTGTTATTCACGTCTTTCAAAAAGAAAAATACTTGTAATCTGACAAAATATTTTCCGAACAGAGCGTTAAAGTTGAAAAGAATTTAGTCTGCAAATATGAATGTTTCCGGGATAATGCCTCCGAGATAAATGACAACGTTTAGCTAAATATTTCTTGAATCGGATGTTTTGTGGAGGGCGTCGATAGAGACAAGTCGTTTTTATCTTTGATTTAAATGACACAATGGTGCCTGCGTGGATTACTTGAGTCAACAAATACGTATTAGGTTTAATTGTACAATAATTTGGTCGATATTTAAGTTTAAGGCAGCTTTGTGTTCCAAACCTAACATTTCACAATAGCGCGTTAGCGCACAGGGAATATCAGTTTCGTAGATGTTAGCGTAGGTTTCATCAGTTACGTAGCTGTCTGTGTAACTAGCTGCGTAGCTCTGTCGGAGCCACAATCGTAGCCAAAGCGTAGCCACCGTCGTAGCTACAGGCGTAGCTATAATTATAGCTAGCATCCACAGATAAACGAAAAAAGTTACTTTTTCTAAAGTTGTCACGCCGTAACCGTCATTTCAGAACCACGTGACTTTGTATCGTTGTCGAATTAATCCCCCACCCGTCAGCCTACCCGTGGACACAGGGCATGTAGCTACTCCGAAATGATTCCATTCACGGTAAAGATTCCGTAACTATTAAAATGTTGTCGTTAATCATATCCGTTGATTCAATTTCAATCCTTTATATCAAGGTTCGACCAGGTATCAAATATGTATTGATGGTAGATCTCGTACTCTCGAAGGATTTATTAATAGACATATATGTATGACTTCAGATAAACTTCGTATTTTTCAGCCAATTTTACTTATTTACATAGTTCGGCGAACCCGAGCCGACTTTCATGTGATTACTGACCTGAAAAAGTCGATGGCCCCGAATTACACGCGACTTGAGATAAAATTATTGGAATAGAAATTGAGCTTAACGTGTTATTTGTGTTGCCATTCGCATTTTCATAAGATAAATGTACCTTTTTTTATTGATTTAGAGTTTAGTTTGGTAGGAAGATTGAGGTAAACGCAGGTAACTGATATCTTCTATATTTCTATCCCTCGACCCGATACAGACGTTTTAATTGATTAACGTTTGTTTATCTGTGGCATCGTAGCCACCAAATGGATGACCCGAGTTTGATATTTTCCTTTTTGTTTGAAATGATTCAAGAAAATCTGTTCACCCGTTCGTACGGGATGATAAACTACGAAGTTTATCATCTCTTTTATAGTCGATGAAGGGAATGTCGGGGGCTTTAATGTCGACCGAAATTACTTGTTATAGCGGTCATATTATTTAGTTTTTGTTAAACATAAAATAATTTATAATTCTTTTGGGAACCTTACTACGCGGTGGTGAGTTGAATAGCGTATTTATTTTGTAAATACTGTTTTATTAGTTGTAATTTTTTATTTATTGTATCTTTAATTTTGAAATATAGACAAAGATAAAAATAGATATGTACAAAAGATCTCTCTATATAATAATGATAATAATAATAATATAAGGTATAACTACGGTAATAATTCTGGACCCTAACTAGGATTCCCTATTTCTAAGGACCCAGGAACTACGAGATCCATGGTTCCACAATGCCCAGACTCAGAACAAGTATTTGCGTTTTTTTTTGTGCACAAATATTTGTCTTGCCGCGGGAATCGAACCCGCCGCCTCTGGGTTATGAGCCGACCTGCTCAACCACTGCACCACTGACTACAGACTGTCGAACATTATTGGCTAACTTCTAGACAGCCCAAGCGCAGCGTGCCCAGACCGCCCCGCACTTGGACAGTGAGAGGCCCGCGCCCCAGCAGTGGGCACGTGTCGGGCCGCATGTGCAAGGCAGGCCCACTCGTGGCGCGACCGCCTCCCATCTAATGTATTCATGAACTGATAAGGTACAAGTATGTGACAAATTCGGGAAATTGCAATTTGTTCCGACAATCATCCTCTTACCCCGCGACCGCTATCAACCCCCGAAAGGGGTAATTTCATCCCCCATTGAACCACTTTCAATGGAGAAAAAATGAGTAGACACTTTATTTATTAAAGCTATGAACGGGTAAATAAAATTGCAGTTAAGGATGGATTTTGGTTAGACCTTGGGGTTCCGTAATCATATTTTTTATAGTACTAATAATGATATGCATAACACTGATGTGAATAATAATAATAATTATATATGTGGACATCTCACACAACGCCATCTAGTCCCAAATTAAGCAAAGCTTGTACTATGGGAACCAGATAACTGATACAATTACTTAGAAAATTTTTGTTTGTAAATACATACATAGAATACAATATGACACCCAGACACAGAACAAACACCTATGTTCATCACACAAATGTTTGTTCTGGGTGGGAATCGAACCCACAACCCACAGTTCAGAAGGCAGGGTTACTACCAACTGAGCTATCGGGCCAATCAACGAATGACGTTTCGATAACTCTCGATCAACTTTCCGATGGTACGCTATTTTGGGCTTCACTAAAATTGCTTTCGATATTAAGTATGGAACATCGGCGTTAGAACCTGCATGCTATAATGACTTTATTTATCTGTGTCTTTTGGTACAGGTTCCGAGTTACTGTAAGCGTTATTGTTCACGGAACCCTAAAATGATAGAATCGTTGGAAAGAAGGAACAAAGCCAGGGCGTGGCGCTAACTTCGGCACTTCACCGCAGGCGACGCTCGCCGTTTATTGTCGCACCCGATATATCCGGCGGTCGAGGCGCCTGTATCTTCGACATGTAAACCAGTTTTTTTTTCTTTTTGTGTATTGGCTCCACACTTTTGTGTACTTAGCCAGTGTCCAGTAATTGATAATTTATCAAGTTAATGATATTTTACGCAGTCATGTCATCAAGTCAAGTCATAGTTTAGTCATACTTCTAGTAAAGTGGTGGCAACTTTACCAGAAGCTTCTATAGAGTTTTGGAAACAACACGAAAAGAAACGTTTCAACATCATTATACCACTGACGACTGTAATCCAGCACTTAACGAATAAAATGCCACCAAATTTATCCTCTAACACTGAAAATAGCACAAATTATGGAAAATAATTTATTGTGGTGACGCAAGCCCGCCAAAACTCTAAATCAGTTTTTTTTTTTTTTTTTTTTTTTTTTTTTATGTTATTGATTGATGTGACGAGCTAGTCGTTCACCTGATGTTAAGTGACACGGCCGCCCATAACAGAACAGTGTCACTCGGAACTCTAACATGTAAAGTTTCGCATGACTGCTGCATTGCGCACATCATCCTGAGACATCAACACAGTCTGGTAATAAGTTTACTCGACTGTGAGATCAGATCATAAGTCTCATTTGCCCAGTAATTTCACTAGCTACATTGCCCTTCAAACCGGAACACAGTAGTGCTTGCACACTACTGCTTAGTTTTTGTCATAACAGAAAAATCTATGTTATCTGTAATTAGTTAGAGAATGTGACCGTTTGTTCTCGATGTATATTATGGAGGAAGTTGGCTGCTGAACGTAGATCTCCCATAAAACGTCATTTTGAACACTTATCATAGGGGAGAGTGGTTTTCTATAACCCCCCCGTTTGGCGACTCTTAGTTATTAATACAATACTGGCTCAACGTTTTCTAAAACTGTATTCGCAGAACCACAGTAATTGCAAAATAAGGGTGAAGGGAACGTGTACTGCCCGCGGTACTACTGGCGGGACCACCGGTAGTACCGCGGGCAGTAGACGAAAGGGAAGCATAAAGATCGTTTTTCCTTTCATCTATCCATCTTTCGACGGTTGATACTATTTATTCTAATCAACATAAATGTGAACCATCTGTTTACAGATTAAGTTTTAAACAACGTAACAGGTAACGGGATTTGAACCCACCTCCGCCTGCATCACAGCGGGTCCGGGGTCATGAGATGATTTTAAGGTTACACGGAATCGTTTGCAGCTGGAAATTGTGGCATTTCCAGCTGATTTCTTGCACATCTTTCACCAAGTTACGGTGTTGTGCAGGTAGTTGTCTTGTGTTCTGTAAGTAAATGTAAGTAATTTAAGCATTATACTTTTTAATTTTAAAAGGGTTAAAATGGCCTAAGTTTGCACATACTAATAAATTCAAGTAAGTAATTTATTACGTCACAAGGAATAAACCGATTAGTATGGTGTTTTGCTCATGATTAATAATAATAATAACGCTCAACGATTACATACATAGATCCTGGACCCTAAATAGGATTCCCTGTGACCCAGAAACTACGAGGACCATGGTCCCACAACACCCAAACACAGAACAGGTTATTTCGCAATATTCTGTTCACTAATACTTGTCCTGGTACGAGAATAGAACCCGCCACCTCCGGGTTATGAACCGACCTGCTCAACCACCACGCCACAGATGCTGTCAAAGAATAGAGATAAAGATAGATAAACAAGCAACTGCAAAACCAGTACAAAAAAAGGAAATTCATTACATTCATAAAATAATTATTAAAAATTACATGCTCCGTAATACAATACTCCACGGTATCTATTTTGTACCTTTATTGATGTCCTGTTTGTAATTGTATATGTAACCCCATTGTTACCCGGCCAGGGCTGTCACCCGGCCGACAGGTCAGTTGTGCGCGGACGTGTGAATGAGGGCCAGCCCTGATTAACGTCCGCGCTGTCCGAAACCATCAAGATGTCACGGGAACATAGAGGGCGCTAGTTTGTACGTCGCAGTTGTGTAGTGTCGATTATACTTTTAAGTGAAAGTCATTTTTTGTTCAAAGACAATAGCTAGGCAATTACGTATATTGATAGCAACCAATAGAAATATAAATTTGTATGGATTTCATGATTTCAATACGGAATTTATTTGCATATTTACTATGGAAATTTACAAATTTGGAAAGAAATTGTTCCTGTTGCATTGTAATCAATGTTTCGTGATCACTTCCCAGATTCTCTTTCCCACGAAGCAATCCGGCACAACATAGAATCATCAATCATCATATTTTCAATAGTCGGGGGCTTATTTCAATATTATTAGTAAGAGATACTACAATAATAAAAACAATAATGAAGCCCAACGATCACATACATAGATCCTGGACCCTAACTAGGATTCCCTGTGTATAGAGATGCAGGAACTACGAGCACCATAGTCCCAAAATACTGAGACACAGAACAAGTACTTACACTTTTTTTCTGTGTACATATATTTGTCCTGCCGCGGGAATCGAACCCGCCGCCTCCTGGTTATAAACCGACCTGCCGACCACACCACAGAGGCTGTCAAGTGTTTCTAAAAGGCGTACCACCCTATACATTCAGCCATCGACTGCGGATATATATTTGAACGAGCTTCTGCCCGCAGCTTCGCCCGCGGCGTGTTCTATACGAAAATAATTCAACCCATTCACCCTCTTAAGAGTGGAATTTCGAAAAATCATTTCTTAGCGGATGCCTACGTTATAACACCTACCTGCAAGCCAAATTTCAGCCCGATCCGTCTAGTGGTTTGGGCTGTGCGTTGATAGATCACTATGTCAGTCAGTCAGTCACCTTTGAGTTATATATTGAAAGATATGCATTCTAAAATTTCTAAAGGCAACTTTACACACAGCAGCAATATCTCGCGTCTCGCGGTACTTCGGTCGCTACCCGCGGCGGCCGGCGGACCGTGCGCGCGCCCGGACACGGAACCTCGCGCCGCCGCTCCAGGACCACTGTCGCACCAGCGCACAGCACACACCGGTACAGGTACTGTGTAGTAGTAATAATAGATAGATATATGTAGAACACGACGCGAGATGTTCTTTTATAACCATTTATTGTTTTAATTTTTTATACTGGCCATACCGAACGACTATAGTTAATGAAATAGCGTTTATCTTACAAAGGTCTAAATCGAAATAAAAGTTAAATAAAAAGACAAATTACAAATGATAACATGGTCAATCCATGCATAGAATATAAGAGAAGGGTGATTAGGCATTTACTTGGCTAGCATGCTACACCTTCGATCGGATCGTCACTTCCCATCAGGTGAGAGCGCGGTCAAATGCTAGACAAGTTTCATGAAAAATAAAATGTACATAATAATGTGTAGTGGTTATTAAGAGTACACTTAGTAACCAACACACGTTTGATCAGTATAATGACGCTTAAATTGCATCCCCTCTGCACAGTGGAGGGCGGACTGTGGCTTGGAACTACTAGTCCACGCGGCGTTCGTATTCTTGGAATGACAAAGAATTAAGGGCTAACTTAAGAGTATATGAAGAATGGGCAAATGCATAACGTAAAAATATCAATTTCGATAATTTTGTATGCAATTTTTCATGGACGACGGTAAATTTACTGGCTTACTAACAGGTGGGCCTCTTTAGCTTTTTTTATAACATGGATTGACCATGTTATAAAAATCAGTTAATAATATAATATAGTAATAAGTAATTGAAGTTTTTTAAACTTTTATTGCGTTTTTTAAACTTTATAAGATTAACTTTAAAGTCTAATTTTTATTAACTATAGTCGATCGGTATGGTCAGTATAAAAAATTAAAATAAAATCTTATAAAAACAACGCGCACCGCGTTCTCCTTGCAACTGAATTTGCATCTGTAAAGAGAATTGAACATTCTGATATCCCGTAACTTCTGTTACTCTGTGACCAACCGCACTCACCATAAAATAGCATGTAAATATTGTACTTATTCGTGGAACTCATGATTGGATATTAAGGCCGGCCATATTTTATTTGAGCTTGTAATAGGCAATGTTTAATCACACAACGTTCCATTCGATCACACAATGTTCACGAAATTGGGCGCTCAACAATTTTAATTAAAGTTTTGATAATTGAACTGATACAGAAAAAGTCTAATTATTAATCAAGCCTGTTTATTCTGTATTCCAAAACATTTTTAATAATGTTGCCGTTCCATCATCATGGATGGATTGTAGCAGATTTATTTTTATTTTAAAGAGTGCATACAAGAATACGGCCCACTTGTTGGAAAGTGGAGAAAAAGTGACTACGTAAGTGTGCTTTACAATTCTGCCTACATTCTATATACTGTAAGAATAGAAATGGTTTATATCTTTTTAATGCAACGAATTACTAGACGCTACTTATTCGCATTGTAAGTGTCACAGCTGTAATGAAATCTAAATTTTGACAGCCTCTGTGGTGTGGTGGTTGAGCAGGTCGGCTCATAACCCGGAGGTGGCGCGTTCGATTCCCGCGACAGGACAAGTATTTGTGCACAGAAAAAAAAGCGCAAATACTTGTTCTGAGTCTGGGTGTTGTGGGACCATGGTCCTCGTGGTTTCTGGGTCCCTAGACACAAGGAATCCTAGTTACGGTCCAGGATCTATGTATGTGATCGTTGGGCGTTATTATTATTATTGTTAATATAATAGCAGCTCTCGAGTGTCATACGGTCCAGTCCTTCTGTGATGCTGAGCTGTGGCCGCGGGCGGCGTCCGCTGCAGCCGCCGCAACGCGACTGAGGCATTTGTAACTTGCATGGGATGCTGGAATATTGATCATAACATACCATTTTGAGGGATATACTGCACACTCAGTTAATTAGAATGTTGCCTTTGATTGTAACCGGCCATACCTACATTTAGCCATGGATACACAAAGACTGGCCTAATAGCTCAGTTGGTAGTAACCCTGCCTGTTGAGATTTATTTATTTATTTATTTGAACACCAACGTAAACACCAATTAATGCTTCAGTAATTAAATTAATAATAATATATAGCTAAGTGTCGATATAATTATAGGCGAAGACAGCTTGCGAACTTTCTATTAGAAAGAATTTTTTGTTGTGAGCGAGTACAAAATTATAGGAAGATAACATAAAATCAATTTCATTTAATTTTACAATAGAAATAGGTGATCGTTATGTAGATGTAGGTTGTGGGTTCGATTCCCACCCAGGTCAAACATTTGTGTGATGAACATAGATGTTTGTTCTGTATCTGGGTGTGCTATATCTCTACTATATAAAAATAAGTCGGGTTTTCCTTCCTGACGCTATAACTCCAGAACGCACGAACCGATTTCCACGGTTTTGCATTCGTTGGAAAGGTCTCGGGCTCCGTGAGGTTTATAGCAAAGAAAATTCAGGAAAAATTCAGGACAAAACAACATTTTAAGTAGATGGCGCCGGTGCGTGATACATTGTTTTTCGTATATTATAAAATGTTTAATAAATAAACGTCCACCCGAGCGAAGCCGGGACGGGCCGCTAGTATTCTATATATGTAATTACAAACGAAAAAAGTATTTAAGTATTGTATTAGTTATCTGGTTCCCATAGTATAATATCTTTGTAGTTTGGGGCTAGATGGGGCTGTATGAAATGTCTACATATATTTATTTATTATATTATTATTTATTAAAGTCTAATTGCTTCCGGTCACACTTAATTGCAGCAACCAACAAAATGTTGTAGTGTAGTTGTTATATTATTGTGATCGATAGTTAAAAGAATAAACTCCCTTTAACGGAAGTATAGTCGTACTTCGCCTGTTACACAGCCTCTGTGGTGGAGTGGTTGAGCAGGTCTGCTCATAACCCGGAGGCAACACGTTCGATTTCCGAGGCATTGCAAGTATTTGTGCGCAGAAAAAAAGCGGAAATACTTGTTCTGCGTGTGGGTGTTGTGAGAGCATTGTAGTCGTAGTTCCTGGGACCCTAGAGACAAGGAATCTTAGTTGGGTCCAGGATCTATGTATGTGATCGTTTAGCGTTATCAGCCATAATATATGCCTTTACATTATATTAGAGCACTGCTACATTGTAATGAAAATTAACAAATTTTCTTTTGTACGATGTAAAATACCTTTATTCCACAAAACAGTGCGCTTTTACACGCCGCGACAGATACACGCGCGAGTGGGGAATCGGCTAAACTCACACCTGTAATTATTTTTATCTATTAAAACTTAACGTATAAACTTTTTATATCAACTTTTACTACTTAAAGTGTTGTGTACCTCAACTGGGACGCAATCTACAAAACAATCCTACAAGCTAGCGTTCTATAATGTAGCTAAGTAGTTCGGGTACCTATAAATATCTTCGTAAACAATTCGAGTCCGATGCCGCCGCGAGGAACAACAGCGAAGGGGCGTGCTCGGGCTGTCAGCTGTCACGATGACAGGCCGCGGGGCGACGCTGGCTGCTATTTATCGCCAACCTGAAATTATTTTAAACTGTCATCGATGCTCTAGAATAGAGAAGCAGTAGTTACTAGCGCTTGGCGGCGGCTCGCTGTGAGCGCGGAATGTGCCGCGGAGGTTTCAGATATTCCCTTATCCGGCTCTCACGGCACCCGCGGGAAGAGGTAGGATAATACTGATTTATCCCTTATGAAAACCTTTATATTCTGTACAATTTGATATAAAAAAAGTGTGTACTTTAGACCACACGAATGAAGTAAAACTTTTTTAGTTTAGCTCCATCTATCGGCCGGTATAACTTTGTTTTTGATTTGTTTAATGCTCGAAGGTTTAATGTTAATGTCGCTTCTTGAAAATTGTAAATTGTCATAACCGGACATACTAACATACCGGACATAATAATTAAAAAAGATTAACCTTGTTATGTTGACAATGGAGATCTACGTGAACCATCTTCAACTTCCGTTCACTTTGCATTCACAAATTACTTATTTTTTATTGTTAGATAGGCTTGCGTTTGACCACTATCGCACCTGATGGTAAGTAACGATGCGGTCTAGGATGTAACACGCTTGCCTAGAAGATACCTGTTCACTCTCGATTTGAAGACTTCAAGGTTGTAGTTATCGGGAAATACGGATGCCGGTAAAGCGTTCTACTCTTTGGCTGTTCGCGTGATAAAAGTGAAGCCAAGTCCAGCGTGCGTAAAGAAGTTTTGCTTAAAAAAACTGACAATTCATTGCTACAAGTGAAAACCTTTATATTATGCACAGTATGATATAAAAATCTGACAGTTCAGTTTTAAATTGTCCGCGGGAAACATCCCAAACAGTTGTTATTGTCAGTGCCATTACAATATCATAAGCCGTTATCGAGCCCCGCAGCATCGACCCCAGGCCATTGACCCGCCACCTTCCACTATCCACTATCCATACTGTCCACTGTCCACTGTCCACTGTCCAGTGTGTATGTAACAGCGATATAATGAAGTCCTGTTCAAACTGCGGCCCGCTGCGGACAATGCGTGCGGAGGGTCGCGGAACAAATAATAGACGGGATAGCGCGTCCACTCAGCGGTCCACGGACAATAGGGACCGGGGACGGACTGAGGGGGACGCTGTGGGGGGGAGGGTATGTCTTTCTTAACAAACAATGTAGGTGCGGAAAGCTAAGGAACTAACCAAGTTGATAAATTCTAAGTCGGAGAGGGACCAAAATTTATTACTCAAAGGTGAATCCGAAAATTATCAGAACTAGTGAAAAATTAAAGAGAGAGAGCCTCAGCTGGTTATAACGGCCCCCGTGGGGAGAGAAAGGGTTCAATGTTACCCCGGCACCACTGCACACTGGAGATAGGCTTTTAAATTTTCGATTAGTCGAATCGATATCAAATGTTATGAGTGTCGTTAGATAAATTTGATTGAACATCTTATCGCGTAATATCAAGCCCTTATCCCTTAGTCTGGCCCTGCGCTATAACCTACGTATTGCCTAGTTTTTATGTGGGCCCGCGTTTTGCTTAGATTTGACTCCGCTGACGCGGGTCTCAGTGAATTTGAATTGAAACGTTGTTCTTATGGCCCCTCACAAATGCGTACGATGTTACAATGAAGGAAATAAGCTACTTTCTGCGCGTTTTAGTGTGAGTGGCAGCTTTCGTACTAAATTATTTTGTTTTAAAAAGTGAGCAAGAAACGTGAGCGTAGCATCTCCGTTTCAGTTCAGTTCAGTTCAGGCAAAAATGATTTCATATGTCCGGCTGTCGGCGGTTCTGCTCTACGGGTCGCATTTGTCAACAGACCCTGAGGAAATTTTGAGCGTACTACGAAATTTTTTAATGACTCAATTTTAATTACATACAAAATTAATGAATCTTTCGATATGGCGGAGCAATTATGAATGAAAACGTAAAAAAAGTTTTTTTAGTTTTAGGCTATGCAAATACATGTTTACACTTCATAGAGCCACTAGTTATGTGCATGTATTCAGACATGGTAACGTTTGACCACATTATTCCCGTTATTGCTGTGAAAATAACCTCCACGAAAGAAAAAAAAATCATGCTTCGTTTAGATTAGGAGCTGACTCTCGTCAGGCTGCCAGGACACTCTGTTTATTGTTTGATGACAGATTCCCAGACAACGGTGGAGAGATAGTTTGTTATATTAAAGGCATTTTTACTATAATTAGTAGATGTCGTAACGTCACGTCGTAGACATGTCATTAATGAAAAAGTCATAAAAGTTAAACACGCGTAACTAATTAAAATTATTCTTGTATTAAATTTCTACGAAAATGCGTTATTTTCTTAAAGAATACTCGTTGAATTTCAGCATGAAGCATCCTTCGCTGTGCTCATTCATTAAGCTAGGTACTACGGTAACCGCCAAGAGTGAGTCGCGCACTTTGCAAACGGGTTCTTCATATACTCTATACTTTCATTCAGTGATAGTTTACAATCAAGCAGTTTGTCAGCTTGTCTGTATTTCTATTATAAATATAATTGAAGTTATTTTTAATGAAGTCAAGGGCGCCCCACTTTTTCTCCTGCATTCTACCGGTTGTCCCGCGGTATCTCTTTGTTGAGACATGTCTGCCTCACGGCTGGAGGACACTCCTGCATAGCTTAGAGATAAAAAAAACGAGTGTGCTTTAGACCACACGGCTGAAGTAAAACTTCTTTAGTTTCATCTATCAGCCGGTATAACTTTTTGCTTTGCTTTGCAACCTATATAACTATAGGCCTTCAGCGTGCGCACCGGACCGCGTCTGGAACAAGAATGATCCGTAGTACTTTTTTTTTTTTTTTAACGAGCTAATGCTTTTGGTCTCTAACGACCTTTACAGCGTCACCGGGCGGGAGGGCGGGCGCTTAGGGCGCCCAGCCGTCAAAAGTGGGAGGCAACTAGCTCAAGGGCACCCCTGGGGTGCGAGCCTCGGCTTGGGCCGTTGCCGGGATAAGAGGATCGAGAAGACTACGTCCACTGGAAGAGTGGACCCTATTGAAAGTCGCGACCGTTCAAGCTAACCTTCAGAGGGTACGTCGACCTCGCCAGCGGGGTTGGTATTTGATTGTGTGACGCTGGTATCCTATACCGGTGCCGGGCGCGGTACCTGAGCCAGAAGGGCTAGACTGGTCCGGTGATCCTATAGCAGCCGATACTACGGCTGCTATAGGATCATCCGAGTCGCTCAAGGCGTGTCTTGGGCGGCGACGACGGGGTGATTGATCCGTAGTACACCGAGCGGTCCCTTTTTATAGCCAGATGGTTAGGGGAGCAATGATAGTTGCCGATGTTGCCACTATAATAAATTTAAATGCCACCATAGGGTAAATTACGGTACTGCCCGCTGCGCATAGAGTTTATAACTGGACGTTGCCGCCGTCATATATTACTTTTTTGTATGTTATTGTTAGTATTGTGTCATCGAACATACTAACATTTTAGTACAAATTTTTTACTTTATTATGTTGACAATGGTGATCTACGTAAACCAACAAATTTTAACTTCCGTTCACCTCACCAGCTTCCTCCCCAAGTCACGCGTGCGTAAAGAAGTTTTACTTCAAAAGGACCGTGCGTAGTGTGTCAGGGTTTTTTAAGGCTCGAGGAACCCTAATGGAAATAATGAAATACGTGTTTCTTTCATAAAATGTTATTTATTTAACAGAGAAATGCTTCAAAGGATTGAGAACTAATTCTATGTAATCAGCGTGTTTTCCGTTACACAAAGACGGAGTATTGATTTTAGATATAATTATAGTATTTTCTGGAATAAATCGGTGTGTAGCGGAGTGGGATCATCTTGCTCAGATTCAAGGAACGGAAAGTATTAACTTTGCTGTAGATATATACCTTGAACAGTTCCCGAGGGGCTGCCACCCGTCACGCCGCGAGGAGTAGGCCTGAAGCCGCGCGCGGCAACCAACTCTCGGAGATGCTTCCTCCCCGACAGGCCCGTAGGCGGCAAGATCTATAACACTCTCCCCAAGAGTACAATCGATGCACTTTTTTTTTCATGAACGGGCTAATGCTGTTATTCTCTACCGACCTTTACAGCGTCACCAGGCGGGCAGTAGTTATAGGGCCACAATCGATGCGCCCGTGACTACTGCCCGGCAAACGCAGCATTTATTTATTTATTTTATTTATTGTGTAAAAAACGACATAATTAATTACTACTACAAAATATTACATACATTAAGAATAAACAAATCAGGGTTATTAAATAACAAAAAATTTAAAAATCCAATAAAAATCCTATTAAAATAAAACGAGGAGCTAATTAGATTTAAAATACAATTATTCACTATCACTACAGTCGGGATTACTCCCGTATTGCTCCACTGGCCACTTTCACAATATGACAATACTGCAGCAGCGATTTTTAATGTTATTGATGACGTGACGAGCTAACCGCTCGCCTGATGATAAGCGACACGGCTGCCCATATCAGTTGCAGTGTCACTCGGAACTCTAAAGTATAGAGTATCGCGTGACACTGCACTGCGCACGTCATCCTGAGACATCAGCACAAACTAGTAAGATTTCTAGACATAAAATCTCATTTGCCTAGTTATTTTACTAGCTACAGTGCCCTTCAAACCGGAACACAATAGTGCCTGCGCACTACTGCTTGGCGGCAGAATAACTGGCAAAGCGGTGGTACTTATCTAGACGAACTTTGCAGAAAGGTCCTACCACCTAGTAAAGATGTTAGACCACTTGTCTAAAGAAAAATCTAAATCAGTGTTGGCGTCGCGGAGTGCATCGAGGGGGCGATAATGGTGCGTCTTCCGGGCGGCCACCAGCCGGGATGCAGGATGCAAGCAGCCGGCGGCGCTCTGTGGGAGAGGACTAAGTTCTGTGGCCGTTCTCAAACGGATTACGGTGATGTTGACAACTAGATTGTTTTCCAACCGCAGCACCGTTTTATCTCGTCACAATCCGCTATGCTCGCCGCTAAAGACGCCGCTAATTTCGTTATTCAATGATGTAACCTGATTACTCTCGCAAACATTGCTCATTAGGCTGTTCGCTGACGCGGCGGCAGGTGGCCGGAGTGTTGGTACACTCACACGCGGAGTGACGTCAATCATCGGACTTATTAGCTTTGACACAGATAATATAATATTAGATAATAGTAATAATAGGTGGTTAACTTTCTGCAAAGTTCGCCTAGTAGGTAATGATAATAACGCCCAACGATCACATACATAGATCCTGGACACTAGATTCCTTGTGTCTAGGGACCCAGGAACTACGGGGACCATGGTCCCACAACACCCAAACTCAGAACAAGTATTTGCGCTTTTTTCTGTGCACATTTACTTAATGTGCACATTTACTTAATGTGCACAGAAAAAAGCGCAAATACTTGTTCTGAGTTTGGGTGTTGTGGGACCATGGTCCCCGTAGTTCCTGGGTCCCTAGACACAAGGAATCTAGTGTCCAGGATCTATGTATGTGATCGTTGGGCGTTATTATCATTACCTACTAGGCGAACTTTGCAGAACTTTATCCAGCCGCGGGAATTGAACCCGCCACCTCCAGGTTATAAGCCGACATGATCAACCACCACACCACAGCCTTGTCAAGTTGTTGCCTTGGCTTTGCCGGTTATTCTGCCACCAAGCAGTAGTGCGCAAGTACTGCGGTTTGAAGGGTATTGTAGCTAGTTACTGTACTATTACCGGGCAAATGAGACTTTATGATCTGATCTCACAGTCTAGTAATCTTAATACCAGACTGTGCTGATGTCTCAGGATGATGTGCGCAGTGCAGTGTCACGCGACTTTGTATTTTGGAGTTCCGCGTGACACAGTGTATATGTTATGGGAGGTCGCGTCGCTTAACATCAGGCAAACGACTAGCTCACGACGCCATCCATTAACATGATGATTATTAGTTAATAGCAGTGGTTTGGATATACTGGCCCGATAGCTCAGTTGGTAGTAACCCTGCCTTCTGAACTGTGGGTTGTAGATTCGATTCCCACCCAGGACAAACATTTGTGTGATGAACATAGGTGTTTGTTTTGTGTCTGGGTGTCATATTGTATTCTATGTATGTATTTACAAACAAAAATTATCTAAGTAATTGTATCAGTTATCTGGTTTCCATAATACAAGCTTTGCTTAGTTTGGGACTAGAATGAAGTAGTTTCAAAAGATTCATTGTATTATCCACCATCAGCCCACACGTTCCCACTGCTGGGACACGGACCTTCTCTCACTTGGGGAGTGTAGGCTATCCCCATAGTAATAATAATAAATAAGTTGTGGACATTTCACACAGCGCCATCTAGACAGACAGACAAACTAAGTAAAACTGATATAATACAATGTAACATTACCTCACGATAGGCTTAATTAATAAATATAAAAAAAATCTAACAAAAAGCACAAACCCAGGTGTCTGTGGAAATGCAGTATAAAAAAAAAAGAAAAAAAAAATTACCTCACGCAGAGGTTAAAAAGCTGCGCGAACACGTCACAGATATTATACTGGCCGGCAAACAATAAATATTCTATAGTGAGGCCGTCGTGGCTCGGAGAGTTCCCACGCTTCATGTTTCTCAAAATTACCTCGACTTTGGCATTATTGATGCGTAAAGAGGCTCCGGGCCTCGACAAGCCATAGTCCTACATTTATTGTACTCATTATCATATACATTAAAATGGTTTTGAAATGAAATTTAGCTGTTATTCTTGTTTTTCTCTCCTTCTACACTTATAGCTAAGCTACATCGTTCGTCTAGTTTTTTTGTTTCTTTCCAATTTCTATAAAGTTATTGTTGGCACGATGTTGGGCCAGATTATCCATTTTAAAATTTTCTTAATTTTTCAATACTTCGGCGCTGCTTTATACTTTCTGCGTGAGACAGTCATTTTCTATGTTAAGCAGTAGGCATCTCAGGCAGGCAGGTGATGTGATGATGAACAATGGATTTATGAATGAAAACCGCATTTAACACGCATCGGGTTAAACTAGAAATGTCACTTCGAAAGCAACAAGATAAATTAAGAATAGTCGATGTAAGGAGGCCAGTTCATAACGCTCTCGTCGGAGCAATCTGCTGCACCAACTGTACAACTATTGTCCATAGAGGAGCGGGAATCTGAGGCTAGAACACTAATATAGACTGCACACTCAGTACTAGAGTGTAATGAATCCAAATAAATAAATCAAAAAATGAGTATACTTTTTAGACCACAATACTGAAGTAAAACTTTTTAGTTTAGCTCCATCTATCGGCCGGTATAGCTTTGTTTTTGTTTTGTTTAATGTGAATGTCGCCATCTTGACATTGTAAATTGTCGTTTTACCAACATATTAAAACATTTTTTTTATTTTGTTAAGTTGATAATGGAGATCCACGTTAACCAACAACTTTCAAGTTTCGTTCGCCTCGGCACCTTACTCCCCAAGTCAAGCAGGCGTAAAGAAATTTTACTTCAAAAATCATTCCATACCGAACGTATATTCTCGAACAATTGGAACTGTACTTACGTCTAAAACTTCGGTTCTCAAGTTCAGTCCTCTTTCTATTAATTTCACGTCGACGTCAAATTTACGCCATAACTGAACTTATTTGTATAGAAAATTGCTTGAATTCAACGTCGATGTATTGACATTGTATTCGTCGTTGCGCTTGATCACGTGAAATTGGTATGATTTTCCAATTTAGCTACTATTTTGGTTTCGTTTGAGTTATGCGTGGTCTCTAGTTATGGTGTTGGTCTGAGGCGGAGATATACTAGTACAGTGGAGGCGAAAAGTTCCAAAATGTAGAGAGTTACTGCAAACAGGACGCTGTTATTGTAGTCCACGCTCGCCTCTTCACGGCCGGGGGACACAGTGTGAGGTACGCAGAAGACAATGGAGGGACAAATCAGCTTAATAATCTGTGTTTTCTTTCTTTCATTGATTCTAATATCTATAGTATAGTATACTATAAAGAAATAGTTTAATTTAAAGTACCCATTTAAAAATAAGCAGCCTTGTGTAATTTTATTACCAGTTACATTACATACAACAGAAAAAAATTGCTAATTGATTCGTTACTCTGTACCCTTAATAATTAAATGTACTGTAGTGAAAGCCCGAATTAACACCATTTTAGTCATAATCATAAAATAACACTCAGGCTGTAATAGTTTTCAGATAATTTGTTATATTCCAGCACCGTTTATTTGCTAACTATTAACTCATCTCTGAAATTACAACAATCGATGTGAATGGGTAATGAACATCGATATTTGTTCTGTGTTGGGTGTTATATTGTATTCAATGTATGTATTTACAAACAAAAAGTATCTAAGTATTGTATCAGTTATCTGGTTCACATAGCACAAGCTTTGCTTAGTTTGGTGCTAGGTGGGGCCACCTAGCACCACCTAGCACCTAGCTATGTGTGAAATGTCCACTCATATTTATTTATCTTATTTTATTTAATGAAGCCACGTTAATGAGAGCAGTTATCCTACTTCACATTCCACTGCACTGTGGATCACTCAAGTTGGACACTCGCGCTTCAGAGATGCAAATGCGGGCAGCAGCCCGCGCGCTGCTAACTTTACGACTTACACAGTTTTATTGTGTTACACCGTCCAATGGACGACGCGCTGCCATTTTATATAGTTATCAGCTAACTTCACTAAAATGGAATTGTACAAAAAAACAGAAGTTTCTTTAAGCGCTGTTGGCTAAGTTGGCTTTGGATCCTGCAACGTGCGTCAAGCTATTAACAAAATAATAATAATATGTGTGGACATCTCACACAGCGCCATCTAGCCCCAAACTAAGCAAAGCTTGTACTATGGGAACCAGATAACTGATACAATACTTAGATATTTTTTGTTTGTAAATACATACATAGAATACAATATAACACCCAGACACAGAACAAACATCTATGTTCATCACACAAATGTTTGTCCTGGGTGGGAATCGAACCCACAACCCGCAGTTCAGAAGGCAGGGTCACTACCAACTAAGCTATCGGGCCAGTCGGTCAAAATAGTTGTACACATAATAAAAATAAATAAGTCATTGTACATTGGTGTATTGTTCTAAGCTGTATCTCTCCAGCTTGCAATGTATATTCTGGCAGCCAAACTTGAAACCCAGTTCCCTATTCAATCGTAGGTGCCGCCATCTACAAACGTAATGTCGGTAACTTCATGACTTCTGGTTGGAAGAATTTATACTACACGATTAGTAAACCAAAAGATTGAACCAGATAAACCAGAAATGATTAGTCATTCTGCTGCTGCACACAAATAGCATGAAAGGTGTGTTTGTGTGTATGTGTAGAGTGTATATGTGTGTAAATTATATTGGTTATTTAATTATTGGGTGTGTTTGTGTGTGTGTGTGTTGATAAGGTATGTTGTTTGTATAAGGGCATGTACACGGTGTGAGATTGAATATATAAATGTATATTTTTATAATGTGTACAAATATAGATGTAAGTAATATTATAGATATCAAAGCAAAAATCAACTAGAGCGAATTATAAGATCATTGGCCGGAGTGCCATGTTTACCAACTTGTCGTCAAATAACCTATATTCCTATTAATAAATCATCCAGTTTAATCATAATTAGCTATTTAACTAAGATTCCACGTGTTTATTGTACCGATTACTGCCACAGGCGGCGTCAATCGATCATCGATGGAAGTAAATACCTGATTACACGTTATATTGATTAACTTACTAATGTATACACAGTTGTTTAACTCGACTCTCCGTTTTTAACCGATCGGGTAAGTTAAGCAACGTATGCTGCGTCACTACTTGGATGGGTGACCGCTACAAAAAGTGGTATTTACAATTGAACGTTAGAGTGCTTCGGAAGGCATGTTCCGCGGGTTATTGTCGTAATATAACAGTCATTGACTCATCAAAAGATACAAAGACACACACACACACACAGTCAGATGTTATGGGAAAGGGATGGGAACTTGGTCGGGGCCCTGGAGAGCCGTCTCATGTTTTAAAATGAACTTCCGCTAGGTGTCGCCGAAGTCAATAACATCTATTTTTCTAGCCTAGAACCCTAGTGTATATATAAAAAGACAAGACTAGATATCTGGAGGTAGTCATTTTCCCGGTAACTGCGCTTGAAAGACGGTTTCAGGTGAGAGTTCGCTTGAGTACTGGTTCAAACCGGTCGGAGGTTCGGCTGTGAAGTGGGCGATTATCGTTACCGACCGAGTAATTAATGTGTAATGATAGCAAGCACGTCGGCCGCACGATATCCAGGTCAATGGGGTGCGGATTATTTGGTTATGGCGGCCATAAACTAGCAGATTTTACTATCTCATTGCTGGTAACACTGTGCTTATATTAAGCTATTTTCTACATTTTTATTGAAATGCATATCACCAGTTATTTTTTGTTATTATCAGCTAGGCGTAGCTTGCTATGGTGACTCAGCGATAACCCGTGCGACTTTCAAACCGACGTACCTTGGTGTTTAGTCCCGCTCGTGCCTGCACCAATGACTTTTCAAGTCGTGTGCAGATTTTGCTCTCGCTGTTACAACGGTGAAGGAAGACATCCTGAGGGTATGTTCAAGAAAAATCACAATGTCACCCCTCCACCAACCCGCACTTGGCGAGCTATGATCACTCTCCTTGTGGCAGGACGCCCGTGTCCCAGCAGTGGGCAAGTTTGAGCTGATGACGACATAGCTGTTAGCTTTATACACAAACACCTCTAATTTATAAAAGTGATAAACTAACTAATAGTGGATTTTACAACTCGCCTGGCAAGCTACCACCCTGCGACAAATGTATCCGAACCCTTAACTGATTCACTTCACCGTAGTTGAAACTCCCACAGACCAGAGGTCGGCAACCTGCGACTCGTGAGCAACATGAAGCTCTTTAGACGTGAAGCTGCCGATGTACAAATATAAAATTATCAGCGATATTTTCAATATATTACGCATACATACATTCACGCCTGAGATAAACAATCACTGCCTGGGGCAATGGAACACATGTAATAAAGGTTGTTAAAGCACAAAAAAGAGCAGTACGGATAATACTAGGTCTAAAGAAACGCACATCAGTTAACCAACACTTTAAACAAACAAAATTATGACTGTTACATCCCTTTATATATATAGTTGTTTACTAGAAATTTATAATCATAAAATAATACTAAAAATTAAGAAAGTATATAACACTCGAAGCAAGAGACACTAAGAAAGCCTCTAAACAGACTGGCTAAAGTACAAAAGCAAGGGGTTTATAACAAAATATTCATGTTCAATAAATTGCCGCTCAGTAAGCGATAATAAGCGACTTGCCATATAATAACTTTAAGAATAAAATAAAAAATTTCTTCCAAGTTCATCCATTTTATTCCTTGAACGAATATATGAGATTGCCTTCAGAATGGCAGAATCTTCATTTATAATTGGTGACCAACAACTTCAATTGTGTAATTTTACTTTTAAGTCACGTTTCATGATTTTACTAATATTTATATTTGTTTATTATTTTAAATTTTGTTGATTTTATATATTTTGTTGTAAATTGACGTACCAGTGTAACGCGATGTTATAAGGTGAATAAATCTATGAATCTATGAAAAAAGAAATACAATTTTTTGGTGGCATTTATAGAACTGAAATTTTATAAATTGTAATTTTTGACTCGAAAGGTTTCCGATCCCTGCCGTAAACTAAACTAAGTTAAATCATAGAATTGATAAAACTAAAGCTTCGAGGTGAATACTGAGTATCCGTTCGTGACTAAAGATGACTCGAGAGCTCCTACGAGACAACAGGGTGTCATATAATCAGACTGCGCTCAACGTATCGCAAACATGCTAAGATAGCATCCTGCTACGTAAACATGGCAACACAGCGTATGAGAAAGCTTATTACGTTACGATACAGCGTCTTGCCGTGGCCTCGTGCTTGCATTTTTAAAATTTATATCTGGCAACATGTTTCACGTGCAGTTTGTTTGTACAGACTTTGAATAATGATCACAAGATTCAAAGGAAATCGAAAATGAAATGTTTGTACTCATAGTGTTGGAAGTAATACCCACGCACACGACCTTTTCATTTATTTTTTATGTGATTATTGTAACTTCCACTAACTTCCGCTAAATAGTCAACTAGCACTAGTAATATGCTGTGACGTCTTTGATGACCGCCGGCAGCTGACTGCTCTTCGACCTTTCCACTTAAACACCTCCAAAACTCAACATTATTGTCCAGATTCAGACCCATAAGCAACTACCATGATTGGTTGAATCACCCTTCTGCCAGTTTTGCCAACCGTAGCAGTATTTTTGAACATTCTACCTATTTAAAATAACTTATTTTAATTAATAGAAGTAACTACCAATTAATAAATTCACGATATTAGTTACAAGACTTTCAACTTTATCACCAGCTGGATAACGTCACTCCTGAACATGGACCTCCCTCTCAGAGCACCCCGTTGAGCGGCTGCCACCGTGTGGCGGCCAGCGGGCTGCCTAGTGACGTACGCTGCGTCTTCCGCGCAGTGGTCACCATCTATAACCACCCCTTCCCACCGGTGGTCAGTTCCGCGAGTGGTGTGGCTGGCTCATTTTTTTGCATTTGGTTCGAAAAAAAATCAAGTGTGCTTTAGACCGCACGACTGAAGTAAAACTTTAGTTTAGCGGCATCTATCGGCCGGTATTACTTTGTTTTTGCTTTGTTTAATAATGTCGCCATCTTGATAATTATAAATTGTCATTTTACCGGACATACCCACATGATAATACAATTTTTTAAACTTTGTTATGGTGACAATGGAGATATACATTAACATTCAACTTCCGTTCGCCTCGCATTTACCAGTTTACTCTGGGGAGTAAGTCAACCGTGCGTAAAGAAATTTTACTTCAAAAAAGCTACTGACATTCCCTCTATCAACTAATAGGATTACATAATTTTCAATAAGCTAAATAGTTTTCATTGCGTGATATCTAGCACTCTGGATCAAGTCAACTTACAAACAAAAAGAAATTCAAATTCGGTTCATCCGTTTGGGAGCTACGATGCCACAGATAAACACGTAAAACGTAGAGCATCCTGTTTGGTTGGGGGTTAGAAGCTGGGGTGAATCAGCGGGCAACTCCTAGTGGGGAGTTATTGCAGTTGTGCGTGTGTGAGTGTACGCGAAATCACGTGATGCTGCACTCCGGAGCATCCATACACATGCAGGGACTCGGTTGGGGGCACCACGTACACTGTGGACCTCAGGACAGAACATTGCGGAAATGATACGAAACTATGCGGAAACATGAATAGATGCTTTATTTCATAACAGCTTGATGACTTCACTATTATTGGTAGTTCGACAAACAATGAACATCACAATCCCATTTTAGCAATTTTTGGTTGTAAGTATTAAATACATCTTTTTTTGTATCGATGTAATTCAAGTATTTGGTAATCCTAGTTAGGGTCCAGGATCTATGTATGTGATCGTTGGGCGTTATTATTATTACCTACTAGTTGCGCCCCGTGGTGTCACCCGCGGATAAAAAGTATTTTAATTATTTGCTCATCCCACGGGAACATTTCTTTTTTCCGGGATAAAATCTAGCCTATATGTTAATCTATGTGGTGTATAAGCTATCTTGGTACCGAATTTCATCCAAATCCATTCAGCCGTTTGAGCGTGAAGGAGTAACAAACATACACACATACACACATACAAACTTTCGCCTTTATAATATTAGTGTGATTGATGTGTAGAAAGTTTCGTCAAGATTAGTTGCAAAATAGGACTTGTACTAAATCATTGGCAAAATTTTTAAGCTTCATCCATATTAAAATTAAATGTGAAAATATGCCTGTCTTCTATTCTGATGAATTTCTTCTGAAACGTGATTTGATTTGCGTAACTCCAGTAGCAAAGCTGGGAGTTGTCGACTTATGTACAATATAGATCATAAAAATAAATAATATGTAACAATTACTCAAATAAAATAAATTGTATAAACAAAAAACAAGAAAAATTGTATAATGTCTTCAGTTCTTGTATCGCCGTGCTTTGTCCCAGGTACCCGATGCATACGTTATATCGTCCCGCCGGTACGTTGTTATAGCTCTTACCATTTCTAAATACTATATGCAAGACACGCGGGCGGTTTCACAAGTAACTTACCTGTTTTCCCCCGGCTTCTCTTAATTTTCCGGGAGAAATTATTTTATTTGAATATTAGTAAAATTATAAAAATGACTTGCTAGTCGGATCGTGTCGACCTAAATGTCGGATTGACAAACAAACATACCACGAAACTTTTTACGATTTAGAAAATTGTTTATACTGTTGGCAACACAACATAAATAAGCAGAAATTGTTAGGCTGAGGCTACCTACATATACAAAACTACTAAGAAAAAGTCTTAAAATTCCCTTGAAAAGAGAAACTTAAAGAGGATTTTGAAACTAACCAAGAAAAGGAACACCGAATCTCAAATTATTTCATCACCAGATTTTTTTTCAATATAAATTTTTCACTTCTGATCAACACCATCTTCATTTATTTTCATGATTATCTGTGGTAACAATACTACAGAACCTCACTGATGATGGATTTATGAGCTCAATATAGAAGTGCAAAATGAAATGTGCAAGAAACCAAATCTGTAGGTACCTACAGTAAGTGCATTCTAATGGAACTCATTTCGAGGCAGCGGAACGGGTAAATCTTATTTCCAGAGATTGCGAGCGGTAACTTGAGACTGCGTACTATGTTGTTGACGTTCACCGTAAAATGCAGTAAGTTATAGTAAGTTGTATTTTTTTTTTTGTTAAGGAACGACGTGATGAGCTAGCCGTTCGCCTGATGTTAAACGACACGGCTGCCCATACCAGCTGCAGTGTCACTCGAAACTCTAAAGTATAGAGGTTCGCGTGACACTGCACTGCGCACGTCATCCAGAGACATCAGCACAATCTAGTAATAAGATTACTAAACTGTGAGATCAGATCATAAAGTCTCATTTGCCCAATAATTTCACTAGCTACAGTGCCCTTCAAACCGAAACACAGCAGTGCTTTCGCACTACTGCTTGGCGGCAGAATAACTGGCAAAGCGGTGGTACCTACCTTTTTTTTTTTTTTTTTTTTTTTTTTTTTACTTCAAACTTGTCTAGCATTTGACCACGCTCTCACCTGATGGGAAGTGACGATGCGATCGAAGGTGTAGCATGCTAGCCAAGTAAATACCTATTCACTCTTCTCTTAAACACGCCCGGGTCATATTTCGCCGGAAACACAGACGCTGGCAGGGCATTCCATTCCTTAGCCGTTCTAATTAAGAACGTTGAGTCAAATCGCTTGGTACGAATGGGTGGTATTTCGACCACAAAAGGATGGCGCTTAGCCGAGCGTCTAGTAGTCCGGTAGTGGAATGGTGATGGGAGAATTAGATCATGCAGTTCTTGAGCGCATTCACCGTGGTGTAATCTGTAAAAAACCGACAGACTTGCCACCTTACGTCGATGTGCAAGGCTCTGGAGCCTTTCACCAACCAAAGTGTCGTCGTCAATGAGCCTTTTGGCACGCCGTTCAATCGAGTCCAGAGCCTCAAGCTGGTACTTGGCAGACCCGTCCCACAGGTGGACGGCTACCTAGACGAACTTTGCAATAAAGTCCTACCACCTAGTAAACTAGTATATTATGTTGACAATGGAGATCTACGTGAACCAACTTAAACTTCCGTTCGCCTCGCATTCACCAGCTTACTTCCCGAGTCAAGCGTGCGTATAGAAGTTTCAAAAAATGTTTATGGCGTGATATACGCGATCGTTCATTGGTGCACGCTTTCTCGAGAGATGTCGATTTTCATAGCTGATGTTAGTCCTGCGTGTCGACAGATTGCCACCCCTGCCAAGATGGTTCATCCGGTGGCGAACGTATGACGTCACAATTGAAGGGGTGAGAACAAAAAGGGTTTAACTGATTTTTTCATAAAATGACTTATGGGTATCGTTGGATTCAGCGTGAAATTATCTACAATAATACATTCTCAAAATACCAAAATGAGGCTTAAATCTCGAGATTTTGAGTCTAAAAACAGTTTATTTCTAACAGGAATACAGTTCGCTTAGCATAAAACATTATTATATTTATTATATTATAATATATTTTACAGCAATTGTATGAATTAGTACTATATTTAGTATTTTGAAATAGAATTAATACATTTTCAAGCAACTGAGACCTTCATAAACCTGTTCTATTACCTTATAAGCACTCTACATTAAAATGAAGCCGTTGAAGTTTAAAGTCAATTTTCTCGAAACTATTGATTTGACAGTTAAACCCTTTTATTCTTAACCCTTCAATTTAGTTACAACGTGCGCTGCACTCGGATCTCAATCTTATAACACGTACATATAGAGATGTGATTCGATGAAGAAATGCAATAGTTCTGTAGGAAAGAGACTTTTAGTCGAATGATTTTAGAGTGGAAGTCAAAATAGTCAAAACGGTCAAGTAATCATTATTATCATTTCTTTATATAAAAAGTGTTCTTGTATTTCCACGCGTGTTATTTAAAGTTATATTACAATAAAATACAAAAAAAAAGTTATACATAAATTCTTTATTGTACACCAGTAAATAAAAACAGTTACAGATGATTAAACTTAAAGCTACAGTACAATGGGCGAACTCAACGCTAAAAGCGATCTCTTTCACCTTTGGGTGGAAATAATTATTGGAAAGATAGAGGTCGATGGTGTAAACAAACAGTGAAATTGAGAAAAATGAAATTAATAAAAATAAATAAAGATTATATTGTATATAGATACGTATAATAAATAAACAATAAATTAAATATAACCAATTCATATATACTGGATAATATACAAGTATAAATACATACATAAATAATCACATTATCACATTATCACACTATCATCACACTAATATTATAAAGTCGAAAGTTTGTAGATATGTGTGTATGTTTGTTACTCCTTCACGCTTAAACGGCTGAATGGATTTAGATGAAATTGAGTACTAAGATAGCTTATACACTGGATTTTACATATAAGCTACATTTTATCGCGGAAAAGTGAAATTTTCCCGTCGGATGAGCAAATAATTAAAATACTTTTTATCTGCGGGTGAAACCGCGGGGCGCAACTAGTGATATATAGTGGCATTCTATTCGTTAAGGGCTGGATTACAGGCGTGAGTGAGGAAAAATGGTATAATGATGGTGAAACGTCTCTTTTCGTGTTGTTTCCAAAGCTCCATAGAAGCTTCAAGTAAAGTTGCCACCACTTTACTAGGAGTATGACTTTGACTATACTATGACTTGACTTGATGACTTCGACTGTGACTTGACACATATTTGCGTGAAATATCATTAGCTTGATAAATCATCAATTACTTGACACTGGATAAATATACAAAAGTGTGGAGCCAAACCATTAAAAAAAAAGTTAGTGTAACTTCTAACGAAACTAGCAATACGTTTTTTAGTTTTATTGGTATACTCGCCTTTGAATATTAAACGTTTGCTAACACGTGCTAAGAACAATGCAAAATTGAGTTTCAATTCCATTCCATTGCACTCAGTGGCACTTACGTATGCTCAGTATGTGAAGCGGCATTTGGTGGCATTACAGCCAAGTGCCGAGTGCCAAGTGCCAAGTGCGGCTCGGGACATCTTCACGGCACTCGCGGCACTTAGATTAGATTTATTAATTTTACACCAGCATCGCATGATTAGCTTAATTCACGAACACATTCACATGAACGAACCACATACCGTATTTGGACCCGCATCCATCCATCTCTAAAGCCAGGGCGTGCTTTACTTAAGCTACCGTGACAAGTGATCTTTTTTTATGTTTTGGCTTCACACTTTTGTGTATTTAGCCAGTGTCAAGTAATTGATAATTTTTCGAGTTAATGATATTTTCGCATATATGTGTCAAGTCACAGTCGAAAGAATGAAGTCAAGTCATAGTCCAGTCAAAGTCATACTCCTAGTAAAGTGGTGGCAACTTTACTTGAAGCTTCTATGGAGTTTTGGAAACAACACGAAAAAAAACGTTTCACCATCATTATATCACTTTCCCACACTCACGCCTGTAATCCAGCACTTAACAAATAAAATGCCAACAATTTTATGCACTAACACCGAAAATAACACAAGTTTTGGAAAATAATACAATGCGGCGACGCGATCTTTTTCGTTTTCGCGCCAAAACCCCGTCAAGTGATCTTATGTCCAAATTTATTTTTTACACAGTTTGTGTTGATGTAACATGACAGCGCTGGTTGGGATGATTCTCAATAATCTCTCAATAGATGGCGCTACCAACCCCGTAAGTTGGTTGTAAAAGGTAAAGAATACTCGTAGTCATGCAGCTACTCATTGCGGTAGCTTAAGTTTAGCGGCTTTAGAGATGGATAGACACGGGTTCAAATTCCGTTCATGATTCAAAATCTTTTCTTTACTAATTAATCTTGATAGCCTCTGTGGTGTGGTAGTTGAGCAGGTCGGCTTATAACCTGGAGGCGGCGGGTTCGATTCTCGCGGCAGGACAAGTATTCGTGCACAGAAAAAAAAGCGCAAATACTTGTTCTGTGTCTGGGTGTTGTGGGACCATGGTCCTCGTAGTTCCTAGATCCCTAGACGCAGAGAATCCTAGTTAGGGTCCAGGATCTATGTATGTGATCGTTGGTGTTATATTATTACTATGGGCGTTATTATAATCTATATTACATATTGATTAATATTGATGACAAAATATCTGTGTACCACATAGTTCCCTGCGTAGCTAGCTGCGAAACTTCCGTAGTAACTCACTGCGTAGCACATTCCGTAGCGGTATGTATATAGTGTGTCGTGAGCTTGCTTGCATCGAATTATCAGTCAAGTTAAATTGTCTCAAGTAATAAAGTGACGTATTTCAAAGTATATCTTAAGTATTTTTCTACATAAGAAGGCTCCTAAACACAGGTTAACTTAGTTAGGAGTTAGTGCTCACACATTTATACCTACTCGAGTTATGTTTACACATACATCTATAAACTGTTAAAGTTTCAGAAGTACATAGTTTTAATAAAAGTAACATGTAAATTTATGTTTATAACTATGTATATTTAATGCAATTCTTTTTCAAGTTACGTGATTGAAAAATTTAAATTAGGAATGAAATGTATTCCTGTTACATTGCAATTAAAGTAAAATATATTAAAGTATAGTATAATGTTTAAGGTGCCGGTAAAATTGCACGCCTTGTACCTTACTTAAATTTAACATTTTTGAAGTAAGACTTCTTGACACACGCTTGATTTGGGGGTAAGTTAGTAAGGCGAACGGAAGTTGAGAAGGAGATATACTTACATCTCTATCTTCATGAAGATAGAAAGAACGAGTTACGTTTCGTATTTTACTGTAGGGGCAAGTATGATGGTGTGTGATGGTGTGTGATGGTGTGTGATGGTGTGTGATGGTGTGTGATGGTGTGTGATGGTGGGTGATGGTGTGTGATGGTGTGTGATGGTGTGTGATGGTGGGTGGATGGATCTAAAGAAGTTTACTTCAGTCGTGTGGTCTAAAGCACAGTCGTTTTTTTTACAAGGTATTTGGTTTTTTCTCTTTTACTCACATGTACAGCGCATTGTAATTATTGTATCCAAGCATTATATTGTACCACTCCGACTGTCCTCCCGCGTGTCTGCGGCCAACGGTAAGCTAGTTACCGAGTTGCCAACTCCGGCAACATTTGAATATTCACCGCGAAATATTATAGACATGATTAGCATAGCTGCCACCGCTGGGGAGTTGCCGTCGGGTAGTTTGCCTAAATGAAATATATAGTTGGTATACTCGTTGGGAAGGTATGAGCGGCAAGTGGGATTTGAAACGCCAAATTTATCCTTTATTTACTTTTGCTAACCTTTTTGACACATCACTGTCAAAAAGGTTAGCAAAAGTAAGTCACTATGAACAAAGACCGTCTATAATTTTGTGCATGAAACAATTGTTTTCATTAAACAATTGAAGGGTTGAGAATAAAAAGGGTTTAACTGACAAATTGATAGTTGCGAGAAAATTGACTTTAAACTTCAACGGCTTCATTTTAATGTAGAGTGCTTATAAGGTAATAGAAAAGGTTTATGTAAGTTTCAGTTGCTTGAAAACGTATTAATTCTATTTTAAAATACTGAATATAGTACTAATTCATACAATTACTGTAAAAATATAATATAATAATATTATATTTTTACAGTAATTGTATGAACACATATAAATATAATAATTGTTTTATGCTAAGTGAACTGTATTCCTGTGACAGATAAATCGTTTTTAGACTCAAAATCTCGAGATATAAGCCTCATTTTCGTATTTTGATAATGTATTATTGTAGATAATTTCACGCTGAATCCAACGATACCCATAAGTCATTTTGTGAAAAAATCAGTTAAACCCTTTTTGTTCTCACCCCTTCAATTGAGCTCAGCAATGTAATATGCTAATTCCATGTTACATGTTTTGTTCTGAAGGAAACTCTATTCTATGGGTATAAAATACAAAATGATGTATTTATATGATACCCGAAGTTTGAATGCCAAAAAGAAAACTGTTTTACCTTTTTTTTTTAAAGCGGAGGTTTTTTATTATTAGCAATAATGCTAAAGCATGATTTAGTCAATTTGATATGTACGTGGACTGATTTTTGTCTTTCTTAACCGATTTTGAAAAAAGAGAAGGTTCTATATTCATCATATGTAAGTATTTTTTTGTTATTAGGCTAACCCCAGTCTATACTTTAGGTACAAAATTATAAGTCCGTATGACCGACCTCGATGTCCGAATCGCTCCGTTAAGCGTGCCGTGCCTGAAGAGCACAGTCATTACGTTAGAAAGAGAGGCACGTTGGATTTTTGGCGGGAAAACGAAAAAGATCGCGTCGCCACATTGTATTATTTTCCAAAACTTGTGTTATTTTCAGTGTTAGTGCATAAAATTGGTGGCATTTTATTCGTTAAAAGTTAAAAGTTTACACGCATGAGTGTGGGAAAGTGGTATAATGATGGTGAAACGTTTCTTTTCGCGTTGTGTCCAAAACTAAATAGAAGTTTCTGGTCAAGTGGCCACCACTTTACTAGGAGTATGACTTGACTAGACTAGACTTAACTTGATGACTTGGACTGTGATTTGACTTGACTTGACACTATATAAAATTAATAAACTTGAGAAATTATCAATTACCTGACACTGGCTAAATACATAAAAGTGTGGAGCCAAAACAAAAAAAAGTACGTTTTAAAGTGGTGCTGTGTAAGCTGAACTGAACTTTATTACTTTGTGGCAAGAGTCGCTATTTATTTGAGTATCACTAACTTCTAACTAAGTTTTTAGTTATTGATGAACCTCAACGACATCAGAAATGTAAAGAAAGAAGAAAAAAAATACATCACTGTAAAGTTTCTTGTAGCTTCTTCTTTACAGTTGTAATCGAAGCTTCGGATCAAAGTTTTCAATTCTGCATTGTGCCGGATTGCTTGCACCAGTAGTGAGAAAGAGAACTGCTTTTTTTCAAACTCATATATTGTAATGTGTTTGCTATATTATTTGACAATAATCACTTTGTAATTTTATATGCTTAGTGAAATAACTTCATTTTAAGTAACTAGTATAATTTTGACTGGTAAAGGGGCTAAAAATAGCCTATTTGCAATAAATCTTTTGACTTTGACTTTGGTACAGGCCCGCTGTGTACAAGACAACCACTAGAATGAGGGTCACACATCGCGGAGCAAGTGTAGTCCAACCGTTCAAAGTCAAGTCAAAGTCAAAAGATTTATTGCAAATAGGCTAATTTTTGCACTTTTAGCGTTGTAGTGGCGGTCATCCGGTGAGGTCCCGGTGGATCCCCATCCACCGGGTACATCCCCATATAACTCATTTTTTTTTAGATTTAGCTCCACACTTTTGTGTATTTAGCCAGTGTCAAGTAATTGATAATTTATGAAGTTATCGATATTTCACGCAAATATGTGTCAAGTCACAGTCGAAGTTATCAAGTCAAGTCATAGTCTAGTCAAAGTCATACTCCTAGTAAAGTGGTGGCAACTTTACTTGAAGCTTCTATGGAGTTTTGGAAACAACACGAAAAGAAACGTTTCACCATCATTATACCATTTTCCCACACTCATGCCTGTAATCCAGCACTTAACTAATAAAATGCCATCAATTTTATGCACTAACACTGAAAATAACACAAGTTTTGGAAAATAATACGATGCGGTGACGCGATCTTTTTCGCTTTCCTGCCAAAACTCCTATAACTCCTTTATTCAAACGGTTCTCTCTACTAATACTCTAGGATTACAGAACAAACTGGAAAGGAGTGAAGATGGACCAAGCTGAAGTAACCGCAACTACACTAAAAGATTTTTGAAGTAAAATTTCTTCAAGCACTTTTGACTTGGGGAGTAAGCTGGTGAGGCAACGGAAGTTAAAGTTTGTTCACGTAGATCTCCATTGTCAACATAACGAAGTAAAAAAATTGTATTATTATGTTGGTATGTCAAGTAAAATAACAGATTATAAAATAATAATAATGCCCAACGATTACATACATAGATCCTGGACCCTAACTAGGATTCCCTGTGTCTAGGGACCCAGGAACTACGAGGACCATGGTCCCACAACACCTAGACAGAACAAGTTTTTCTCAGAACAATTTGCGCTATTTTTTTTCTGTGCACAAATACTTATACTGTCGCGGGAATCGAACCCGCCACCTCCAGGTTATGAGCCGACCTGCTCAACCACCACACCACCGAGGCTGTCTCAAATGCTCACAACTGTCAAGATGGCGACATTAACATTAAACAAAGCAAAAACAAAGTTATACCGGCCGATAGATAGAGCTAAACTAAAAAAGTCCTACTTCGGTCATGTGGTCTAAAGCACACTCGTTTTTTTGTCGTCAATATGCAACAGGGGCTCGTCATGTGGTGTTATGCCTTAAATAATCCCATGTTAAAATGGTTTCTGATTTGCTAATTGCTAATAGCACTATACACTGCTAAATTTGTATATTTTATCTATTTATTAATTCCAGAATATTTCACTAGAAGTAAGGTAGACTTAATTATTTGTAATATATAAGTATGTAACTATTTGTAAATGTATAACTACTTGTAAAATTCTGCACCTACTCACCACGGAAAGGGCCACAGCTGAAAATCAGCGCGCTGCATCAGTGGCGCATTATGCTGAGCTGTGACCTTTTTAAAGCCATAAGTACACCTACCCTTAGCATAATTTATAACCCACTTTGTTAAACCTTAGAGTATGTACTGTATATTCTCTAAGGTTAAAACTGCACCTGTGTTGGCTATGAATAAACATTTTCTATTCTATTCTATTCCATTCTATTCTTAATAATATCTAACGGTCATAACGCATTCACCAAATCCATTCAACTAATTTTTGTTTCTATCGATTGCATTCAAGTTAAGTGATCGCATAGAAAGTGTATGGATTTGTGTTTTAATACCCAGTTTATGTGCTTTTTATTAGTAAATGTATGTAGTATACCTATTATAGATATTTATTATGTTTATGTAGGTTTCTTTATGATATGTATGTATATTATGAACGTATAAGCGCAGTGTTTTTTTTATATGAAAACCACCGTCCATATATCACTGCGTTATTCCTTTCCGTGCAAGGTTGTCTGGAAGAGATCACTCTGGGCGATAAGACCGCCCATTGTTACAAGTTAGTCAACTTTTTTTAAATTATTTAAGATGTAGTGTTTAAATAAAGAGTTTATCTATCTATTTGTCTATCTTAGTTAATATTGAAAATTTTAGGTTAGAAATTAAATTACCCCGGTTGCATTACAACCTCTTAATATATATATAACTCATAGGTGACTGACTGACATAGTGATCTATCAACGCACAGCCCAAACCACTAGACGGATCGGGCTGAAATTTGGAATGCAGTTAGATGTTATGACGTAGGCATCCGCGAAGAAACGATTTTTCGAAATTCCACCCTTGAGAGAGTGAAATGGGTGGTTGAATTATTTTCCCATAGGCCACGCCGCAGGTGGAGCTGCAGGCAGAAGCTCGTTAAGTTTATAAGCCACTCTATATATATTTATTTATTTATTTTATTTCGATAATCCTACAGCGTTACATTTTATATATGTTTAAAGGGTATACATATACAATAAGGCCAAAAGTGGATTATACAAGTAACATGAACTTAAATAATGGTGGAGTAAAAGTGCTTAGCTTATATATTAGTGTTATTCAGCAGGTGATTTATATAAAAGTAAAAATATGATAAAAATAAGATATAAGTTACCGATGAAAACAAGTTTACTAAGTTAAAAATTTAATAGTGGACGTTTTCTCGCTGTTGAACATGCCTTTTTTATGCTGCTTCTTGCCTTACATTCCACACGTCTCGTATTCGTACATTCTGGCGCCGAGGACGAGCTCCCGACAGCTGACAGCTCGGCGATGTTCGACAGACGGTCGAGCTAACAGCTAATGCCGTTAACCTGACAATGGACAGCTGACTCGGTCTTTGTACTGCGATGTATCGGCGCGGGAGGCGCTGTACAGGTTAGCCCCAGTAAGGTAACTATCAAATATAAGAACACGAGGAGCCAGTAAAACGTGCTCCCTAAAGCTTCTGGCAGATTCTTAATTCTGTTACTGTATATAGGTCTTTCCGCTAAATATTAATATACTAGAATAATTATTTGACCAACTTACGTTTAATTTTTCTTCCATGTTACTTTACTCGCACAAAACAACGGCTTTGACTTTGACATTTCGTTATTCCGTGCACACGAATTACTGACTTGTACATTATTGCAATGGATTATCACCAAAGGAAACATTTTTCATTTGGCGGGAAAGCGAAAAAGATTGCGTCAAAGCATTGTATTATTTTCCAAAATTTGTGTTATTATCAGTGTTAGTGCATAGAAGCTTCGATTACAGCTGTAAAAAAGAAGCTACAAGAAACTTTACAGTGATGTCTTTGTATTCATTTTTTTAATACTTTTACAATATATTATTTATTATAAATTGAAACATTATAATGAAATATACAAAAATAACCACCCACATTTCACACTGATGCAAGAAGAATTTTAAGATGATCTTAATAACATTACAAATAGAAACTGAAATTATATAGCAAAAGGCAAGGTACCTAAGACTTTATAACATTGGGCTTGGGATATTCAGGCCAAGCTTTTTTGTCTGACACATGATCATTAATGTTGCACTACTGGTATAACATTGTAGTGTGCATGCCGAACATTGTATTGTAGTCTGTGCAGTCGGCTAAGTGTGCAGTGGGTACACACGTCAGTCACGGGGTGCTCTCTGTGTGGGACAAGTCATTCGATTAAGCGACTCAAACTTCAAAATAAATACATATAAATATAAAACTAAACATATATTTAATTTTTCCATTCAATGGGGCAATGCCACCAGCATTTTGGGCATGTTGCCTACTGGTAGCGGCTTCTTTGATTAAGTTTTACCAAAGCATAGTTTTTAATTTTACTTTAGATTTATTGTTTTTTATTGTTTAAGTTTTGGACAATATTGATTTTTTTTGACATTTCACACAGCGCCATCTAGCCCCAAACTAAGCAAAGCTTGTACTATGGGAACCAGATAACTGATACAATACTTAGATACTTTTTGTTTGTAAATACATACATAGAATACAATATAACACCCAGACACGGAACAAACATCGATGTTCATCACACAAATGTTTGTCCTGGGTGGAAATCGAACCCACAACCCACAGTTCAGAAGACAGGGTTACTACCAACTGAGCTATCGGTCCATTAATCGATTGATTAATTATTATCTTCAGATTTAGGCAATACTAAACTACACTAGACCTAAAAATCTAAACCACCTGTCAATCAAACATCTATCAAAAAACATCTGTCAAAATGACGTGTCTAAATAACACCTGTCAAAATGACATCTGTTAAAATGACACTTGTTAAAATTACATCTGTGATTTTCTCTTACCTTCCCCAATTCCAACTTCCCCATAAAAACGGGTTTTCCTATTTTTTTCTATTAAATCTCTGTATTAAAAGGGAACAAATATAAAAAAGAATAATTAAAATCAGTGTAGCCATTTTTTAATTCTAACGTACAGCAATTAATACCAATTACTATAATAATGTAACAAATAATACTAAATACTACCAGCTACATTATCTACTACAATAAAAAAACAATAATTGGAGTATATACTAACCGCGATGACCCATAGATAGCCCAAATTCTCAGCTATAGATATTTATATATTTGTCATCAACATCATCAACAAAAACAAGACAAGGCATGAAACAGATGATAAAAAAAGGATCTAGTTTGAATGAAACATAAACATATTTTGACTGGCCCGATAGCTCAGTTGGTAGTATCCCTGCCTTCTGAACTGCAGGTCGTGGGTTCGTTTCCCACCCAGGACAAAAATTTGTGTGATGAACATTGATGTTTGTTCTGTGTCTGGGTGTTTATATTGTATTCTATGTATGTATTTACAAACAAAAGTATCTAAGTATTGTATCAGTTATCTGGTTCCCATAGTACAAGCTTTGTTTAGTTTGGGGCTAGATGGCGCTGTGTGAAATGTCCACACATATTTATTTATTATTTATTTATTTTCACTACCTACTGAGTCGCTTCTACGTATCAGTTTATGAAGCCTCCATGTGTGTGACGTCACAGTTACCACGTACAGCCAACAGAGATACGTCATAGATACCCAAATGCATACTTGGTTCACTTGCCGGCTGTTTGCTTGGATATCTAAACTGTAGTACACGAAAAAACGGAAACTGCGGTTTTACCCGCGTTTCGTTCTACGATCTTTGACATTCTATTTGCTATAGATTAACTCGAAGAAAATGTTGCATAGCATAGAATTATCCTTTAGACATATTTGCGAAACATCAAGGATATGATATAACGCTGGGACGATAGAGGAAATAACCTAGTCCTATTTTTATTACGATTAAATTACAATCATTAATTAGTTAATATAAGTAGTAGTAATAATAATAATAATAACGCGTAGTGATCACATGCATATGATAGAACCTGGACCCTAACTAGGATTCCCTGTATCTAGGGACCCAAGAACTACGGGGACCATGGTCCCACGACACCCAGACTCAAAACAAGTATTTGCGCATTTTTTCTGTGCATAAATACTTGCCCTGCTGCGGGAATCGAACCCATCGCATCCGGGCTATGAGCCGACTTGCTCAACAACCGCACCATAGAGGCAATCAAAAATACATAATGTAGTTAATTGCTGACTATTCATATTGACAGCGAGAACTTTCTCTCTCTTTCTCTTATAGCGACAAAAGCTATCAAACTCAGCGACACTCGGAGAGATTCTCGCTAACTACATCCTCGTTCCACAGTTCGTCAATTCGTTTCTAAAGCAATTATACCATGGCGCTTCATGTTCGTCGATGGCAGTGGGACAACTGCCTACCTTTAGTGGTATACGTAGTAACTATAATCAAGCTTAAGTATTCTTGTCTGCGTTAGCGGCGACATTGTACTTGTCGGGCACAAACAGCGAGTCAGCAGTTCTGTGCGCGTACTGGTTCATGGCGACCTTGAGGAGCTCGTAGAAGATGCGGATGCGAGGGTGCACCGGCACCTTGAATGTCTTCAGACGGTCCAAGATCTCTTGCACCTGGAATCATTGCCATCATCATTCATCTCCACTATGTAAGTTATATAACTTATTTTATTTTTTCTTAATTGTGTCGGTGCAAAAAAGTACATCATAAAAAGTACTAGCGGCCCGTCCCGACTTCGCTCGGGTGGACGTTTATTTATTAAACATTTTATAATATACGAAAAACAATGTATCACGCACCGGCGCCATCTACTTAAAATGTTGGTTTGTCCTGAATTTTTCCTAAATTTTCTTTGCTATAAACCTCACGGAGCCCGAGACCTTTCCGACGAATGCAAAACCGTGGAAATCGGTTCGTGCGTTCTGGAGTTATAGCGTCAGGAAGGAAAACCAGACTTATTTTTATATAGTAGATTACCATTTTTCACCGGTGTTTGTTATTTGTATCATCTAGGGCAGTGTTTCTCAATCTGCAGTCCACGGACCCCTGGAGTTCTGCGAATGTATCGGTCTGCGGTCTCACACACATCGGCAGCCGGAAGACGGCCACTACTGAACATGGGCCTCTCCCACAAAACGCCACTTTGGATCATTTGGATCAACGTAGGAGGGGGAAATACCTTAATTAGCGCTCTTGGAGCCTTGGTGATCGCAGAAGATTTTAATAACTGTCACCAAGTCCCGTAACTACCGAGCACGGCGCGCGAGCACTTCAATAGGATCACTTACATAATTATTCAACTCTGGATCAACTTTCAGTTTATTGAAATCTTCATCTACGTTTACAATTTGACCAGCGCAGTTCTGAAACAAACCAATTAATGTTGCTGTCACTGATTTAGCACAACGGCATTGCAAATATCAGTTAGTATTTTTACTAATAAATAGTACACCACTTACTACAAAATGCATTTAGACTAAATAAAAATAATAATAAATAATGCCCAACGATCACATACATAGATCCTGGACCCTAACTAGGATTTCCTGTGTCTAGAGACCTAGGAACTACGAGGACCATGGTCTCACAACACCCGGACTCAGAACAGGTATTTACGCTTTTTTTTCTGTGCACAAATACTTGTCTTGATGCGGGAATCGAACCCGCCGCCTTCTGGTTATGAGCCGACCTGCTCAACCGCAACACCACAGTGGCTGTCATAAATAGTCCAAATGCTCCAGCCCACACCAGTAGGTAGCGTACCCAACATGCTGGCAGCATTGCCTCGCTCAATTGCAATGTTGATGTGTAAATCACATCACACTAATATTATAAAGGCGAAAGATTGTATGTGTTTGTGTGTGTCTTTGTTACTTTTTCACGCTTAAACGGCTGAATATATTTGGATGGAATTCGGTACCAAGATAGTTTATACACTGGATTAACATATAGGCTACATTTTATCCCGGAAAAGTGAAATCTTCCCGTGGGATGAGTAATTAATTAAAATACATTTTATCCGCGGGTGAAACTGTGGGGCGCAACTAGTAACAAAATAAATAAAATGTACGTAGTTCTCACCGTACACTCGCGCCGCGAGTCGGCCGGTCTCCCTCCACCCACGCAGGACACCAGAGTCCCCACACACAGGCACAGTCTCCACATGCTCACTCCTCACTCCTCACTCGCTCACTCTTCACTCGCCACCGCTCCACTGCGCGCGCTGATTGGTTATTTCACGCTGTGATCACTTTAACTGCATATTTAATTGAATAAACAAATGAACATTAACATTTCTTATGTATAAGACAATGATATGAATATTATTTGCATTCATTGACTTAATTTTCAACCGCCTTAAAAAAGGAGAGTCTCAATAATATGGTTATTTTTTTAATTTTTTTTAATCTAATTTTGTTTGTATTTTGAAATTTTATTCGTGTGAAACGATATTCCTTCCGATTGGTTCCATTGAAGTTTTGTCAAACCGTTTCAGTGGTTTGGTTTGTATTCGAAATTAGTGGAAAAATATGTCATATGTCATAGAAGCTTGGAGCGGTCTGCATTAGATCTAATGATAATTAATCAAACGGCTCACATTGACTCAAACATTTTAAACCATAACTCAGTAGTTACACCATCGAAATAAAAGACAAACGCGTGTTCCTAACTATATTCTATACATTGACAGCCTCTGTGGTGTGGTGGTTGAGCAGGTCGGCTCATGACTCAGAGGCGGCGGGTTCGAATCCTACGGCACGACAAGTATTTGTGCACAGAACAAAAATACTTTTTCTGTGTCTGGGTGTTGTGGGACCATAGCCCTCGTAGTTCCTAGATCCCTACAGAGAATCCTAGTTAGGGTCCAGGAACTATGTGTGTGATCGTTGGGCGTTATTATTATTATTTTTCAGGCTTCGTGCTTAGTTTGGGGCTCATAGTTAAGTATAGTTTGAAGGAAATGTTTATTTTTGCACTGTAATTAACAAATTGTAACATTTACATTTTTTGACAATAAATTATCTTATCTTATCTATTTTAAAATTATCTTTATAATTATATATTATTTGTTGTTTTCTCCAAAATTCTGGCGTTTTATTTGACTTTAAAACATATTTTAGCTCTCACTCACCTAACTTATACAGCTTTTCAAACAAGAGCCCACTGCACACTACTGCCCGCTAACAGCCGGTGAGCACGCGAGCTTCAAGGCTTCGGTTTCAAAGACTAGACTCTATCACTAGAGTATAGAGCTATCCGCGGATCGCGCGCCGATTATAGAACCCATTAACTGGCACACTTGAAGTGCCTACTTGGAACTAAGAATGGCGCGCGGTGCAACTTATAGGCAGACGGTTCATTTAGGAGATGATTGTGCAACTAAATACAATTTAACCAAGTAGTTTGAGTTTTCCAAAACAAAATCATAGAATGACTCCCCAAAAAAAACGAGTGTGCTATAGACCACACGACTGAAGTAAAACTTCTTTAGCTCCATCTATCGGCTGGTATAAATTTATTTGCTTTTTTTATGTTTTGGCTCCACAATTTTGTGTATTTAGCCAGTTTCAAGTAATTTATCAAGTTAATGATATTTCACGCAAATATGTGTCAAGTCACAGTCGAAGTCATCAAATCAAGTCATAGTTAAGTCATAGTCTAGTCCAAATCATACTCCTAGTAAAGTGGTGGCAACATTACTTGAAGTTTCTATGGAGATTTGGAAACAACACAAAAAGAAACGTTTCACCACCATTTTCCCACACTCACGCTTGTAATCCAGCACTTAACGAATAGAATGCCACCAATTTTATGCACTAACACCGAAAATAACACAAGTTTTGGAAAATAATACAATTCGGTAAAGCAATGTTTTTATTCGCTCTCCTGCCAAAAAAAACTGTTTATAGTTATTTTAAATGTTAGTGTCGCCATCTTAACAATTGTAAATTGTCATCTTACCGGACATACCAACATATGAATTTTTTTTTTTGCTTTGTTATGTTGACAATGGATATCTACGTTAACCAGCAACTCTCAACTTCCGTTTAATACATTCCGTACAAATCAAGCGTGAGTAAAAAAGTTTCATTTCAAAAACTCTTTATCTCTATCTATCTCTTTTTCCCTCTCCAAATGTGCTGCACCCAACTGCGTCTTCAGTGACCCCCTAGTTCCTTATTTGAATAATTTTAATACCCCAGCACATTATGGAAGCAATAAAATATCTGAATAAAGCAAAATCGGATAGGCAATACATCATCAGCACCCTTGGTGTTGTAGATCCATAAGCAATGGTGACAATTGAAGGGGTGAGAACAAAAAGGGTTTAACTGATTTTTTTCACAAAATGACTTATGGGTATCGTTGGATTCAGCGTGAAATTATCTACAATAATACATTCTTAAAATACCGAAATGAGGCTTAAATCTCGAGATTTTGAGTCTAAAAACGGTTTATTTGTCACAGGAATACAGTTCGCTTAACATAAAAACATTATTATATTTATTTTATTATATTATATTTTTACAGTAATTATACTATATTTAGTATTTTAAAATAGAATAAGTACACAATAAGTACTATATTTAGTATTTTAAAATAGAATTAAAACATTTTCAAGCAACTGAAACTAAACAAACCTTTTCTATTACAATAAGCAATCTACAATAAAATGAAGCAGTTGAAGTTTAAAGTCAATTTTCTCGAAACTATCAATTTGACAGTTAAACCCTTTTTACTCTCAACCCTTCAATTACAACCTAGTCGGCCTTCTGCTAGTTTACCGTAAAAAAGGAATGAGTCCCTCACTCATGACTTGAGTCACTTCAGATTTGCGAACTATCTAAACGGCGATCTGCCTCACTTCAGCGTTAGAAGCGTTAGTTAAATTGCAGTGAGCTTTCGAACGCTCACTCACACATGGACACCTACCCTCGCACACACACACACCGTGTGATAACGTATACCGATAAAGATGTTTTGATTTACGACCTCGAGATGTAGCCGGCAGCGATGGATCGAGTGTGTTATCAACTAAACTGACTAAATGAATCAACAAACAATATGAAGCTGGCCGGTGGAACTTTTCTGCAAGCGGTGGGCTGCTTTGGTAGTTATTTTGCCGTCATTTTCTGCAGTTTCTGCAGATAGGTGTCACCGATTTACTAGAATTTCTGGTAATAATATATTGTTGGAAATCCTAAGTGGTTTTAGTTTTAAAAAAAGTAACCTTACAATCAAGCTAACAATATTTATTAAAATTTACTAAGAACCGACAATAATTAATAGCGTGATTTTATAAAACGTCCGTCGCCTCTGAGCGCTGCCCGAAAAGTGAGCCCGAGCCTTCTCCGTCGCTCGTATATATACTACGCCGCTTGCATCAGCTCCCGAAGTGAAGTATTTTGTAACACAGCCGTTCCTGCTTGCGTGTTGTCCTCAACAGCTGCTTCATCTTCAAGCGGCACATTTTCGTCGACCTCGACCGTTGTGTCTTCTTCTATAACACAACAAAACATGATTTTAGGACCTGATGTACAGGCATAACGTTGGTAACTGAAACCATTTCAAAATTAAAATGAAGTTGTTGCTCAATTCAAAGAAATTTCAATTTAGAGAAATTCAACAGGTACTTGTAATAAACATTGAAAACGGAGACTGCAAAACAACTGTGTTAGAAGCAACGCAGTTTTCATAACAATTTTATGAAAAGATGTAAGAAGAAGTAATGGTTACAGGCGCATGTTCGCATTGTAAATAAAGAAAAATAAATGTATTGCGAATTTCAGAATTCCGGACTTCTAAACTTCTTCACACATTGTAATAGAAAACGGCAACTGTATGATATGACACTCATTAACACGTCATACATTACAACAACGGCAACTGTATGACATGGCACTCACAAACCACGTCACACGTTGCAAAAACGGCAACTGTACGACATGACACTCACAAATCACGTCATACATTGCAAAAACGGTAACTGTATGACATAACACTCAAAAATAACGTCATACATTGTAAAAACGGCAACTGTATGACATGGCACTCACAAACCACGTCAAACATTGCAAAAACGGCAACTGTATGATATGATACTCACAAATCACATCATACATTGCAAAAACTGTAACTGTATGACGTGACACTCACAAATCACGTCATATATTGAAAAAAATGGCAACTGTATGACGTGACACTCACAAATCACGTCACACATTGCAAAAAACGGCAACTTTATAGCCTGACATTCACAAATCACGTCATATATTGCAAAAACGGCAACTGTATGACATGACACTCACAAATCATGTCAAACATTGCAAAAACGGCAACTGTACGACATGACACTCACAAATCACGTCATACATTGCAAAAACGGCAACTGTATGACATGACACTCACAAATCATGTCATACATTGCAAAAAGAAAGAAGGCAACTATGCGAAATGATCATACATTGCAAACGACGCCACACGAAGTGCAGTCATCGCTGAGACAGATTTCCGCAGTGGAGAACGCAAAACAAGCGTCCAGCGTCCATTTGCCCCGCCAAAACACCATGTGATCGGTGGCCGCTTGCGTTGTCTTGCCATAAGACCCGCCGAGAAGTTTCGAGCTACAGCGGTGGGTGGCAGCACATGCAGGACCTTGTAAGGCCCCAGCATGCCAGAGTCCAGCTTTCCCGTAGATTGTGACGACCTGTTCACGAACACAAAATCGCCAACGGTGAATGTTCGTGACTGCTGACGACCCTTGTTGACATAAGCGTCTTAAAGTTGCTGGTCAGCGTCTGGTAGTGTGGACGCAGTATTATTCATCACCACATCTTAACGGTACACCATTGCGAGTTCTGTTTTGAATGAATAACCGGGAATGTACCGTCTAAAGTAACAAAAACTAACTTAGTAGCATTAAAAATGTCTAACCTCTTTAGACATTGCTTGGCACTTACGTGTTAACGGAAGCTTCTACCTTATGCTCGCTCGGTCTCACCTGACCATTATTAATCATTTGACCTTAGTAATCTATTTCAGTTGTAAGAAATTCACATTTCTTAACGTTGATGGAAAATCCTGCCTCAGTCAGAGTCTTTAGAATCACTATACTCGCGTTTTCGCTTGTTTTGTTGAACATAACCTTTGCGAAAAACACCACGAGCTCGAACGGGTGTAATCTCATCAGGTTTCGCATAAATGGACAGAAAACTCACTAAATTCATAGCAGCTGCGCGAATTTGAGGATCAGTAACACCAGCGTGTAACTATCGCTACAATGAACTCATTCATCACTCAAATCGTTAACAATGCGTAACCTAACAGCAAACGTCTAGCGTATTCTGCATACGTGGGGTAGTTATCAGAATCAGTTTTCATAGCATCAAATAAAATGTTCGCGATATCTACTCGTATAGGGCACAATGCCTTAAATTCACACTTGAAATTTGGCCAACTACGATCATTACTAACCCAATCGTATAGCCACGACCTTGCGTCACCTTCAGACAATTACCTATATGTGCTAAACACTCACTGTCGTTCCATCTATTTAGTTTGCGCACATGATCAATTTGACCACACAACGAATCAAAATCATGCAAAGACAGATCGAAATTTGACATAAATACATGGTTCAATCTTACCGGCATGGCATCAATAGCATTAACGAGTTTTTCGGTTACTTCACTTATAACCATATCCGCGGTGGGCGGAGGCGTGCTTGAACACGGCACGGACAGGTCCAGACTTGCAGGGTACGACTCGGCGCTCGACGGCGCAGTCAGCGGGCAGACGGCTCGCACGACGCGGCTGGCGTGCCGGAGCATCCGGTGCAGGCGCCGACATGGCGCGCGATGTACTCGCAACAACACGTGCACTGCGTGTCCTGGAAACTTCCAAAACACCTGAGCGGTTTATGAAAATTTGAAGCTGGGCTTCTAAACCAGGAATAGAGGTTCGATCTCATTCGTTCGATCGACTTTTACGTTTACTAGTCTCAGACATAGCTACAAATATATTAGGCGGAAAATCTTTATAATCACAACAGCAAAATCAAAGCAATATTTGAAATCAGAATAACCAAGTCAGAATTGAGTTAGATCCCACTTCTGATGTTGGAAATTCTAAGTGGTTTTAGTTTTAAAAAAAGTAACCTTACAATCAAGCTAACAATATTTATTAAAATTTACTAAGAACCGACAATAATTAATAGCGTGATTTTATAAAACGTCCGTCGCCTCTGAGCGCTGCCCGAAAAGTGAGCCCGAGCCTTCTTCGTCGCTCGTATTTATACTACGCCGCTTGCATCAGCTCCCGAAGTGAAGTATTTTGTAACAATATATATACTGGTAATAATACTAGGTGGTAGGACTTTTCTGCAAAGTTCGTTTAGGTAGGTACCACCGCTTTGCCAGTTATTCTGCCGCCAAGCAGTAGTGTGCAAGCACTACTGTGTTTCGGTTTGAAAGGCACTGTAGCTAGTGAAATTACTGGGCAAATGAGACTTTCGGAACTGATCTCACAGTCGAGTCATCTGGTAATAACCAGACTGTGCTGTTGTCTCATCTGCACACACTGCAACCAGTGTCACGGAAAACTTTATATTTTACAGTTCCGAGTGACACTGTTCTGTTATGAGCAGCCGTGTCGCTTAACATCAGGTGAACGACTAGCTCGTCCCATCATTCACTAACATAAAAAAACGGTTCTGATAAAACTGTATTCCAGTATAAAAAACTCTGTAGCAAGTGAAATGAACATCATCACTTTTAGCGCGATTAAAGACCTAAAAGCACACATCCGAACCCACAACCAACGGATTGTAAGTCAACGGCAGTACCCACTCAACTAAATATAATTATCGTAACACCGTTTAGTTTTTTTTATTATAATTATTCAATTGCCATGTAAAAAAATAGAATTGGAAATCTTAGCAAAGTTATCTGGAAGAAGCCACTTTTAACAATAAGACCTCCCATTATTACGCGTTTGTTAAATTTGTTTACTTAGTGTGTAATGGTTTGTGATGTTGTGTTATCATATAGATTTTATATTCGTCCATTTAGATGGACAATTACGTAGATAGAATTTAGGATTAGTCCTAAAAGGTCCCGGTAAAGTCTATCTACGTAATTGTAGGTCTAATACCCCCTGAGCGGGTATACCAAACACAAAAGCCCAGCATCCCGCGGTCCCCCGACCGGCGGCACGATCAAACAGGACGGCTCGATTGAAACAATTGTCTCGCACAATAGGTCATGTAGCCGCGCTCGATTAGCGTACTCCAGTTCAAACGTAGCACGAATGCGGGGGCGGGGAGCTGGCCACCGTATCTCCTCCTCTATATTTCTATTGAATTATCTCAAAAATGTTATCTATATTTGCCAGCCAGCCTTTTATGACAGCCTCTGTGGTGTAGTGGTTGAGCAGATCGGTTCATATCCTGAAGGCGGTGGGTTCGATTCCAGCAACAGGACAAGTATTTGTGCACAGAAAAAAAAGCACAAATACTTGTTCTGAGTCTGGGTATTGTAGGAGCTTGTGCCACGTAGTTCCTGGGTCCCTAGACACAGAGAATCCTAGTTAGGGTCCAGGATCTATGTATGTGATCGTTGGGCGTTGTTATTATTATTTTAAAAATTATAATGTTTGTTACATTGTTTTTAGTTTGGAACTTTACTGCCCCTTTTACGGAGGAGGGCGTTGACATCTGCAACACACTCTCGTACTTCTGCAGGTGTCATCGATTCTCAATATTTTTAATCTTACATTTATTAAGTTATTTCTTTTTTTTTGTATTTTTTGTTTTTTGATTCTCGTTTGTTTTTAAGTTATATCCTAATTCAAAAAGGTATCCTGGTATTTTTTTATTTGCACACACTAGAGGCACCCCACTTACTACTTGTTACTCCTACGACATAAGAGGAAGACGTTCAAAGGTCTGTGGGCGACAGTAGCTGCTTACTATCAAGCTGGCCGTCAGTCTGCTTGGACTGTACGCTATTTGTCAGTCAATTAGTCACTCAGGACTAAGTTTTTTATTTATATATGTAAATGATGTAATAGAAAGTAAATTATAGCAGTCAGTGGCGGATTAACGCATTTGCCGCCAGTTTAGGCTATTACATTTTTGCCGCCTCTACTCATCGCAATTTATATTTTTTCTACAATCATATTTAAATTACATTTTCTACGTCGATGTCATTACAATATTATCTGTTGTCATAATTACATCATACATTAACGAAAGGAACAGTCAAGATTATTTGTAAAGTGGTAACAGAAAAAAATTAAATCGATTCACCCGATTTTCAGTGTTATATTTTTAAGCACCTTATTCTAACAGTGACGAGCTCCCGGTCTACTCTAAGCGGACCGAGCGCGGCACCAACAATGGCCATTCGATTAGCTTGAATTTCAGTTCATCGCAGCCTGAACCGGCTCAGAGCTGCGGAACTAGTTCAGGTCATTATTGTTTCGGTATCTTAGTAATCTAGTAAGTATGACACATCCGCAGTTTTCTAGTTTTTCCAAAGAAACTTGTTACTATGAAATTCCATTGATATAGAAGGACCTAGTGTAATTCCGCTGAAAAAAATTAGCAGAATCACTATAATTGACTGGTCAGTACCAGACAAAACTACATAGAATCGCATAGGATCCCTGATAATCAAACAGACTCACACATGTTTTTCTATATATTGTTATATTTAATTTTATTCTATATTCGTTTAGATGGCGTGTGCAAGGTGATTGAATCCAGTTTAATCGTAGATGTTTATAACGCAAAAGTCACAAAAATAAACTGTATAAAAAACGCAAATCGTTTTCATCTCATCATCCGGATATACTCGTATATCGGTACTCGTGTACAAGTTCTACAATATCTTTGAACTAATATTTTCAACGAATCTCAAATGGAGTTGTACACCTTCCTACCTACTTCCTTTAAAAAGGGAAAGTTTGCTGCACCATTTACATATTTTTTTCATAATTGGCAGAAACTTTCAGTACTCAATTTTACACAAGATGGTGTCAAAAATATTCTATTAAAGGGTAAAAATTACCTTAGAGTCAAAGGACTAAACGAAATAATGCTGGATCGACATGAAGTACAATAATAACACAAAAACATTACAAAAATGTTCGCACGAGGTCTCGTGGTCGCAGAATGACTAGTTTTATTAGAGTACGTTACTTGTTCAAGAAACGTAGGAGACAATCCAGCTCACGAATGCCCAAGAGTCCAAAATAACGCTTTATATTAAATAGACTAATTACTTCGCAGTCGTTAATTATAAATTATTTGTTAATCAGCAATCCGCACACATTCTAATTTATTCGCCGGATTAATTTCACTAAAAAGAACCGAAAGCTGTTGAAATAAATGAATTCAGTCGGAAGTTTACAACGCGCGGCAAAAAGCCAAGAATTCAATTAAAACTATGTAGATCAGTGGGAATCAGGGCAATGCAAATTTCGTAGTGGTGCTACGAGCACTACGATCTATGAGAGCTACGAGCTACGGGAGCTACAGGGTCTGTGCGGTGACTGATAGTGCTACGCCAAAGCACTTCCGCTACGTTTGAATAACGTATTCAAAATTATGATTATATTAAGCATACGCATACAATTATAATTCATTATGGATTCCATATTCACTGGATTTTATAATAGGTCTTTACCTATGAAATTGCCGTATCGCAGTACAGACTTTTTCAAACAAAAAAAAGTTTTGATTGGCTATGAATTCTAAATTCAAATTAATTTTGTTTTAAAAATATGACATTCTATTTACAATATAAGTCTTTTGTTTATTGATTAGCGTTGTATTTTCATTACATTTCAACATTTTTCCTCATAATGGATACTTTGAAATTTCGTGTAATTATGGAATATGAGTTCCGTCGTGGCACCAACGCGGCACAAACGACACGTAACATCAACGACGTTTACGGAGAGAACTGTACAAACGAACGTACAACCCGTTATTGGTTTGCTCGGTTCCGTTCTGGGAATTTTGACTTAAAAAATGAACCTCGTGGTCGTCCGGAAACTTTGGTCAACAATGATGAATTAAAGGCGATTGTGGAAGCTGATGAATCTCAATCTACAGCTGAGCTGGCAGCAGCTTTTGATGTTAGCATCAAAACAATATTGGTCCATTTGCGACAGATTGGCAAGATAAAAAAGCTTGATAGATGGGTGCCCCACGAACTTAACGATCGCCAGCGCAACGTACGCGTCGAGACTTGCCTTGCGCTGCTTAACAGGCACAGGAATGAAGGAATTTTGAACCGAATTGTGACGTGCGACGAAAAATGGATTCTTTTTGACAATCGAAAGCGCTCAGCAAGTTGGTTAGATCCTGGTTCGGTACCAAAGCAATGTGCAAAACGAAAAATGACCCCTAGAAAGGTGATGGTCACAGTTTGGTGGTCTAGTGCTGGTGTGATTCATCATAGCTTTTTACAAAACGGCGAGAGCATTACTGCAGATGTGTACATTGAAGAACTGACCACAATGATGGCGAAACTCGCACGTCTGCAACCAGCTTTGGTCAATCGGTCGTCTCCACTGCTACTTCACGACAACGCGCGACCCCATACTGCACAACAGACCGTCTCTAAGCTGCATGAGTTGGGTTTGGAAGCTCTCCCTCATCCGCCATACTCACCAGATCTTGCGTCTACCAACTATTACTTTTTCCAAAATTTGGACAACTTTTTAGCGGGAAAAAAATTCAATTCCCGAGAGGCAGTACAAAACGCCTTTGAAGAGTTTGTTGTCTCCCGTCCTGCTGATTTTTTCAAGAAGGGCATCCATAAACTGCCACAGCGTTGGCAAAGATGCATTGATTGCAGGGGTGATTACTTTGAATAAAAGAAATAAATAAGTTCGAAAAAAAAAATACTTTAACTTTTTTCAAGCAAAACGGCAATTTCATAGGTAAAGACCTAAATAACTTATTATGAATGTAGAGTATCTCATTTGACCTTTTTGGTACAATAATTATTTTTATAAAACCATAATAATATAGAATTCGTTATTGTACACTATTTGGAGTAAAATATTGTATGTTCCTTTTTGGCGCAAAAAGGGCTTTTGAAAATTAATAAAATAAATAAAATTAATATTTTTAAATTGTTTGAAGAAACACGCGAATAAAACACGGGGTGCTCTTAATAGTGTGTATAAAACTTTAAGTACACTCAAACTTAACTTACAACACAAACTTCTAACTTTAAAAGATGGTATCTCTAACTTAAAACAATTGAAGACTAAGTCGGAAGTGCTAAACTTGGAACGACCCGTCACGTGAACTAGTGGAAGATGGCTCGCGGCGATAAGACCACCTTCTTTGACGGCAGATTCCAACTTTGTCCGTGCAAGTTAATGTTTTTGAAGTGTTGTATTAAAACATATGAAATACCTATTTAAAGTAATAAATTAACGAAGCAACTGAAACATTGACTTCAGTTTATGAGAAGCCGCAGTTTTATAGAAAAAAAAAACTGACACGAGTTGAAACGAAATTGATTATATCTAAAATTATCAAAATCACCCCTCTGGTTCGAATCCCGCATGACCCTGCAACAATTTTTCACGTTCTTTGCAGAATTTGCACACGCTTTTACAACGGTGAAGGTAAATGTCATAAAGATATGTTTAAATTCGACTACACTGTTATGACATATAATAACTAGCACTTGACAGCGCGGTGGGTTTATCTATCTCACACAACGCCATCTAGCCCCAAACTAAGCAAAGCTTGTACTACGGGAACCAGATAACTGATACAATACTTAGATACTTTTTGTTTGTAAATATTTACATATAATACAATATACTCGTAACACCCAGACACAGAACAAACATCGATGTTCATCAAACAAATGTTTGTCCTGGGTGGGAATCGAACCCACAACCCGCAGTTTAGAAGGCAGGGTCACTACCAACTGAGCTATCGGGCCAGTCAAGGAGTAGGGGACGGGTTTGATTCCCGTGGCAGGACAAATATTTGTGCACCGAAAAAAAAAGCGCAAATACTTGTTCTAAGTCTGGGTGTTGTGGGACCATGGTCCTCGTATTTCCTGTGTCCCTGTGTCACAGGGAATTCCAGTTAAGGTTCAGGATATATGTATGTGATCGTTGGGCGTCATTATTATTATTTATTTATTTATTTATTTATTTTATTCTTGGAAGACCAACAGCTGTTATAATTACAATAGACACACGTTTACAAAAAAAGAAGCCAATTAAAGGTCCTCACGGATAGACAAAAAAGAGTACAATTTAAATGAAGTGAACACCTAAGAGCACTAACTACATACGCACTGCATGGTATTAATTACTAAGTTATAGAATAGCTATACACAAAGGTAGCAGCTAGCCTAGTAACTAAAAATATTACAGCTAATTATTGGTAATTAAATTAGTCAAAAAATTCACTGCTCAACCGCTGCCTGGCCGACGCCACGCTTGTACAGAATAGGTCAAAGTTAAGATGCTTATCAAGTACATTAAACCCATTGCTGGCCCTCCATAAATACGAGTTTTGTCTATAGTTTGTGTTAACTACCGGTGCACTTAGAATGGAATTAAATCTCAATGATTTTGAGTGGGCAACTAAGTTTATTTTGTATAAGAGTTGACAATGACTACAATACAATGACTATCATAAATATTCATCATCGCGCAAGCTTTTGGGTTAGACAGAGACAAAATATGCCACCTCTATCCTATTTGCATCAAAAATAATCTAAACCCATCGATATTAGATCTGTGACAGATTCATCATATTAATGTATGCACATCCGTCGGTTTATTCCATGGAATACCAGATCAGTGGGGAAGTGCGATTGCCTGTTCCGGGGTCTGTGGTCGACCTGGGATATTAAACTCAATGTTGCCACAAACGCCTCGTGTTTGTACTATGAGGAATAGAACTGAATTAAAACAACATTTAAAAAACGAGTGTTTTAGATCACACGGCTGAAGATAAACTTCTTTAGTTTAGCGCCATCTATCGGCTGGTACAACTTTGTTGTTGTTTGCCCTCTTGATAATAGTAAATTGTAATTTTACCGGACATACCAACATACAACCAACAACAATACAAATTTTTAACTATGTTATGTTGACAATGGAGATCTACGTGAATCAACTTCAACTTCCGTTCGCCTTGCATTCACCAGCTTTCTCCCCAAGTCAAGCGTGCGTAAAGTAGTTTTACTTCAAAAAGTGGTTAAACCTTCAATCACATAAAAAGCTCCCTAAATTATTTTAATATTATAAATAAATACTTGGTTTTATACCCATTTAGTTAGCTATAAGTGCTCTACTCATTTACATTGTACGTCCGTATTATTCAATACTGTTTGTGACCATTTTAATAGCTTAAGATCTTTACATGTACACAGATTTTATACAAGAAAGTAAATTCTATTCTTTTTTATTCTATTCTAAAAAATCAGCCCTCGAATCCATCCACAAGTTAGAGAAGTAGATACAAGTAAGAAGCATCGTCCACTGAATACAGATGCGTTAAGTTAGAAGAGCAATTACACGCGCGGATACCAACCGAGTTGTGATGTTGTGATCGGTGGGCCAACTTGGACAGTTTTATGGGAACTTCTTGAATTATTCGGCTAACCACCTCCAAAGACATGGAAAAATTGCGCCGTTGTGTCTTTTAAAATGGATCGCAGCTACAAACGATAAACACGTTTAGTTTGGTTTTCAATCGATTCAAAAAAGAGGCGATTGTCGATTGATGAATAAAAAAAGAATTTTCCAAATCGACATTTTATTTTCAAATTGGAATGTGCATGCGTTGCGACTCCAGAAGAAATTAAAAAAACGCACTGAAATAATCTAAACTCCAATTCCAAATTTGGTGAGCACTCGGTCGCCAAGGCCCCAGTGTCGCAACTGCAAAAGGCTCAAATGTTAAATAACTAATCTAAGTCATGAATAAAAAATTAAGGCGATAAAAGTCGGTTTAACCCCCCTTTTAGTAAATCATTGTCTTTAATTATTTTATATCAGATGAACCTTTGTAATGTTAATAATTTGTTTATTTAGGAATTTAATTAAATTTAAACAATAAAATGTTTACTCGTAAATGTGCAAAAAAGTACTTAGAAACAGTATTATTAGTTCTATTTATGTATATACAAACAAAAAGTATCTAAGTATTGCATCAGTTATCTGGTTCGCATAATACAAGTTTTGGTTCGTTTGGGGCTAGATGGCGCTGCGTGAAATATTCAAAAAATATTTATCATTATTTTATTATTCACTACATTTCAATGTATGTGTCGCCATTTTGTTTTCGATATATTTATATAGTTAATTTGTATTTTTGATTTATTTAAATAGACATGATTCCTATATAAAGATAAATATTGATTAATAATTATTATTAGTGGTCAAACGCAAGCCTAACAAACAATAAAAAAAAAATATAGTAGAAATTGTAGAGGGCGCTGCCATAGTACCATCGACCAACTGACAAACCGTATCCACCACCAGTAATCGTGGTGGGGATAAACATGGCGGACGGGGCGGGGCCGGCGGCCTGCACTCACTTGGGTTTTGCCAGCGAAAGGAATAAGACGTGTAAAGTTATAATAATAGTTATCGAAGAATATTAATGAATTTATCTGTACAAATTATATGTGGGTATATATTTGGAATCTAATCCAGTTGAGCTTACATGTATAACTTGATTTTAGAATGTTAATTCAGCCCTAAATATGCTTAGTCATTTAACACGATAGTGCTTTTTGATCATTTGTGTCAATCCCTTCACTTGCTTTTACACACCACTGACTCATTGGAAAACTACATAATAAAATCTAACGGTACAAAACACAAACCTTATCAATAAAGATTTTCTTCACAAAAGGGATCAATAGTCCGTCCGCTCTAGAACAAACGCCAAAATCAATTCTAGCGATCCCACAATACAAACGGTCCTAAATTTGTCCCGCGAAACAAATGTGCCCATTTAGATAACGCAGGAGTAGACAATACGTGAGCCTCGTACACTCGCGGCCGCTGATACTAGCTTATAGATGGCGCTGGTTTCTAGATGGGTAGGTTTGCCATCGGACTTCGGTAACGTTGATACTTACCATGGCATTTTGTAATCTGCATTAGTGTAAAGATTACACTATGATACAAATAGAAACCGAAATTTTATACAATTAAATAATGTGAGAAATCTGCACGGTCAAGTACAAAAAAAAAACGTCAAAATACCCCACCAAAGTTACCCAATGTGGTATATCAACGCTTTTTGTTTATCTCCATCTCTCTCTTTCTCTTTCTCGCTCTCACTTAAGAGTATACAGTAGCTCTACTACTGTATACTCCTTGATGTACCAGATAACTGTAACGATACTTAGATACTTAGAACAAACACCTATGTTCATCACACGAATGTTTGTCCTGGGTGAAAATCGAACCCACAGCCCACAGTTCAGAAGGCAGGTTGTTACCAACTGAGCTATCGAGCCAGTCAATTGTTTTAATGTAATAAAATAGATTCCTCTTCTATTTACTTGGCTAGCATGCTACACCTTCGATCGCATCGTCACTTTCCATCAGGTGAGATCGTCATCAAAAGCTACACAAGTTTCAACAAAACAAAAAATAAAACTATACCACCTTTGTTTTAAGCCTCACATTTATTTTCTTACATTATTATGTATATTGTTATTATTTAGTATAATTTTTGTATACACAGACTTTTCACAATCCAGACGATATGACCCTAGCCCGTAGATTAGTACAGCTAATTGTATCAAGTCCATAGATTTAGATAGATTTATTAAGTCGCCTTTGTATTAGTAACAAGTAATGGCACTTAATGACCGCGCTTTGTCCTCTATCGATTGTTTACTTGGCTATGTGGACACAATAGAAGTCGGGATAAGACAGAAGCGAGCACCAATCCAAGCGGCATAACTATTCTAACACCAGAGCAGAGAATAAAAAAAATTGGTTCTGAAAAGTGTTTACATTTCTATTATTTACTTCTCTCGCTGCACTTGTAACATAGATGTGAGATAGAGTAAGCTACATTTCAGTCGTATGGCTCCTTTAGGTACTGTTAAGGCAAAGGCAAAATTATAAAACCGGGCAAGTGCGATTCGGACTCGCGGATCGACGGTTCTGTACACACTTGGCTGGTTTTTAGTATCTTTTTGTTGTTAATACTACAGAGTATGTAAGTACAGTTTGAGGCTTTTATATATTACCGTTTTTAAGATACAAAACAAAAAACATTTAAGCGTCTTACGGTTCAAGAGATACAGCCACTTAAAGGTCGGACAGATGGACAGGTTGACAAATAGACAGACATGCCAGACCCTCTCTATATTTTCTAGGTGTAAGGAATTTTCTACAAGAGTTCATCTACATACGACCAGATCCAGGTAGGCTGTGACAGTTTTCCTGCCAATAGCAATAGTGCAATAGTTCCGCTTTAAAAGACACTGTAGCTAGTAAAATTACTGAGCAAATGAAATTTAATGATCTCACAGCCTAGTTATCTTATTACCAGAGTGCACTGATGTCTCAGGGTAACGTGCGTTACAGGTAACTTTATATTTCGTAGTACCGAGTTACACTGCAACTGATATATGCAGTCATGTTGCTTTAACATCAGGTGCTACAAGCTCATCATTTCATTCCTTGACATAAAAAATATGGTCCCGTTTTTAGCCTTTGGGTACCCGGAACCCTAAAATGTAGAGTAGGGCCTTACTGTTTCCACGGAACTTAAAAGCGATATTTATAATATCACAGTTTTGTTTTCGGAATATCTAAACATTGTTTTAGAATTCCAGAATATCTGAAATAATTATACAAATCGAGGTTAGTATTGTGAAGAATGCGGCTCGCGAATAGTAGAGGAATTGTTAGAATTTCTTCAAGTTGAATTACGAAGTTGAAAATATTTAAAATCTTTGTTTGTATTTCTAAAGGTTATTACTATATTTTAACGGTTATCCCCCTTTATAATAAACATTTGACAGCAAAGAATAGTTATTTTGCGCTTTGTTTCTTTCTCAATCAAATTTGAAATAGCAGAAGATGAAACAAGAGGTAAAACTGTTGAGAAAACGCAGTGTTTGTTAATATAGGGATGTTAGACTACCCGCTACTGTTACTCCCGATATCTCAGTTACTGTGACACTGCTTGTGGCGTGACGGTACTAGGTAAGTACCGTCTTCAATAAGTATATGCAGGCACTACAGTTAATTTAAACTACACACATTTAAATATGCTTATTAAAAACCTGTGTGACCTGACTTTTTTTGTTTTGATTTGGCTCCACACTTTTGTGTATTTAGCCAGTGTCAAGTAATTGGTAATTTCGCGAGTTAATTAATATATTTTAATATAAGGCAAGTCAAGTCACAATCCAAGTCATCAAGTCAAGTCATAGTCTACTCTAGTCAAGTCATACTCGTAGTAAAGTGGTGGCAACTTTACCAGAAGCTTCTATGGAGTTTTGGAAACAACACGAAAAGAAACGTTTCACCATCATTACACCATTTTGCCTGTTGTCCAGCACTTAACGAGTAAATGACACCAATTTTATGCACTACCACTGAAAATAACACAAGTTTTGGAAAATAATACAATGCGGTGACGCGATCTTTTTCGTTTTCCCGCCAAAAAACTCAACCTGACTTGATTTCCATTTTTGGTTCTATGTGTATTGCAGGTGAAACCGCGCGGCGCCTCTAGATTAATTAGGTATAATGTTTATACCTGAATAAGTAGACATGCCAGCACCGCCCGCGCGCTGTCCCCATTCAACAACCATCGCGAGAAATTCGTCAATTTCTCTAATTACATCTCGCGGCCCTTTGTCAATTCAGTCGAGAATTAAAACAAATTAAAGAAGAATTTGTGATGCCGACCAGAAACGTTCCTCGAATGATGCTCGAATATTTCCGGGAATGAAATATAATTTGTGTTTGTAAATGGCATGACCCTTTTTCCTAGAAACAGTAGAAGGTTAGAGAACTGAAATTATTAAATTATATAAAAATGCTAAGGTCTAAATATATCTATATATATCTAAATACGCGCCCCGCGGTTTCACCCGCGTGGTGAACATTTTCTAATTTTCCGCTCCATTTTCTTGTTTTTTTTATTTCATAAGAACCTTCTCCTGACAATTATAAACACACAAAAAATATTTCCCAAGATCTATGTTTTAGTAGTATTTGTGCACAGACAAAAAAAACGCAAATACTAGTTCTGAGTCTGGGTGTTGTGGGGCCATGGTCCTTGTAGTTCCTAGGTTCCTAGTCGCAAGGAATCCTAGTTAGAGTCTACCCTAACTAGGATTCCTTGCGACTAGAGGATCTATGTATGATCACATACATAGAACCCAGGCTAAACGCCCAACGATCACATACATAGATCCTCTAGGATCCTATGTGATCATAGATCCTCTAGGATCCTAGAGGATCTATGTATGTCATCATTGGGCTTTATTATTATTATTATTCTCTTAGCCGGATTTAACCACATCCAAGGGAAGTTGTTTTAAGGAGTTGGAGTGGTCCTTTTCTTACGCTGAGACCTCTCGACTGCGGTTGAATATTTGATTTATTGTAATTAGCAGTAATGTTGATGTAAGTAATAATTCATTACAACTTGCCAGTAAATTAAATAGTTGTAAAGTTAATGAACACAACCCTCTCGCGCCACCCTCTCAACCCTTGAACAAAACATAATATCGCACTGAATTCTTATCGCTAAACCGAAATACGCGACCCTTCGGATTTTCCAACAAGAAATTACATTTTACCTTCACAGAAATACGGTCCTTATTGTGTTAGCTGCAAGGAGTGTTGTGGCGCGAACGTGCAAGGTGTTAGAAGATTTGAAAGGATCTCTTGAAAGGCGCCGGAAATCGGGTGACTCGTAGTAAAGACACTTTGTACGGGAGATGTTTGAGTGTGAGAGATACCGCGATTTAATATATTTACTAATTTATAATATAACTTAATTTGTTAATGGATAAAATATAAATGAATATAACAACTATTATAAATACTAATACTTGAAAATAAAACTAAAATAAAATAAAATAAACTAATGACTACAAAAATGGTGAACACTATTTATTATTAATCATCACCATCATGAGTAATTCACCAATTTCGCTAATCACATCTCGCCGCTTTTTAATCGCCATCAATACCGATCATCAGCAAGATGTGATGATCTTATCGTTGCTTCCTTTATCGCCCACCGCTGAACATACACCTGTCCCGAGTAAGCGCGGTTTTTTTTTTGGTTTTTATCATCCAACTGCTGCCAAGTAAGTCACTATTCATACACTAAAACGACGCCCCATAAACTATTCTTTTGCACAAATATTGATTTATCTAACAAATTACTTTTTGTTGATTGTAGTGGTGTACGCTATCTATGTGAAAATTTCCACCCAAATTCAATCAAACAAAGAAAGAATTAACTTTTCACTTCTATAGTATGAAGGTCACAGGTAAATACAATTGAAGGGGTGAGAACAAAAAGGGTTTAATTTTCAAATTAATAATTTCGAGAAAATTGACTTTAAACTTCAACGGCCTCATTTTAATGTAGAGTGCGTATTAAGTAAAAGAAAAGGATTATGTAAGATTCAGTTGCTTGAAAATGTATTAATTTAATTTAAAATACAAAATATAGTACTAATTCCAACAATAACTGTAAAAATATAATATAATACAATAAATATAATAATTATTTATGCTAAGCAAATTCTAATTCCTGTGACAGATAAACCGTTTTTAGACTGACAATCTCGTGATTTAAGCCTCATTTCGGTATTTTGAGAATGTATTATTGTAGATAATTACACGCTGAATCCAACGATAACCATAAGTCATTTTGTGAAAAAAATCAGTTAAACCCTTTTTTATCTCATCCCTTCAATTATGTGCAAAAACTGGAATAAAATTGAAAATAACCTAGTATTATTAAATACCTAAATAATTGCATTGCTTTAGTTTTTTTAAGCTGCACCAACTACCACGGGTACTAGGTACTAGTGAGAATTAGTCAAAACGCCATGTACCGCCGTGTCCTCCCCCTTAGATATTGTAAGCCACGAAGTAGGTTGCAAGACGCGAATAAATTTAATGTATTAAGCCCAGCAGTGGGCTGTGGGACTACTTTATTAGACCTAAATGCAACTGTGGATTTACGGACTATTGTTATTGTGTGTATAGTTCATAAAACCATTTATGTGGCCATTTTAAACTACTAGAATGTTTAAAAATACTGATTTGGTTGGCAAAACTGGCGGAACTGTGGTTCAACCAATCATGTTAGCTGTTTGATTATGTGACAATTATGTTGAGTTTTGCAGCTAGCAGAAAAAAAAAACAACAAAAGGAGTTCTTTAAATTATAAATAAATAAAATTTGTGATTGAGAAAGATTATATATAGGCACATAAGGCACTTTTAATCCGTAGGTAACGGCGCAAATAGTTTTTTTTTTGTTTTGGTTTGGCTCCACACTTTTGTGTATTTAGCCAGTGTCAAGTAATTGGTAATTTCTCGAGTAAATTAATATATAAGTATATATGTCAAGTCAAGTTAAGTCACAGTCCAAGTCATCAAGTCATAGTTTTGTTTAGTGAAGTCATACTACTAGTAAAGTGAACTTTACCAGAAGCTTCTATGGAGTTTTGCAAACAACACGAAAAGAAACGTTTCACCATCATTATACCACTTTCCCACACTCATGCCTGTAATTCAGCACTTAACGAATAAAATTCCACCAATTTTATGCACTAACACTGAAAATAACACAAGTTTTATATTCAATTAAACATAGGTTTTTTTTTCTAGAGATTTTTTTGGCTATAAAAGCTTCTGGTAAAGTTGCTACCACTTTACTAAGAGTATTACTTGACTAGACTAGATTATGACTTGACTTGGTGACTTGGACTGTGACTTGACTTGACACATTTATTTATATGTAAATGCTAAAGTTTATTTTCATGTTTTTATGGTTTGATTATTTTTCATGTTAATATTAATTAACTTGAAAAATTATCAATTACTGGCTAAATACACAAAAGTGGGGAGCCAAAACAAAAAACATAAAAATAAACTTTAGCAAAAATAAAGGCTTTTAATAAAAAAAATATAGTAACCAATCCGTTCGTAATTATAACTTTTCGGACCTTTCTGAAATTGGCAAAGAGTAAATATACAGAAGTGGCACTCTAAAGTTCGGTAGGTACTGCGAGTGTCCGCGCTTCATGCAAGATGTGTGTTTAGGAGCTAATCGCAGCTCGACGTGGATATTGGAGAAAGTTCTTTGAGAGTGTGGAGGATTTGGAACAATATACAAATACTGCAAAGATAAAACGGGTCTATTCGCGCACAAAAATTATCAAAACATTATTTTGACTAACCTCGACGTCCCCTCGCGACCACGGCCAATGTAACTAGGTCGAAACGTCGAGGTTAGTCAAAATAATGTTTTGATAATTTTTGTGCGCGAATAGACCCGTTTTATCTTTACAATATGAGTTCAAGTCGCGAAAGTTTAAAAAGTGTTATAATATACAAATACATTTTTATATTTAGAGCTTTATTTTAAGCTACTATGATTAAAACTACAAGCTTAGAATATTGCTACTCTCAATTAGTCTAAGGTTAAATCAAATGCTTTAGAAAAATTGAATGGAGACTTTTAAAATTAGATTGGTACAATATATATTTTGACAAGCTTTTATTTTACTTCACGACACCTGTATTTTTTTATTTAGGGCGACTTCCAGTGGTCCGATTGAGTTGAGATTCGGCATGGAGCTGTACATCCGATGACACAAGCTTTCTATGGTATTTTGAAACTGGTCTGATGATGCCCATCGAAGTTGGAGCGAGGATTTTATGAATAGTCAATTGTCTCAGAGCTCTTTCATTTACCTCCAAATATAACTTGTAACCATAGAACAGAGGGTCAAGGTTGTGTTAGCCCTTGCGGACCAAGAAAACAAACTGTACGTCCAAATCACTTGTATATTCACAACTTTATATTAAACACTCTTTTTTTTTTTTTTTTTTTTTTTTTTTTTTTTAGGGGGGGAAATGCCCTCGCACTTCCCTGCCACCACGGGGGTGGTGGCAGGGGGTATGTGGGACTCGAACCCACTAAAACCCCCCCGTGATCCGACCGCCGCCGGGATGGGGCGAGATGGAGACACACTGCATTAACCATCTCGCCCCGGCGGTAGGCCCTTCCGGGCCTCTGCGCCAGTGGGTGGGCAACCTTCCACCTCAGTTGCCCACCAGACGTGTGGGGCCATGTAAGTGCGGCGGAGAGTCCCCCGACTCTCCGCCACTGGCCCCACTACGGGGGATGGAGAAAGCGCTCAATGAAGCGCCTCCTCCGTCTCCCCACCCGTCTGCGCCGGAGGGGGTCAGAGTTGGTATTATCCTCCCTGACCCGCTCCGCGGCCTCCTTCTGCGTCATCACCCTCTCGCAGAAGGAGACCGTGGCCTGCCACGCACTCTCGCTGCCGAGCATGGCTTTCACCACGCTCGGCAGCGAGAGGTCCCGGCCAACAACCGCTGAAAGTGTGCGCCGCTCGGAGTCCCAAGCAGCGCACACCTCCAGCGTGTGGGGCGCCGTGTCTTCTGGCGCCCCACATTCATGGCAGGCCGGGGTCGCCTCCCGTCTCGCGATTTGATGCAGGTACTTTCCGAAACATCCATGTCCGGAAAGCACCTGCACCAAACGGAACGTCAGCGACCCAAAGGGCCGCCGCACCCACTCCCGGAGGACCGGGCGGATGGCCTCCACCGTCCTCTGTCCAGGGACCGGTGGAGCCAGGTCCTCCGTCCACCGCCGCAACAGGGCGGCCCGCGCCTGCTTTCGCAGGCGCTTGACCTCCCCCCACGCTGGGGTCTCTCCACGGGACCTTCTCACCGCCACGAAGTGGTAAACTTCGGCGAGGGTCTCCGCTTCGAGCTCCCAGGGGGGATCACTGGCCAGCACACAAGCCGCCGTCCAGGACACCGTCCGGTATCCGCGGATTGCCCTCGTCGCAATGACCCGCTGCGGACGTCGCAGCAGGGCCTTGTTATTGCGACCGAGGGCGTCCACCCAGACCGGTGCCCCGTACATGGCCATAGTCCGGATCACTCCGGAGTACAGCCGGCGGCACGTGGCGTTCGGGCCACCCACGTTGGGCAGCAGCCTCCCCAGAGCGGCGGCCGCTCCTATGACTTTTGGGGCCAGTTGAGTAAAGTGGGCCCCAAAAGTCCACCTCCCGTCCAGGATGAGACCCAGATATTTCATCTGGGTCCCAACCGGGACCGGGACCCCATCCAGAAGCACCCGCGTTCCTGGAGGGGGTCCCCCCCGAGGCCCGTGGAATAACAGGGCCTCGGTCTTGGAGAGGGCAACCTCCAGTCCCAGAGAGCGGATGCGGTCGACCACGAGGGTTGTTCCCACCGTGGCCAGCCGCACCGTCTCCCTGAGATCCCTCCCCTTGACTACGACCAGGGTGTCGTCTGCGTAGCACACAACCCGCATGTTTGCAGGCAGCGTGCCACGCAGCACCCAGTCGTAGCCAATGTTCCACAGGATCGGTCCCAGTACCGACCCCTGTGGAACCCCGCAGGAGACGCGACGGTGCCTCAAACCGTCGCGCCCTTCCACCAGGACCTCGCGGTCCTGGAGGTAGTCGGCCAACAGCCTCCGCAGATACAGGGGCACACCGTGGTAACGGAGCGCCTCCTGTATCGTTCCATGCGGGAGGCTGTTGAAGGCGTTGGCTATGTCGAGCGAGACAGCCAACGCCTTTTCCCCCCCGCCGACCGCATCCTGCGTCCACCCCTTGAGCCAGAGCAGGGCGTCTATAGTAGACCGCCCCGCTCTGAACCCATACTGGGCCTCCGACAACCCAGGCCCAGTACCCTCCAAGTGCTGGATGACACGGGCGGCTACCACACGTTCTAGCAGCTTACCCGTGTCATCCAGCAAGACGATGGGCCTGTATGCGGAAGGGGAATCAGCAGGACGACCCTCCTTCCGCAACAGGCACAATCGGCCGTCCTTCCATGGCTTCGGGAATCGTCCGGACGTGAGGCACGCGTCGAACAGTTCCCGAAGCCGATCGCCCATCTCCTCCAGGGCTATCCTGAGGACACGCCCCGGGATCCCATCAGGACCCGGGGCGGTCCTCTTGCCCCGTAGGCGTGCGACCGCGACCTCCATCTCCGCCTCCGTCAGAGGTGGGATGGAGTCCGATATTAAACACTCTTTATCAACACAGACCAAGGAGCGGACACGACTTGTTTATCGCTTGGTGGTTAGGTCAACACTGACCGATTGTTAAACATAGGGTAGACTTATCGACTTCTAGAGTGAAGCAGTATTCCCTCCACTGGCGCCATCTGGCGACCGCAATTAATCTAGAAGTTATAAAATTCAAATTCCGTTTTAATTAAATATAAAAATGAGCAACTCGCATGAAAACTAATTATTCGTATAAATATAATTTACCACGATTTAAATACGTGCGACATAAATGTATCACGAGTTACCACCGTATTAAAATGGTCGTACACAGTCATCAGATGTACTATTTACAAGATGATCTTACAGTTACAGTATAACGGTTTTTATGTGTCAAATTACTTCCAATTTATGACATTTAGCTGTGGATTTTTTTTTTATTTTTTTTTTAAATTTTTTTTTGCTGTGAGTTGTTTGCGCTCAACGCCAGGTTTGAATATTGTTTTACTTTTGTTATGATTTTTAACCACTCAGTAAGTACACATTCGATACATAACTTGATGAGTCCACAAAGCAGGAAAACAAATTACGCTCGCAACATAATAATAATAATAACGCCCAACGATCACATACATAGATCCTGGACCCTAACTAGGATTCCCTGTGTCTACGGACCTAGGAACTACGAAGACCATGGTCCCACAACATCCAGACTCATAACGAGTGTTTGCGCTATTTTTTCTTTTCTGTGCACATCAATCTCCGCGGGAATCGAATCCGCTGCCTCCAAGTTATAAGCCGACCTGCTCAATCACCCCACTACAAAGGCTGCCAACGTCAAATAATAAAGTAGGAACATAATAAAGAAAGTAAAAACGATATTCATGTCAAAACAATAGGCGCCGAGCGCATACACTAATGACAAGACTGGATACAGCGCAGGTAAGACGTAAAGGTTTTTATTACAAAACGTGACACGCTATAACGAGAAAAAATGAGAAAGCGGTTACAATTGGGGCGTGAGAGTAACTTTTGTCCTGCTCTGTAAGTCTGACTCTGTCTACACCGCGACCTTAAGTTATACAATACGCAATTGAGATCGAGTTTCACTCAACCTTATAAGTAGTGTACACCACAACACTCAAAGACGTGGCTTGAACACCTCAGCTATCAGTCGAGCCACTTGAACACCTCAGCTATCAGTCGAGCCACTTGAACACCTCAGCTATCAGTCGAGCCACTTGAACACCTCAGCTATCAGTCGAGCCACTTGAACACCTCAGCTATCAGTCGAGCCACTTGAACACCTCAGCTATCAGTCGAGCCACTTGAACACCTCAGCTATCAGTCGAGCCACTTGAACACCTCAGCTATCAGTCGAGCCACTTGAACACCTCAGCTATCAGTCGAGCCACTTGAACACCTCAGCTATCAGTCGAGCCACTTGAACACCTCAGCTATCAGTCGAGCCACTTGAACACCTCAGCTATCAGTCGAGCCACTTGAACACCTCAGCTATCAGTCGAGCCACTTGAACACCTCAGCTATCAGTCGAGCCACTTGAACACCTCAGCTATCAGTCGAGCCACTTGAACACCTCAGCTATCAGTCGAGCCACTTGAACACCTCAGCTATCAGTCGAGCCACTTGAACACCTCAGCTATCAGTCGAGCCACTTGAACACCTCAGCTATCAGTCGAGCCACTTGAACACCTCAGCTATCAGTCGAGCCACTTGAACACCTCAGCTATCAGTCGAGCCACTTGAAAACTCGCTCATGTACTTGCCTCACCGAGTAACTCCGCAGTGAGAATTTACTCGCATCAACAACACCTAGGTACGCTGGGTTGAGCCACACACAGTTAATACATACACACATACAGATAATTTTTAACTAGAGTTACTCACTAGGTGGTAGGACTTTTCTGCAAAGTTCGTCTAGGTAGGTTCCACCGCTTTGCCAGTTATTCTGCCGCCAAGCAATAGTGCGCAAGCACTACTGTGTTCCAGTTTGAAGGGCACTGTAGCTAGTGAAATTACTGAGAAATTGAGACTTTATGATCTGATCTCACAGTCGAGTAATCTTATTACTAGACTGTGCTGATGTCTTAGGATGACGTGCGCAGTGCCGTGTCACGCGAAATTTTATATTTTAGAGTTCCGAGTGACGCTGTTCTGTTATAGGCGGCCGTGTCGCTTAACATCAGGTGAAAAAAAAGTTAAATCTCTAGTTGCCACGTGGTCCCAGTGTGTGAGTAGGACCACCGTATCTCACAGTTTCACAAGAATCTGTGGATGCCATAAGACCCGGCTAAGGGAAGGAAGACCCAGGCAGAAGAATATCATATTGGCGCTTTTAGTACACACATACTTGTCGTGTCACGGGAATCAAACCCGCCGCCTCCGGGTTATGAGCCGACCTGCTCAACCACCACACCATAGAGGTTGTAGTTAATTTGTGTTCACTGCCAAAACCATGAATTCATATTTTTGACAGCCCCTGTGGTGTGTTGGTTGAGTAGATCGACTGTGGCGGGTTCGATTCCCGCGGCAGAAGCGAAAAAAAGCGGAAATACTTGTTCTGAGTTTGGGTGTTGGGGCCATGGCCCTCGTAGTTCCTGGGTCCGTAGAAATATAATGGTTCCAAGGGAATCCTAGTTAGGGTCCAGGATCTATGTATGTGATCATTATGGGCGTTATTATTATTATACTGTAATTGTTCTTGTTAAACTCTAACAGCCTTATTAATAAACACGAACTAGCTTTAGACTAGTTACACCATCTTTTGTCTCTTTCAATCCAGCTAAATATTCCAGTAGCAAAAGAAGGACAAAAGCTGAAGTAACTAATCCGAGACTAATACCCGTTTATTAATAAGGCTGTAAATGTCCTAGATACTTACCGAGCTTCCATCTTCAAAGTAATGAATGACAAACCCACTTCAAACAATCATATAACACAATAGGTATTAACAGCACTTGTCAGTATTACAACCCAATATACACCGTCTCTTTTTATCCCACTGAATCAACATGGAGTGAAAGAGAACGCATATGTAAACCAAATATTAAGACCACGACGTTGATTGTTTGATTTCCGCCGCGTTGGAAACACTACCTGTGTCACTAAACGAGTTAGGAATAGGGATGGGACACAATTAATGAGCGATATCGATTCATGGCCGAGAACAGTCTTCAATAAGTCGCTTTTGTATCAGTTATCTGGTTCCCATAGCACAAGCTTTGCTTAGTTTAGGGCTAGATGGCGCTGTGTGAAATGTTCACAAACATTTTTTTTAAACATTTTAATTTTATTTGTAGGAAATAGTGTAAGATGCCTTGTGGTTTAACATCGCAAGATATTATATATATGTGGGCAGGAACGGGTGGTGCGTAGGTTGCAACCTATATAACTATAGGCCTTCAGCATGTCCACACCGGGCTGTGTCTGGAACAAGAATGATCCGTAGTACACCGAGCGGTCCCTTTATATAGCCAGATGGGTAGGGGCGCCATGACAGTTGCCGGTGAGCCACTGTAATAAATTTAATGCCACCATAGGGTAAATTACGGTGCTCGATCGCTGCCCGTTTACAACTGGACGTTGCCGCCATCATATATATAAGTTCATGTTAATAATAGGCTTAATTCATAAATATAAAAAATAATCTAACAAAAAGCACGGACTCAAGAGTCTGTGGAAATGCAGATTAAAAAAAATAAAAAAATATCGCAAGATATTATTGTTTAAAAAAGAGTTACTTTAGACTGTGGGGATATATGAAAGTAAAACTTCTATACGATACGTAACTCTCTCGCTTTCTATATTCACCAACTCATATCTCCTTCCCAACTTCCGTTCGCCTCACCCGATCAATTTCCGTAACGCTCACGTCACACATTCACCAGTTTACTCCCCAAGTCAAGCGTGCATAAAGGAAGATTTACTTCAAAAATATCGACAGTTATCGATAAAAAACCTAACACTAGTACCCACCCCTATGCCTCCGCACGTCTCACCAGCTTTGTCTCCGCCAGATATGATTGTCTCAACGCCGATTTATATTTCAACGTTTGTAATATCCGACGGTATAGATGTGTCTCCGTTGGTGGCGACGCAAGTCAAGCTGTAGTAGTCGAGATGGGATACGTAGAATTTCATATATCATAGAATATTTACGAGTCAATCGAATAATTTTGATTACAATGAAACAGACGAAATCGTAAATAATAATAATATGTGTGGATATCTCACACAACGCCATCTAGTCCCAAACTAAGCAAAGCTTGTATTATGGAAACCAGATAACTGATTACTTAGATACTTTTTGTTTGTAAATACATACATAAAATACAATATAACACCCAGACACAGAGCAAACACCTATGTTCATCACACAAATGTTTGTCCTGGGTGGGAATTGAACCCATAACCCACAGTTCAGAAGGCAGGGTTAAGACCAACTGAGCTACCGGGTCAGCCATATAAAGTAGTAGTAGCAATCATATGTATATAAAGTACGTATCACAACACATCATCAATCTGAAAACGCCCACAGCCGAACACAACGCTAATATGATATGCTGAATAAAACGCTAATTTTCAAATTAGCGTTTTATTCAGCTTATTATTTGCCATAACCATCACGTTTGGCAGCTTGGTGATCGCAGATAACGTCTCCGCCGTCGCCAGAGAATGCTGTGTCACATGTCCTGGATATTCCTTTAAGCTAGTTCATGCAGCTTGGGAAGTGATAGAACAGTAGCTGTGGTAGAACAGTATATATATGTACTATCTATCTATATATATATATCTATATCTCTATCTCTTGCCGTGGGTGGCGTATTGTAATTGCTAAAAGCAAATGAGTTAAAGAATGAACAAAGCTAGTGTAAGGTTTTGGTTCGTAAGTAAAATACGGTTTCGATACGATCTATGTTTAAAAAAACCAGTGTAATTCTGCTGAAAAATAAATAAGATTACTTAAATTCAGCTGGGGCTGTAAATAATATTTTTATTGAAAAAACATTTATTCCTTTAGCCGCAGAGTTACAATTTTTGCTATTGGTACAATATAAATTAAGAAATAATAAAACAATTTTGGATTTAAAAAATGCAGTTTAGACTAATGGCATTTGTGTTAGTAAAAAACTATTACAGATGTCATTGCCCTCCGTATTTTGACTATTTTGAGCATAATACAGAACCGCACAGATACACAGAATTACTTTAAACAATTTTTGGGTATTATTGGATACTAGTTGCGACCCGCGGATAAAAAGTATTTTAATTATTTGCTCATCCCACTAGAATATTTCACTTTTCCGAGATACAATGTAGCTTTTATGTTAATCCAGTGTATAATCTATCTTGGTACCAAATTTCATTCAAATCTTTTCAGCCGTTTGAGCGTGAAGGAGTAACAAACATACACACATACACACAAACACACATACAAACTTTCGCCTTTATAATATTAGTGTGATATTAAATCTTCAGCGAAATAACTGTAAAAAAGTTAAAAAATGTTTTACTAGACTAGAATCCGCAAGCAGACGGCCCGTATAGACCGTCACTGTAAACTTTAGCTTGTACAACTTTAAAGAAAGTCAGTAGAAATAAATAGAATAAAACATCGCTCTTACTGCGGGGCGCTCGTAAATATCGTTTGGGTAGATTTCTATAACTGCAGTTATTATGATTGGTGGGCATACTGTGTGGACTGAATAACCACAGAGATCTCTGATTTTTTAAAAAGATTTAATAACAGAGTTATATAGTTAAAGGTATAAAACATTTGTTAACATATATACATTTTTATAGATAATTGCCGGCGCAAAGTAAAACTGTCAGCTCCATCTGCACTAATGTTTGACAGCTTCTAATTACACTTCCCTTTCTATTTTTTACTTTATGACGTAATTACTACAGCGCATTTGGTTACGTTCTAGAGACAATAAATTGATTTGATTATTTGACAATAAATGATGGTCCAAGTTCAAATAATGATTATATTACTTATCACACATTAATAAGGGTGTGAGTGGCTCAACGGTAGGCCATTCGCCTTTCAAACTAGTGCACCATAGTTCAAATCCGACTGCCCCGCACCAACGATTTTTCGAATTAAATGCGAATGTGAATCCAGCATATTCAAGACTCAAAAAATTCAAAATCTTGTGTCATGTTGGTTTTGTGTCATGTTTTATGCAGGTTGGTACCTGCACTTGGCTTGTAACATAAAAAAGCTTTATAGTTTTTGCTTACCCTGAACTCTACCCTGTATACTCTATCTAAGCTACTTTGTTAGCTCTCTATATAACTTGTGGTTTGTTGTATGAAAGAGGTTAGTAGGGTAGAGTTAGTAACACTTTTTATGGTAACCCAAAATAGCAACAAGAAAATCGTAGACTTGTAGCGCTACGAGGTTACGGCTACGAAGAGTACTTGCTACACAACTGCTACGAAGCTACGAAAAACAGAGATTGACTGTGTTGTGTTATTATAGACACTCAACATTCGTGAACATATAATGCCTGTTATAAAAGCGCTAATAAAACCATAGGTTTACTAGGTGGTAGGACTTTGTTGCAAAGTTCGTCTAGGTAGGTACCACCGCTTTGCCAGTTATTCTGCCGCCAAGCAGTAGTGCGCAAGCACTGCTGTGTTCCGGTTTGAAGGGCACTGTAGCTAGTGAAATTACTGGACAATTGAGACTTTATGATCTGATCTCACAGTCGAGTAATCTTATTACCAGACTGTGCTGATGTCTCAGGATGATGTGCGCAGTGCAGTGTCGCTTGAAACTCTATGTTTAGGGTTCCGAGTGACACTGTTCTGTTATGGGCGGCCGTGGCGCTTAACATCAGGTGAACGACTAGCTCGTCACATCATTCAATAACATAAAAAAAAAAAAGGTTTTATTGTGAGAACTGCTTCCCAGGACGTCAAGGTGGCTATAATGCTTTACAATCTGTAGGTAGCAAATTAGTAGGTATCAATATTTTTTATACGGGATAATCAAGAATTATAAGAGCCGAGCTTCTGCCTGCAGCTTTGCCCGCGGCGTGGCTAATGGAAAAATAATTCAACCATCCATTTTACCCTCTTAAGGGTGGAATTTCGAAAAATCCTTTCTTAGCGGATGCCTACGTCATAACATCTACCTGCATGCCAAATATCAGCCCGATCCGTCCAGTGGTATGGGCTGTGCGTTGATAGATCACTATGTCAGTCAGTCAGTCACTTTTGAGTTATATATATTTAGATGATCAATTAAGTGTAGGTGAGTAAAACCATTAAAACTTAAACGTCCAATAAAACAAACAGTTGTGAAACAGTATTCCAGTTATTCCCCCGAAAAATACAAAGAAAATGGACACAATAAAATAAAAAACACAAAGTAAACGAGTAAATATCGAACTTCGCAAGAAATATCAACATCGAGCATGGAGTTCCGCTAAACAATTTAACCAAGAAGCCGCTCTGAAGCAGATTGCATTCGATATTGAATTAATTCGATCGCACTCTATGCTTAGACAGTTTGGTACTGCCGTTTATCCATATCGATAGATTTCACTTTATTGCTATCGATGATTTATAAATTATATTAGTTTCGCCCCGCGGTTTCACCCGAGGCTAAAAGGTATTTAAATTATTTGCTCATCCCAAGGCATTTTTCCGGGATAAAATGTAACCTATATGTTAATCCAGTGTATAAGCTATCTTGGTACTGAATTTCATCCAAATCTATTCAGCCGTTTGACCGTGAAGGAGTAACAATAATACACACATACACATATACAAACTTTCGCCTTTATAATATTAGTGTGATTATGAGTATAAAGCATGAGGTAGGTACGTATGAGGCGTGCTTCGAAAGTGTAGGTTATGAGTTTGATTCCCATCCAGTACAAATATTTTTGTCATGAAAATTTATGTTTTTTCGGTGGTTGCTTGTCATATTGTATTCAATGTATTGATGCATAGATTTTGTATGTAAACAGACATAATATATATGACGGCGGCTACGTCCAGTTATAAACTTTATGCTCAGCGGGCAGTATCGTAATTTACCCTGTGGTGGCATTTAAATTTATTACAGTGGCAACACCGACAACTATCATTGCTCCCCCAACCATCTGGCTATAAAAAGGGACCGCTCGGTGCACTACGGATCATTTTCGTTCCAGACACGGCGCGGTGTGGACATGCTGAAGGCCTATAGTTATATAGGTTGCAACCTACGCACAACCTATGCACAAACCATTCCTGCCCACATATCTATGTCTTGTATCAGTTCTCTAGTTCTCATAGCATAGGTAGTGCTGTGTGAATGTCCACAGATATTTATAATTATTGTTTAAAGAGCGAAAACCAAGAAGTTCCGAATAGTACTCGTACTGAAATTGTTATGGGAGGTCATGACGCTTAAATGTATTAAGCTTCTACGTCATTTATAAACAATAAAATTGTTTAGGTATAAAACATGTTTAGGTAGCGCTAAAACATCGGTTCATTAACAAACAGGCTACCAAAAAGGTATTCCAATTTTATTACTATTTGATATTTGAAAGCTATTCCCAGATGAGCGCAGCTGGGTCCATCGCAGCACCACCGGCAGTGGTTCAATAAATTTTATTTCAAATTTTGCGGAAACGCTCTCCAATTTATATCGGAAACTATTCGAATGGCCTACATTTTATTTGAAGTATTATGTGGAGTTGACCATTGACGATAGCATTGATAGAGAGAACATGCAAAATCTAAACCTAGTAACTTGCCTCATAAGGCTTATTTTTAATCATCAATTTAATGAACTGAATAAAATGCTAGTTTCAGCGGTTGCTTGACTTTTGCAGCCAACGACTCAACGCATTGTGACCTGCTAGGCAATCATTTAACTCGATTGCAGCCGATAGAAAAACAAATTTGTATGGATTTGACAGTTTGAATACGCAGTTTATGTGCATAGTTAGTATGGACATTTCTCCTGTTGCATTTCTTCGTGATCAGCCTCCAGGTCTTTGGTCCACGTATGTTCACCAGTGGGTGACTTACCATTTTAAGATTAGTAGAACAGCAATAGTTACTAATAAAAAACAGAAACAATCAAGAAGAACCAGTGATATTGAAAATATTGTCTATAACTTATGTCTTCTACATCACGACCGCAGAAGGTGGTCCTGGCATCAGTTTTACGCATGCTTGAAGCAAGCTCGACACAACTTATTAGCGAGTTAACTTACTACCTCTGAGGAGATTGAGCAGCTCGATTCATAGCCCGGAGGCAGCGGGTTCGATTCCTATGAAAGGACAAGTATTTGTGCACAAAAAAAAAGCGCAAATACTTATTCTGAGTCTGGGTGTTGTGAGGCCATGGTCCTCGTAGTTCCTGGGTCCAGGGAATCCTAGTTAGGGTCCAGGATCTATGTATGTGATCGTTGGGCGTTAATTATATTATTTTGGATGAAGAAAGAAGTAAGTCAGGTGGACTCGGTAACCATCATCATCATCATGATTCAACAACCTGAACACACCCACTGCTGACACACAGGTCTCTCCTATACAGCGCCATTTTGAGACTTTTCTCTTACATCCATCGGCGCCTCAGGGCCCGTATCGTAACGGTAACTGTGCTTATTTTCTATGAACCTTTGACCCAGAAAACCAGGTTTTGCATACACGTACTGATTTAAACTTCTTAGAATAAAGCGTCTATCGGTTAGTAGCCTCACCAGTATTATTTATGTAGATTTGTAAACTGTATGACCGCAGAGCAGTTATCGTGAGTTAATGACGCTTACATCGCTAAGTGTTATGTTATCTGTGGACATAGTATTTTGAACTTGAAGAGATGATAGGTCAATTTGCGTCCGTTGATCACAGGTTCGAATCCTGTTGGAAGCTTTCGGTGAAGTAAGACATCGTGATGACATTTGATGGAATTCAAGAGTGAATAGTCACCTCATGTGCTAACTTAGGATGCATAATCATTTTCCATCAAGTAAGGATATTGTCAAATGTGAGCCATAAAAAATGCATGGAAAATTATTTTATTCAAGCTTAGAAAATGGCAGCCAAGGAAATGTATTATTATTATATTATAATTAATAAGGCATTATAACTTAATTACAAACAGATTCGTCGCGATTACTTACCTAAGCATTTAATTTATCAAATCATTGTTGATTGACTTTTTTTTATGTTAGTGAATGATGTGACGAGCTTGTCGTTTACCTGATGTTAAGCACCACGGCTGCCCATAACAGAACAGTGTCACTCGAAACTCTAAAACATAGAGTTTCGCCCGACACTGCACTGCGCACATCATCCTGAGACATAAGCACAGTCTGGTAATAAGATTACTCGACTGTGAGGTCAGATCATAAAGTCTCAATTGCCCAGTCATTTCACTAGCTACAGTGCCCTTCAAACCGGAACACAGTAATGCTTGCACACTACTGCTTGGCGGCAGAATAACTGGCAAAGCGGCGGTACCTACCTAGACGAACTTTGCAGACAAGTCTTACCACCTAGTAATAATTAATGAAAAATGTCGTCATTTTATCGATAGTAGGACATCCCTAGCGCATTGCGAATGTCCCTATCCGTCAATACGAGACAGGTTATTATAGAGTTGTCTCTTGTAGTATCGACAACAGAAATTATAACAGTGCACTTTGTGCAGTTTGGTAGACATAAGTTCTACGACAGCATATATGTATACTGCACATCACTTGTGAAAATGGCAGTAGGCGGGCAACAGCGCATCGCAAAACCAACAACTGCTGGGGGGAGTTTTGGCGGCAAAATGGAAAAGAGCGCGTCGCCGCATTGTATTATTTTCCAAAACTTGTGTTATTTTCAGTGTTAGTGCATAAAATTGGTGGCATTCTATTCGTTAAGTGCTGGACTACAGGCATGAGTGTGGGAAAGTGGTATAATGGTGGAAACGTTTCTTTTCGTGTTGTTTCCAAGACTCGATAGAAGCTTCTGGTAAAGTTGCCACCACTTTACTAGGAGTATGACTTATACTTATACACTTGACTAGACCAGACTATGACTTAACTTGATGACTTGCACTGTGACTTGACTTGACACATTATATGATATGAATTAACTTGAGATATTATCAATTACTTGACACTGGCTAAATATACAAAAGTGTGGAGCTTAAACGAAACAAAACAAAACTGCTGGGGGAGAAAAAGTCTCGCGTGGCGATAAACTGGGTGTACCTAAAACTAAGCCAATGGATGCAAGAAGATGCAACAGCGTCATTGCTTAACATCAAGCGAGGCAGTGGTCTAATGACTATAACCAATAATGTGTAATAAGGAAAGTGTGCTTTAGACCACACGACTGAAGTAAAACTTTTTTAGTTTAGCTCCATCTATCGGCCGGTATAGCTTTGTTTTTGCTTTGTTTAATATATTATTAATGTCGCCATCTTGACAACTGTAAATTGTCATTGTACCGGACATACCAACACAATAATACAAATTTTAAGTAATTTTTAACTTTATTATGTTGACAATGGAGATCTTCGTTTAATTATTTTATTTGGATTTAATTTGGATGTCAAAGTTCTTCCACCAACGGGATTCGAATCCGCAATTATTGTATTAATTTTGTCAGTTTGACGTTTGCACTTTGTAATTTTTATTTATATTTATAAATAGTAGTTTAAAATAGTTGAAAGGTTCGATAAAACATGAGTTACAGTTTTTTTTTTGTTAGTTTGGTATATGTTTGGTTATTTGAAATTCAGATTTTTTTCTAGATAAATCGCTGATGCCAACTGTGCAGGGATTAGAAACCTAAGTCGGCTTATGGAAAAAACACCTCGAGATTTTAAATTCTATTTTGAAACAACCCTTCATAAACACTAATTACTCCGCATCCCCTATAAAATCATTTTTAACTTAGTTATGTTGACAATAGAAACCTTACGTTAACCAACAACTTACAACTTCCGTTCGCCTCGCTAGCTTACTCCCCAAGTCAAGGTAAAGAAGTTTATTTAAAAAACGTTTGTATTTTACCATCGAACATACTTTAAAATGTGTTACTTGAAATATGTATCAACATTTTAAATTACAAGATATTGCCTTTCATATTTACTGAGTAGTGTTGTGAGCAATTATATAATCACAAATCTTAGCATTGATCATCGTCTACGGTTCCTATCTAATTTAATGGTGGTTACACACTATCCACGAGAGCTCGCTGGGAAACCAATGCACTAATTGCATCCCGATAATTGTGTACCGCCCTCTATGCTGTCACAGTAGTAACGGATGCAGAAGGACTAGTCCGACATATTGGATGACTGTATCAGTCTTGGATTGTTGCAGCATGCCTCTCTAGGGCTTTCTAGGTGTTGTTTGTGATCTGTAATTTAACGTAACTTTGTAACTTAGTTGATACATGAGGTGCCCCGCGGCTTTACTTACTACTAAAGTTACTCCCATTTTCTGCGGTAGCTCGAGCCAACTTAATCCGGGTTAAAAATCCGGGTAAAAAATGGCGATTCTATTATAAAATAAGACGAATGCATAAAAATGTTGAACTGTGAAATTTGTACTTTAGAAAAGGTCTTGTGCTGTTTTACATATAACGTACAGCCAAAACCGTTGGACGTGAGAGAAGGTAAAAATATATTTTTACGTAGATAGATATCTTCTAGGCAAGCGTGTTACATCCTAGACCGCATCGTCACTTACCATCAGGTGCGATAGTGGTCAAACGCAAACCTATAAAACAAAAAAAGTAAATCTTAATATTTGAATGTAGGAGTTTACTAAGAAACGCATAATTAATCTAAATGTATGTAACTCAAAGGCGACTGCCTGACTGACTGACTGACTGTAAGCATCCGCTAAGAAAGGGTTTTTCGAAATTCCACCCTTGAGAGGGTGAAATGGGTGGTTGAATTATTTTCCCATAGGCCTCGCCGCGGGCGAAGCTGCGGGCAGAAGCTCGTATTTAGTAAACGTGGTGGTGAAATGTGCTGATAAATATTGTATAGAGAAATCCAGGTAACACAGTGGGCTGCATTTAAAAAAACCAGCAACTGTTCTTCTGTACACATTGTACTGCATCGATATTCCAAAATAGAACCGTTTTACACCGAGCAGGCGGTTCGTCCGCCCCGACTCGAGACTCGCGCCGCGCCGCCGACACGACGGCGAGGACTTTATACACCAGTGACACAAATTGTGCGGCAAATTGTGCACTATTGCTTGTGTAAATTACAACTTGATAAATAAATAATAATAAATAAATATCTGTGGACATTTCACCATCGCCATCTAGCCCCAAACTAAGCAAAGTATGTACTATGAGAACCAGATAACTGATACAATACTTATATACTTTTTATTTGTAAATACATATATAGAATGCAATATAACACCCAGACACAGAACAAACATCGATGTTTATCACACAAATGTTTGTCCTGGGTGGGGATCGAACCCACAACCCACAAGTCCAGAAGGCAGGGTTACTACCAACTGAGCTATCGGGCCAGTCATCATAAAATTAATGTAAGTATGGAAACTGGGATTATGTAGCACGTCTTGTAATGCTTACTTGGTTGCTTGATAGCTTCTGTGTTTTGCTCATAACCCGGAGGCAGCGGGCTTGATTCCCGGGTGAAGAGAAGTATTTGTGCACATGAAAAGCGCAAATACTTGTTCTGAGTCTTGGTCAAGATGGTCATGCAAATACTTGTTCTGAGTCTTGGTCAAGATGGTCATGCAAATACTTGTTCTGAGTCTTGGTCAAGATGGTCATGCAAATACTTGTTCTGAGTCTTGGTCAAGATGGTCATGCAAATACTTGTTCTGAGTCTTGGTCAAGATGGTCATGCAAATACTTGTTCTGAGTCTTGGTCAAGATGGTCATGCAAATACTTGTTCTGAGTCTTGGTCAAGATGGTCATGCAAATACTTGTTCTGAGTCTTGGTCAAGATGGTCATGCAAATACTTGTTCTGAGTCTTGGTCAAGATGGTCATGCAAATAAAATATATTTAAGAGCATTAAATATTTTTATTACTTGGAAGGGTGACCACTAAAAAAGTGTTACTTTCAAATGCGTTGCTTTCGAGAGCACTTTAACCCATCAGTTGTTGAAAAACAACTGTCGTTCAGAAAGCATGTTGTCACGTAAAATTCAGACACCAGGACCTAGAAAAGGCCAGGATGACCTAAATAATACGATGGTACTATTTACTTCTTTTCTCCTTGTTTAGGTCCTGCTGTACTATTTATTTTATTCCTCTTCGTTTAAGTCCTGGTGTACTATTTATTTTATTCCTCTTCGTTTAAGTCCTGGTGTACTATTTATTTTATTCCTCTTCATTTAAGTCCTGGTGTACTATTTATTTTATTCCTCTTCATTTAAGTCCTGGTGTACTATTTATTTTATTCCTCTTCGTTTAAGTCCTGGTGTACTATTTATTTTATTCCTCTTCATTTAAGTCCTGGTGTACTATTTATTTTATTCCTCTTCGTTTAAGTCCTGGTGTACTATTTATTTTATTCCTCTTCGTTTAAGTTCTGGTGTACTATTTATTTTATTCCTCTTCGTTTAAGTCCTGGTGTACTATTTATTTTATTCCTCTTCGTTTAAGTTCTGGTGTACTATTTATTTTATTCCTCTTCGTTTAAGTCCTGGTGTACTATTTATTTTATTCCTCTTCGTCTAGGTACTGGAGTACTATTTATTTTTTTCCTTTTCGTGTAGGTCCTAGTGTGCTATTTTTTTTCTTCCTCGTTTAGCTGGTTTTTAAGTGCCCAAAGGTTTCTGAATGATAGTGAGTGAATTTAAACTTATTGAAGATCATCATTTTCTTCAAAAAGTTAAATAAGTTCTTTATCATTGCATGATCCGAACCCGCACCCTACGAGTCGCAGTTCAAAGTAACAACCACATAGCCATTTCGCCTTTCACACTCAACACAATAACTCTTTCTAATTAATAGAGACACCATAAATAAATCGACTTTTATTGAGCTCCCAATGTCAATTAAATACCAAATTTAGGAAATAACATTTCCGAAGTCAATTAAGATTACCGTCAATCTTACTTTGCCATAATTTTGAAGATGATTTGTCATTCTTCATTCTACAAAGAGCCCTTTCGTTTCGATGGTTTTCCGTTAACAAGGAAGTTGGCGTTTTCAGAACCTTTTACAATATTTTTGAAGTAAGACTTCTGTACGCACGCTTGACTTGGGAATTAAGCTGGTGAAAGGCGAGGCGAACGGAAGTTGAAATTGTTGGTTAACGTAGATCTCCATTGTAAACATAACAAAGCTAAAAATCTGTATTAATATGTGGTATTGTATTTTTTTAGTAGTATTGATATGTTCGGTAAAATAACAATTTACAATTGTCAAGATGGCGACATTAACATTAAACAAAGTTCGCTGACTGTTTCATTATACTTCAGTAACTGTGCAAAAAAACTACGTATTGAAACTGTCAAATCCATACGAATTTGTGTTTTTTTAGTTACACTCAAGGTCCATGATCGCTTAGCGGTTCTCATAGTAATGATGCTTGAAATTAGACGAATAGCCTTGTCAAGTAATTTGTAGACGTAAAATTAAGCCATAGACTTAAACCTGTGTAACATGGATATCTGGATCATGATCCATCATCATCATCATCAGGGATCATGGATATATATACTGGGACTTATTAAATAGAGAACTGTTCACGCCTGATTGATAATTCATTAACACTTACATAGTTTGCTATTATATTCCAGCAGGCGTTCATTTTTATTATGAGACGCAGGTCATAAAAACGACACCATTTACATCTAACCAACAACACGTAAAATTGTATTCTTGTTTTTAAATATTTAAAATACAAGTAATTCAATACTCAAAATGGGTATAATTTGAAGACTAAACCTACCTGTGTCTACTACAAGACAAGAACTATGTGAAAATTTTAAATTTATGTCACAGAATTGCTGCTAGTGATGGCCCCACCCTCCTTTATCGATTATTGTAATCGTAGTAACTCGATTATCTACGATTTATCGACGTTGATCGAGACCGGCTCGCGCTGTGATTGTTAGTTTAAATTTTTTGGAGCCATTAAAATCGTGATTAAATGATATCAAAATAATTTGCGGTGAACTACAATAACTCTTCGTAAAGATAATTTTAAATCTTAACAGTTTTAGTTGTAAAAAAATATTGGTTAAAATTAAAAAAATCATAAAAAATTGATTAATTTTTTTTTAATTATAGTTAAGTGATTTTTTTCCTCTTTAGAAGTTTACAGCCTGTGATATTATTGTATAAAGAACATGCAGGAAGAGATTTTGCCTAAAATAATTTTTAAGACAACTATAAAATAAAAAGTCCACAACAACAAAACGCGGTTAATTTGTACTGTAGTAAAACCTTAAATAAAGGTTCAATCTGTCAATATATCTCACATCATCCCTGCATTAACTCTTTGTCTTTGACAACTTTATGGCCCAACCGAACTATTATGAAGTCGAACCGATTGAAAATTAAACCGTTTCCTAACGAGTTCCCAGATTCATATTTACATCGAGATCATCTTGCCTCTCGCCTCTCGCCTCTAGACCCATCTCTATAACCAGGCTTTAGTATTAGAATAAATTATCGATAGAATTAACTTTTTAATGCAATTAAATGGCTTTGAAAGTAAACCTGAGTTTAAGGTGTTAAACTGATGTTTGTGATTGTCGACGAGCTGCATAATCATGGATTTATGGAGGAAAATTTTGCCGACACGTAGCTGATGATAGTTTTTTATGGTATAGGGTTGTGAGTGACCACATTTCATTCACGTTGATTGTGATTTCATATAATATTAAAAATTCGAAAGTTTGTATGTGTGTATGTTTGTTACTCTTTCACGCTCATTCTGCTGAATAGATTTGGATGGAATTCAGTACCAAGATAGCTTATACACTGGATAAACATATAGGCTACATTTTATCCCGGAAAAGTGAAATATTCCCGTGTGATGAGCAAATAATTAAAATACTTTTTATTCGCGGGTAAAACCGCGGGGCGCAACTAGTGCGTATAGAAAATGTCTATTTTTTTAAACATGTGCTATCTCTTTCTAATAATTATTTTCAAACTAAATACTGCAATGATATAATAATTAATACTAAACACTACCTACTACTACTACAAAAAAGTCTACTTATTCCAAAATTATATTATTTATCTAATTAATTGCTGCTCGTTAATCTCACCAAATCTCAATAAACAGATTGACTGACTTGATTTATCTGTTTAATTATATTTGGGGCTAGTTTAAACGAAATAAACAAATATCTTCTACTAGGTGGTAGGACTTTGTTGCAAAGTTCGTCTAGGTAGGTACCACTGCTTTGCCAGTTATTCTGCCGCCAAGCAGTAGTGTGCAAGCACTACTGTGTTCCGGATTGAAGGGCACTGTAGCTAGTGAAATTACTGGGCAATTGAGACTTTATGATCTGATCTCACAGTCGAGTAATCTTATTACCAGACTGTGCTGATGTCTCAGGATGATGTGCGCAGTGCAGTGTCGCGCAGAAACTATGTTTTAGAGTTCCGAGTGACACTGTTATGTTATGGGCGGCCGTGGCGCTTAACATCAAGTGAACGACTAGCTCGTCACATCATTCATTAACATAAAAAAATAATAATCTTAAAACCACTGAAAAAGTGAATAAATTTTCATGGGAATCACCTAACTTGGAGAAAAATACGCTCGCGCTCCAAACACGTAATTTTCCCTGCTCTGAGATATGAGTAGCGAAGATTTTAAAATTATCCACAACATAACTGGCCAGTGTTCCTCACAACAGCACAACTTCTTCGGAACGCGCCACCTTTGGACTTCAAACATACATATTATTATGTTGGTGTGTCCGGCAAAATGACAATTTACAATTGTTAAGATGGCGACATTAACATTAAACAAAGTTATACCGGCCGATAGATGAAGCTAAACAAGTTTTACTTCAGCCGTGTGGTCTAAATTACACTCGTTTTTTTGTCATTTCTTTTGTAGTATAATTTCTGTATACTGAAACTGTCCTGGTTTACGTTGTTTATTTCTGTTTTGTCTGGAAGAAAATGCGATAAGACTTCCTGTTGTACCACTTGGTTATATGATTCTGATTACCAATTGTCCCTATAATGTGGTGTTACAAGACTTCAGATATCCGCTGTAGTGCCCTCCTTACAGACGCCACCAAGATTGTTCTTGTCTGAAGAGGAGCGCCGCCAAACGGGAGACAAGGGCGACAAATGATTTGAAAAATGTGACGCGAACTGTACTAGTGCCGATAACGCCGTCACCGGAATAGCTCTATTTCCACCCCTACTGCTTGTACTCGGAAGAAAATAAAGAAAACCAAGCGATATTAGTAAAAGTAAACAACATAACTAGCGGCTTAGTGACCTGTTCACCTAGCAAGTGTTTCGTTGCATAGGTTAAAACTTTTCAACCCCAATATCTTCACCATTTAATTTTTTTTTTTATGTTAAGGAATGACGTGACGAGCTAGCCGTTTGCCTGATGTTAAACGACACGGCTGCCCATATCAGCCGCAGTGTCACTCGGAACTCTAAAGTATAGAGGTTCGCGTGACACTGCACTGCGCGAGTCATCCAGAGACATCAGCACAATCTAGTAATAAGATTACTAAACTGTGAGATCAGATCATAAAGTCTCATTTGCCCAGTAATTTCACTAGCTACAGTGCCCTTCAAACCGGAATACAGCAGTGCTTGCGCACTACTGCTTGGCGGCAGAATAACTGGCAAAGCGGTGGTACCTACCTAGACGAACTTTGCAGTAAAGTCCTACCACCTAGTAAATAAAAAATAATAAATAAAAATACAACCTAAATTGACAAACTATTTCACATATTTATCAAACCTGCTCACGAAATTCCAAGAGAATCGGTAGAGAAATGGGACGTGTAGAGGAAAAAAGCTGAACATCCACTGGACATACAAAATTATATTTGCCAAAGCTGCAACGGAGACGATTCCCTCGCCTCTTGCGCTAACTCGATCAATCCTCAATCAGAATCTGTCGCCAAGCACTTAACAGCATGTCCCAGCAACTTCTATAAGAGCCAGTTCCCAATCCAAGCGTAGCGTGGCGCCACGTTCGGACATATTGTCTTTCAACATCGGGTGAAATGTGGTCAAACGCTACTTTGTTATAAAAATAGCAAAATATACATATTGAAAGTAAGATTTCAGAAAATCTTAGAATTTCTGTGTTGAATTTATTAAATGGTTCCTATTTTTCAAAATTAGGTAGGTTTCATTGGCAACACTGACAGGCGCGTGATTGGACGAGAAGGAGCCAGAAGGATAAGCAGAAAATCGATCAGTCTTAGGTCCGTATTACAGAACGATGCTCAGTCATCAAGCGGAGATTTCATTAAATCTCTGCTTAATGACTGAGCATCGTCATCGTATAAAATGATCACTTTATGAATGAAATCTCTGCTTGAGCACCGATTGATGACTGAGCGTCGTTTTGTAATACGGACCTTAGTCTTGGCTTAATAGTGAAAAGCTACCTAGACGTAGCTACTCACTAGGTGGTAGGACTTTTCTGCAAACTTCGTCGAGGTAGGTACCACCACTTTGCCAGTTATTCTGCCGCCAAGCAGTAGTGTGCAAGCACTGCTGTGACCCGGTTTGAAGGGCACTGTAGCTAGTGAATTACTGGGCAATTGAGACTTTATGATCTGTTCTCACAGTCGAGTAATCTTATTACCAGGCTGTGCTGATCTCTCAGGATGATGTGCGTAGTGCAATGTCACGCGAAACTTTATATTTGTAATTCCGAGTGACACTGTTCGGTTATGGGCGGCCGTATCGCTTAACATCAGGCGAGCGACATGCTCGTCACATCATTCAATTACATAAAAAAAAATGTATATTGAAGAACGAAGAATATAGAGACATTGAAGATCTCCTGGCTTTATTAACTTTTTATTTTATTCATTATTTAGAACGCAGCGCACCGATGGTACCGTAAGGTCGAGTCTGAGAGAAAAAGATAAAACCGTCGACAGCCAGCGAGCGGGTGATTTCACCCTGATTAGTATAATTCCGCCGCCATCCTCCGATAGCTCCTCTACTCCTCTTGTTATAACACAAGTGCTTACGACTAACTACGTCATCTTACTTAGCGCTCGCTACATCATCCTTTTCCGTGGTATTTACGAACTAAGTGCTACCGTTATTAGAGGGCTCGTTCCATATTTCTTCTCAGCGTGTCGATGGCAAATATCTTGAATAGTTCCAATCTAACTAACCCGATAGCTCAGGTGGTAGTAACCCTGCCTTTTGAACTGTACGTTGTGAGTTCGATTCTATCCAGAACAAATATTTGTGTGATGAACATTGATGTTGATGTCTGGGTCTCCAAACTAAGCAAAGCTTGTACTATGGGAACCAGATAACTGATACAATACTTAGATACTTTTTGTTTGTAAATACATACATAGAATACAATATAACACCCGAACACAGAACAAACACCTATGTTCATCAAACAAATGTTTGTCCTGGGTGGGAATCGAACCCACAACCCTCAATTCAGCAGGCAGGGTTATTACCAACTGAGCTATCGGGCCAGTTGATGATGCCAATACAACTGTATTCGCATGATCCTTGCTTTCTGTGTGCAAGGTGTATAGGAAAACATTGTCTTCAGTTTAAAATACATGATAATAAACGTTATTAGACAGATTCTTAGATAAGTTGGAAGTTAAATTTAAATTGGCTAGAAATAAAAATGATTCGAGGCACTCAAGCAAAAAGAAAAATTGTGCAAGGTTTCTAAAGTATAATGTTAATATTTTCAGAGAATAAAAAAAACATAAAAAGGAAATTAGATTTGACGTTTTATAGTCTTTGAATGAAGATTAAATTTCTATGTGTGGTATTATATTATTTTTTGAAATATAACGGTCCGTATAATTCAAGAATGGGTATTTCAACTTTAAAATGTATTAATATATTCGTAATCATTCAAATAATGATAAAAAGCTCTTATGAAACTTCTATAGAAAATGAAAACCTAACAAAACAAATAAAAGAGATAAAAAAGAAAGAAAAAGTATATTTAAACGAATTAGAAAGAGATAAAATTAACAATGAAAATAAAATGCAAATAGATAAGTTGGAAAAAGAAAAGGGTGAAATGTTCAAAAAAATAAACGCAGCCATCGATGAGAGCATCAAACTATTAAATAAAACCAATGATACAGAAGCTCTGCTTGGAGCTAAATTTATGGCAGAACTGAAAGATCAGATCAAAGAAATCAACGGCACTGACCTACAAATAGCAGATGATGACTTCATAGAAAGAAGAACTTTCAAAAACACGGATGCAAGAAAAGCAAACAAAAAGAAAATCAAGCTAAGCTTAGAAGAAATAGCAAGTATATTTAAAAAAAAAGATGTCAAAAGCAAAATAGAAAAAGCAGAAAATCAATTTGAGATACAGAAAAGAATAGACGCGTGGATATTACAGAAGCAGTTAGAGAAGAAGAAAATTCATGAATACAAAGAAAAGTTGAAGAAGCAGGGTATGCTCGAGAAATGTCCACGGATCGGACAAGGGAAGAAAACTATCAAAGTTAATGGTATTAAGAAAAAAATCTATTATCCCTGTTGCAGAAAATGTTGCAAAAAGTCTTACATGGGATGTCTATGAGACCCGGATCTTGAATAATTAATAAATAATATAAATCTGATTTATTTTAATTTTGTGACTTGTCACACTGTTGTAATCGATGAAGTCCAGGTGTTTGTATGTATTATTTCAAATTCTGTAATATATATTGTATTTTTAACTTTTTTTTTTAACGAGCCAATGCTGTTGGTCTCTATCGACCTATGTTGGGCGTTTAAGGCGCCTAGCCGTCAAAAGTGGGAGGCAACTAGCTGGCGGGCACCCCTGGGGTGCGAGCCTCGGCTTAGGCCGTTGCTGGGATAAGATCGAGAAGACTACGTCTACTGGAAGAGTGGACCCTATTGAAAGACGCGATCGTTCTAGATCACCTACGGGGGGTACGAGTATTTATTGTTGACGCGGCAGCTAAGCTGTATAGCTGAGCACGTCTCTAAATGCGGGGGTAGGATAGCTGGTGGAAATGTGAGTATGTGATGACTTACCTGGTCTCCTACTGGCATAACACTCGACAAGCTACGATCACCTCAGTGCGGGCTCCGATTCTGTAGCTTTTATCCAGGTAAAGAGCTCCAGCTTTGCAGTTCTTGCACTTCTAGGCTTCTTCAGGTGTGTCACGCAAGTGGCCTCCAATATTCAAGCGGTAGTGGACTGTATAGAGCGGGGCGCGGTAGAAGCTGTTTGTACGCAGCTTCTTCAGCTGATAAGCCTAAAGGATGGACAATCAGGAACACTCCGAGTTTGGAGTGTTCCTGATTCCATTGTAACGAGACAAATGTGTTGTCCTGAGCGGGAATCGAACCGACAACCTACAGTTAGAAGGTAGAGTTATGAAGCCAGTTCTATAAATGCATACGATCAGCTTTAATTAAATTAGTTCTGTGTTATTACTAGGGGGTGTTATCGCTAAGAGAGATTGCAACAAGACAGAAACCTAGAGCGAGCTCGTGTAACATTACAACCGGAACATTCTACACGATATTGCGCCATAAAATATTATATAAAAACGTAATACGCTTTTTACGTGTAAAAAAGGTTGTAAAAGAAAATTAAATATAAAATGTAAGTGTGCGTTGCAAGTAAAATATTGTGAACACTTTGTGATTCATCACAATGAGGCCAGCCGCAACACATCTGAGGGAATTTGTAAAAATGCGGCAGAAACCGTTCTGCTTGAATAAATTGTCTTTAATATCTTAAAAGGTCAACGGGGACACACTGCTGTCAAAAACAAAGAGCACATTAAACTTTAATATCAATCTTTATAATTCGTTTCTGTGGTGTGGTGGTTGAGCAAGTCAGCTTACAGCCTGGAAGCGACAAGTTTTATTCCCGCGGCAGGACAAATACTCATGAACAGGAAAAAGTGCATGGAATCCCAGTTAGGGTCCAGGATCTATGTATGTGATCGTTGGGCATTATCATTATTATTATTATAATCCGCCTCTGTGGTATAGTGTTTGAGCAAGTCAGCTCATAACTCAGAGGCAGTGGGTTCGATTCCTCCAACAGTATTTGCGTTTTTTTTTCTTTTACAAATAATTGTCCTGTATTTGTAAAAGAAAAAGAAACGCAAATACTTATCCTGTGCCTGGATGTTGTGGGACCAAGGTCCTAGTAGTTCCTAGGTCCCGAGATACAGGGAATCCTGGTTAGGGTCCAGGATCTATGCATGTGATAGTTGGGCGTTATTATTATTATTTTAAAAGTTCCACAATGTTTTTGTCCGCCTTGTGTCACATTCTCCCTAAAGGTTTTACGATATAACGGGGTCAGCGAATGGCAGCGATAAAATATTCATATAGGAGCAAATTTAGTTAATTGCGTGTACGAGGTTTTGGACGCGTATATTTTAGTAACACATGTACCGAGAAATGAAAACGAGGGCCAATTGATGTTCAAAAATGAAATCTAATCCTTTATAAATAACGTACATTACAAACCTAACCAGTTGTGGATAGATATTGTGACGAATCAATCTCGCTGGTTGATTAAACGAAAAACTTTATCATAATGTGGAACGCGGATGGTCGCCGTGCGAGACATACATAAACGACGTGTAGAAACTAACAGAAAAAACTCCGCCATGACCACAGAATATTATTACTCCTAGGCCATGACCACCGCGACACACACGTTTTTTTTGGCGCCACACTTTTGTATATTTAGTCAGTGTCAAGTGATTGATAATTTCTCAAGTTAATTAATGTAATATACTATTAAGTTAAGTAAAGTCACAGTCCAAGTCATCAAGTTAAGTGATAGTCATAGTCTAGTCAAGTCATACTTCTAGTAAAGTGGTCGCAACTTTATCAGAAGCTTCTATGTAGTTTTGGAAACATCACGAAAAGAAACGTTTCAGCATCATTGTACCACTTTCCCACACTCATGTCTATAATCCAGCACTTAACGAATAAAATGCCACCAATTTTATGCACAAAACTGAAAATAACACAAGTTTTGGAAAATAATACAATGTGGTGACGCGATCTTTTTCGTTTTCCCGCCAGAACTCCAACCGCAATTTTCCGAAACCATTTAAATAAAATAATAAAAAATTATATGAAAAAAAAAAAAAACTCAATGGCGTCATTGACTTTTTATATTGGAAAAGCGATTCTAAAGAAAGCTTGAAAATATTGTTTTCTTGCGGCCACCATTATTTAGTGTGATGGGAGTGAGACTGCAGTGAATACCACTGTTAGTGCAAAGTTATTTTTAGTCAGATCTTTTCTTACTCGACGGCCTCGATTTGCTCGTTCGAAGCACTCGGCGGCCGTGCGTTCCGCATAGTTTGTTTAATGAATAATGCGTGAACTCGTGCTCGTTTGGATGTAAAAGATGTGTGTTATTCAGATAATATCTAAATGTGTGTGTAAATAATGAAGGTTCAGTGTTGGCTGGAAAATGTATTTAGAAGTACACGATTCAAATGTGTCAGGTCGCGGAGTACAACTGGAAATAACGTTGCTCATTTGTAAGGATAATCGTCCGCTTTAGTCGTGGGGAATTCAGAATATACATATCATATATATATATATATATATGAACATCATATCATATTCAGAACATAGCCATCATTAGCCCACTTTAGTCCACTGCTGGACATAGGCTTGTCCCAAGATATGGTCTTCAGCTTTTATTTTTAAACACATCGTCAAAAAAAGCGCAAATACTTGTTTTGAGTCTGGGTGTTGTGGGACCATGGTCCTCGTAGTTCCTGGGTTCAGGGAATCCTAGTTAGGGTCCAGGATCTATGTATGTGATCGTCGGGCGCTATTTATTTATTTATTTATTCATGTTATTAGTATATAACTGATTCGTATATAATTTCACGAGTCAGTGCAACCGGATCTTGGACCGTTGACCCCGGACAGCCGGATCACCGGATTACACCGGTAAGCCGTGTAACGCGACCCCCAAGCCTTACAGTTGCTGTGATTATGGTAATTATACCGCACCTATTGGTAAATAACTTATGTGCGGACTTACCACTGTAAGAGAAACTTAGTAAGGTAATCGTAGCGTTTTTATCCGATACGATATCGTTGTCCAAAGAAATACAAAGGTGATTTTTATCGAGTTAGAAAAATAAAATAAATACTTAAACTTACTTTTTTTTAAAATTTGGTTAATATTATAGGATCAAATTCTTAAATTATTTTTGATATGAATAAAATTAATGGCTTCTAGTCTCAATCGCACTTTTCCGCATTTTTAGGGACTCATTTTACAGGTATAATAGAGATGTCAATTTTGAAAACGACTCGTTGCGTTGAATTTCATCCAAATTAGTATCCGCATTTTAAATGAACTCTCGTCTTACGGTCGGTGTGCCTTTGACGGGTTAAGACAATAATTATACAATACAATACAATAATAATATATTGAATACCAACATAGCAGTGCACTTACACTGGTATATAGTGCACGAGCTTTTTCCCGAAGCTTCGCCCGCGGCGTGGCCTATGGGAATGTAATGCTTTCAAAAAGATGTGAACTAGTTTCCCTATTAGGGTTCCTATTGGGAACTGTAAGGGAAACACTGCACCTGGTTCATTAAATGTCTTTATTGTTAAGACAGTTTGTCAAGTATTAGGTAAGTAGTAAGTATTTAAAAGGATGACAAGTAGTAAGTATAGTATATTCTATATGTAGTATATTTACAAGGTAGGTTTTGGGCGCCGTTGAATTACAATGCAGTGCTAGCCGGGCTATTAAGAGACTTAACAGGGTGTGTGGCTCGAGCTAGTAGCACATACCTGCTTTGCAACCAGATAGCTAAGTTAGTTGGTAGTAGACAATACAAAAGTTAAATAAAAACGATCAGCTAGCAAAATGCTGGCTGACCGTGGTACCGGAAGGGACCCAACGGCACAGGGGGGCTGAGCCGGGCCCAGGACAGTGCAGACGGTTGGTGTAGACCCGTAGTACGAGGCTGGCGCTTCCTGGAGCCTGGTCTCTCAGCGCAGACCGCTGGTGACCTCCGAAAGCAACCCAACGGCACAGGGGGGCTGATCTGGGCCCAGGACAAGGCGGACGGCTGGGGGTAGACCCGTGGCGCTAGGCCGTCGCCTCCTGGAGCCTAGTCTCTCAGCGCAGACCGTTGGCGACCTCCCGAAGGGGGAGCGTTAAATTTGATTTTAAGATATAAAAAAAAAACCCTGTTGAAGAACAGGAAAGAATTAGTTTTATTGGCACTTTTACCATGAAGTCTACGACTTGATGCACATTTATATTTAAAGATGGGGAAACTTACCCTGTAGAGGGGTTTTTCTTTCAATAGAGAGCGTGAGCTACAGGCTCACGCTGAGCGTGGTGGAGGTCAGCTCACTCCTACCACGAGGGTGACGCAGCAGCGGCCAAATGGAGGCAGCGACTTGCTACGACCCAACAACTCAGACGCAGGGCGCAGCTGTCTGCGGAAAGATGGAACCGGGTGAAGCTACCGGATTCTGAACACGGCACGGGGATGGAACCCGGCCCTCAATTGTTATAAAATCTCATGGAAAACTCACCTGCAGCAAAAGAAGAGGTTGAATTGGCCGTTTGGGGACAGGCCCAACGGTCAGCAGCTACGCCCTCGCCGAAATCAAACAAACAAAGGGAGCGGCCTCCGACTTTTAAAGTCGTAACCGTCGTTCTGACTGGGCGGATTTTCGTCACGAGATCCCCCTCCCAGCCAATGCAGAATTCTCTCGAAAAGTGGTTGCCTGCATCCCTGACCACAAAAGTTGCTACTTCGCGTATCACCAAAAGCGAGACTCAAACTAGTGAACCAGGGACTGCACTTTTCCACACGAGCTCTCACTACGAAGGTTGTTTATTCCAGTCTTTTCTATTATTGTTTACTAAATAAAACGATTCGCTTGTTATGGTTTTAACTTGAAATTAGGATACAAAATAAACAATTATTATCAAAATTTGCACATTTCTCTTCGGTTAGGGTCACCCAACGATAACGTCATATGTCAACTTTAATTTTGACGTCGTTGATGTGACAACCAAACGTGACATTGACATTTCGTGTCGGAAAGTTATGGTTGTTGTTGATTTTTTGAGACTGACTTGTGCCGGAGCATTATTTAGCCAGCCACTGGTTAAGAAAAATGAATCGAACCAATCTCAATTAAATTATCATAAGAATGAAAAACAAGCCGTTACAGTACCCGTCCAACCCGGGTAGAATTCACGTAGTGAATTCGAAACGGCTGTCCCCAGCCGGTAACCTTAGTTACAAACAAAAGACAAATGACACACCAATGACATGGAAAATGTCATTAATGATTCCACCAGAATATTTTAATTAGGTTTAAAGAAAAGAGCATTTAACACTAGACACTATCATCAAAATTAAAATATAACTTAGATCTACATATTCCTACACCTGCATGCGAAGGTAAATATTGAATTAATTTATATCAATACAACTAAGAATATAAAAAATTGTACCCCTGGCTTGGGCTAGATGCATAAATTAGCGAATAAGTAAAAGATATAATACATTCTAATAATAAATTGAACGAAATTAGTTTTGATTTATAACCCCGCAAAAACCCCTATATAAAATAATAGTTTTTGTATGTACTGTAGTATTAGAACTTGAGTGTACTGCATTTACCCCGGGGTAATTATGAAATTGACTGGACATCAACCGAGAGTACAATTTGCCATAATTAAGCACCCGTTATAAGCAAGCTATTGTTCTGCGAGGGAATCACTGGAGTTGACTGGATTGTTTGCCAAAGTACAACTAACCGTGAACAATAATGCTATCCCCCTAGTTAGTAAAAAATTGAATATCAGTAACCCCTTTTTATTGGTGTGATAGGCTTCTTGATAGAGGAGTTCACTCACCGCTCCTGTAGGCTTAAGTTTGTGTTCTAGGCTTATTGATAAAGGAGTTCACTAACCGCTCCTATAAGTGTAGTTTCCTACTAGTCCGCTTAGCTACGGAAGTAGAAGTATAATTAGTCCTGTTATCCGCTTAGCTACGGTAACAAAACCATCAAAAGTTTAGTGTTCTAGGCTTATTGATAAAGGAGTTCACTAACCGCTCCTATAAGTGTAGTTTCCTACTAGTCCGCTTAGCTACGGAAGTAGAAGTATAGAGTCCTGTTCTCCGCTTAGCTACGGTAACAAAACCATCAAAAGTTTAGTGTTCTAGGCTTGTTGATAAAGGAGTTCACTAACCGCTCCTATAGGCTTAAGTTTGTGTTCTAGGCTTGTTGATAAAGGAGTTCACACAACCGCTCCTGTGGATTATTCTAATGACCTTAGTCTGGTGATGTTATAAACATACATAGATATTTGTATACAATATATATTTTAGATATGAATTAAATTGACTATTTCTAAAGAATTATTATATTATTTCCTATTACACCAAGCCAGGTTACAGAAGACAAGATAAAAAGAAAAGAAAACTAAAAACTATGGTAACCACCCACGGCCAGTCCATCCTTAACTAGAATTTAATATTTACAAGGACTAAACCATTCTACCTTTTATATCCATCCTAACAGTAACATCAAACCGAGAAAAAACCAACTCCCAGGATCCTACACAAGAGCAGCCGACTGCTGTCCGGGGGTTCTATCATACCTAATATCCAACTATTAACCTTATCACACAGAAAAACAAACCAAAGTAAAATCCATCTCCCAGGACTACACAAAGGCGGCCCAAAGCCGCGTCCGGGGGTTTGGCTATCATTCCTAAATTCCAACTATTTACTTTATCCAACCGAAAAAACAAACCAAAGTAAATCCATCTCCCAGGACTACACAAAGGCGGCCCACGCCGCGTCCGGGGGTTTGCTATCATGCCATTTATAGTTTGTAGAACTACAAGTAAACACCACCCAGTTGGGTGCTTACTAATAAATAAAATAAAGTAAAAATAAAACTTACTATATAGGTACTGGATTTTCAGTATTGTCAATTACTTAAAAATTGTATGTCATAATAATTATGTAGATTTCTCTATAAATATTATGTATAATTTATCTTTGATTTCTATATGGTTGCAATGCAGTTTACAATTGAATGGTTCTTATAATTTGTAAGTATCTATTATGTCACAGTCACTGTAAAATTAAAAGTAATTTTTTTCTGTTTCCATGTCAATAGTTTTTTACCAAATATTAAATTAATCACAGCTTAGGCTGTATTACAACATAAAAACAATGCAGTCTAGTAATTGCAATCCAATAATTAGCTTGAGAAAAAATCAATGTTAAGGTAATATACCTAGTTACTTTGTTGTTATACTTGTATGACAATGATTATTTTAATAGAATTCCATATGTACTCAAAATACAATGTCAAAAGGTTATAGTAAAACTTGTAAAATTGTTGTTGTGGTCCACTCCTAAACTAAATACAATCTTATGACTAAGGGTTGAAGAAAACACAACACAAATTTCTTTTAATTTTTGTTTTTCCTTGTTATTATGGTTAGTGTAAAGAGCTAACCTACCTATCTAAGATTTAGGTTGCAAAGCTAGGATGAACTAACCAGTTGAGGCGCCACTGTAATGCTTTAAAAAAGATGTGAACTAGTTTCCCTATTAGGGTTCCTATTGGGAACTGTAAGGGAAACACTGCACCTGGTTCATTAAATGTCTTTATTGTTAAGACAGTTTGTCAAGTATTAGGTAAGTAGTAAGTATTTAAAAGGATGACAAGTAGTAAGTATAGTATATTCTATATGTAGTATATTTACAAGGTAGGTTTTGGGCGCCGTTGAATTACAATGCAGTGCTAGCCGGGCTATTAAGAGACTTAACAGGGTGTGTGGCTCGAGCTAGTAGCACATACCTGCTTTGCAACCAGATAGCTAAGTTAGTTGGTAGTAGACAATACAAAAGTTAAATAAAAACGATCAGCTAGCAAAATGCTGGCTGACCGTGGTACCGGAAGGGACCCAACGGCACAGGGGGGCTGAGCCGGGCCCAGGACAGTGCAGACGGTTGGTGTAGACCCGTAGTACGAGGCTGGCGCTTCCTGGAGCCTGGTCTCTCAGCGCAGACCGCTGGTGACCTCCGAAAGCAACCCAACGGCACAGGGGGGCTGATCTGGGCCCAGGACAAGGCGGACGGCTGGGGGTAGACCCGTGGCGCTAGGCCGTCGCCTCCTGGAGCCTAGTCTCTCAGCGCAGACCGTTGGCGACCTCCCGAAGGGGGAGCGTTAAATTTGATTTTAAGATATAAAAAAAAAACCCTGTTGAAGAACAGGAAAGAATTAGTTTTATTGGCACTTTTACCATGAAGTCTACGACTTGATGCACATTTATATTTAAAGATGGGGAAACTTACCCTGTAGAGGGGTTTTTCTTTCAATAGAGAGCGTGAGCTACAGGCTCACGCTGAGCGTGGTGGAGGTCAGCTCACTCCTACCACGAGGGTGACGCAGCAGCGGCCAAATGGAGGCAGCGACTTGCTACGACCCAACAACTCAGACGCAGGGCGCAGCTGTCTGCGGAAAGATGGAACCGGGTGAAGCTACCGGATTCTGAACACGGCACGGGGATGGAACCCGGCCCTCAATTGTTATAAAATCTCATGGAAAACTCACCTGCAGCAAAAGAAGAGGTTGAATTGGCCGTTTGGGGACAGGCCCAACGGTCAGCAGCTACGCCCTCGCCGAAATCAAACAAACAAAGGGAGCGGCCTCCGACTTTTAAAGTCGTAACCGTCGTTCTGACTGGGCGGATTTTCGTCACGAGATCCCCCTCCCAGCCAATGCAGAATTCTCTCGAAAAGTGGTTGCCTGCATCCCTGACCACAAAAGTTGCTACTTCGCGTATCACCAAAAGCGAGACTCAAACTAGTGAACCAGGGACTGCACTTTTCCACACGAGCTCTCACTACGAAGGTTGTTTATTCCAGTCTTTTCTATTATTGTTTACTAAATAAAACGATTCGCTTGTTATGGTTTTAACTTGAAATTAGGATACAAAATAAACAATTATTATCAAAATTTGCACATTTCTCTTCGGTTAGGGTCACCCAACGATAACGTATTTTGACGTCGTTGATGTGACAACCAAACGTGACATTGACATTTCGTGTCGGAAAGTTATGGTTGTTGTTGATTTTTTGAGACTGACTTGTGCCGGAGCATTATTTAGCCAGCCACTGGTTAAGAAAAATGAATCGAACCAATCTCAATTAAATTATCATAAGAATGAAAAACAAGCCGTTACAGGAAAATAATTCAACCACCCATTTCACCCTCTTAAGGTTAGAATTTCGAAAAATTCTTTATTAGCATCCGCTAATTTGGCATACAGGTAGATGTTATGACGTAGGCCAGTAAATTTCAGCCCGATACGTCCAGGGGTTTGGGCTGTGCGTTGATAGATCACTATGTCAGTCAGTCACCTTTGAGGTTTATATATAGATATACGTCGTTAATTGAACATTGAATTTTACAAATAACCTTAACCCTAGTTAAATACGCCTACCGCGTAGGGCCAAATTTAGAAAAATAAAAATAAGTGTTTTCAAATCTTTCGCCAGTAATTCAATTGTGAAAACAGTAAATAAAAGGAATAATAAAATATTAGCTTGATTTCACATCAAACGCATTGTATCATTGAAAGACTCGTCCAGTCAAACCCCGAGATCTTTCAATAGATTATATCACGAAGAAGAATGACGGGGCTTCCCGGGCTCGGACTCCCGAGACAAACCGATTGGGTTAATACCGGCCTTTTATCAGGGTACTGATGCCGTATCTTTCCCGATATTCCCGATTTCTCAGAATTCCCCGTTTTCCGGGACTCGTCAGAACATTTTGGGTTAAAGATAAGAGAATGTAGCTTTTGTTGATATTACTCAAAGTACTAAATTGTATAATAACATGAGGGTAAATGTAAAATGTTGTTTAAAGATAGCCTCTGTGGTGTGGTGGTTGAGCAGGTCGGCTCATGACTCAAAGGCAGCGGGTTCGATTCCCGCGGCAGGACAAGAATTTGTGAACAGAAAAAAAGCGCAAATACTTGTTCTGAGTCTAGGTGTTGTGGGACCATGGTTCTCGTAGTTCCTGGGTTTCTAGACACAGGGAATCCTAGTTAGGGTTCAGGATCTACTAGACGCTCGGCTAAGCGCCATCTTTTCGTGGTCGAAATACCACCCATTCGTACCAAGCGATTTGACTCAAAGTTCTTAATTAGAACGGCTAAGGAATGAAATGCCAGCGTCTGTGTTTCCGGCGAAATATGCCCCGGGCGTGTTCAAGAGAAGAGTGAATAGGTATTTACTTGGCTAGCATGCTGCACCTTCGATCGCATCGTCACTTCCCATCAGGTGAGAGCGTGGTCAAATGCTAGACAAGTTTGAAGTAAAAAAAAAAAAAATGTATGTATCTGATTGTTGGACGTTATTATAAATGTAAATTATAATTTTACCAGACATGCCAACATAATTGTAAGTAATTTTTCACTTTATTATATTGACAATGGAGATCTACGTTAACCGACCACTTTCAACTTCCGTTCGCCTCGCCAGCATATTCCGCAAGTCAAGCGTGCATAAAGTTTTACGTACTTTAAAAATTGAATTTGGATGTCAATGTCAGTTCTTCAACCAACGGGATTCGAATCCGCAATTATTGTATTAATATTGTCAGTTTGACGTTCGCACTTTTATAAATAGTAGTTTAAAATAGTTGATAGATTCGATAAAACATAAAAATGGATTCAAAGGTGACGAACTTTTTTTATGAATATATTTTTAGTAGTATTTTTTATTTTTTATACAGCTTTTTAGATATTTTCTAGATAAATCTCTGAAGCCAACTGTACAGAGATTAGAGATCTAAGTCGGTTTACGGAAAAAATACCTCGAGATTTTAAATTCTATTTTGAAACAACCCTTCATAAACACTAATTACTCCGCATCAACCCTATAAAAGTCATTAAGAGCTTATCCTGTATCTATCTGATCTTTTAGCCTGTCCCAATTACCCACCCCTGGGTAAGTAAGTACAACACTGGCAGCACTGGCCACGGAAACGAGATAAGATAGCGGGCAACACAGAACATCCGTATCGTTCACTCAATGGGAACATCGGATTGGCCGGGTTGGTTCTAGCTGTGGCTGTGTTGCCATGTTATATATGGAAGTGTTTTGGTACATCCTTTGAAGTTAATTTTTAGGTGGTAGGTTTTTACTTCATAATTCGTCTAAATAGATATCACCGTTGGAAAAATCGGTTGGGTTATTCGAATAGCAGTTTTATCAAAACCGGTTCAGATGTTTGGTTTTATATCAAAATAAAAAGAAAATATATATCATTTTCATCGTTTCTACTAACTTTATAGTGCGAACAGCTAATGAATGGGACAACTTGTCGGCGTCCTTGTTTCCAGTTAACTAAAACCTGGGAGTTTTCAAATCAGTAGTGAACAGTGGTCAAATATTTTGCCTGTAACCAAAAAAAAGTAATGACTCCCAACGATCACATATATAGATCCTGGACGATGATAAAGAGGAAAGATTTCTATGTATGTATGTTTGTAACGAATTGGCACAAAAATTACTAAACCGATTTTAAAAATTCTTTCACCATTTGAATGCTACTATTACACTTTACTACATTATCACTGATTAATATAAGCTATTTTAATCGCAAGAAAAAAATAAGGATCCCTAGTTATTCATAAAATTAATTATTATTTACTTGACTATGCTAACCGATGTCCCGTGCCCGACAGGTGGAATCACTGTGATCCTACAGTTGGTACTCTGTAACTATCTCCAACAGACCTCGGTCACGGCATATTGCAGCAGTGTCCGAAACGTCAGCAGACGTGACTAAAATAATATTTGATAAAATACTTAGATACTTTTTTTGTAGATATATGTAGTAGTATAGAATATAATATGACACTCAGCCGCAGAACAAACATCGATGTTCATTACACAAATATTTGTCCTGGGTGGGAATCGAACCCACTTCAGAAGGCTACTACCAACTGAGCTATCAGGCCTGTCAAATGATGGATAGATGGTGCGATGACAAAGTATTCACTGCAGTATATATAAGACCGGGTTCAGTGCAGTGCCTTGAAAGAGAATTATGGCCAGGAATAAACTAGTATAAGCTGATCGATGATGATTATGATTTAAATTAAGTAGCCATATATTCGTCTATCACATCCATGTTTTTGCCATTGTTAACTGAAATATAATCGCAGTAACTCTGTTTCAATAAAATTTAGTATTCATATTTTACTAGTACTACTACTAGGTGGTAGGACTTTTCTGGAAAGTTCGTCTAGGTAAGTACCACCGCTTTGCCAGTTATTCTGCCGCCAAGCAGTAGTATGCAAGCACTACTGTGTTCCGGTTTGAAGGGCACTGTAGTTAGTTAAATTACTGAGCAAATAAGACTTATGACCTAATCTCACAGTCTAGTAATCTTATTGCTAGACTGTGTTGACGTCTCAGAATGGCGTGCGCAATGCAGTGCACGCGAAACTATACTTTATAGTTTTAAGTGTCACTGCAACTGATATGGACAGTCGTGTTGCTTAACATCAGGCGAGCGACTAGCTTTTCATGTCATTTAGAAACATACAAAAAGACCCTGGACAACGCCTATGCCAAAACCTTATCCAGTAAGAACTGCGGAATGCAATTAGCTTCATTAAAGGTGACACAACTGGCATGTCGATCACTATAGCGAACATGCTCTTGCCAAAGACCTTGTAAGCTTGTAAATCTCTAAAGACGGGTTTGACTGGCAACTTAATATTATTTAAATGTGCTCCTAAACCTATCAAATCCATGTTTTACCAGGCCGAAGGTAACTCCAAGTTATTAATAAATAAATATTTGGGGACATTTCGCACCGTGAGATCTGGGCACACACTACTATGGAAACCAGTTCTCTTCAGATCCCGTCAACAGCTGGAAGACGTGAACTGCTGGACAGGTCTCCTCCATAAACAACATCCATGACATACTACCATCTTTCATAGACAACTCTTTCCTCTGACAAGTCACAGCAGTTCATCTCTGGAACTCCACAACCAGATAAGATCCAGAGGTGTAACGTCAAGGACAATTTCGAACGCCAGGTAAAGGAACATTTCAACAAGTCTCTAAACTTGAATTAACAGAAAATAGAATTATTTTTTTATTATGTAGTTTGTATTTTATTTAACTATGTATATCATCTATATTGTGGTATTCATTAATATTTGTATTTTATTAAATTTGTAAAATATGTATATTTGTACCTTAATAGTTGTATTGTTGTTATAGTTTTATTTTTAATTTATGTGATGATCTAAGATTAATGTTCAAAATTATGCTCATGCACGCCTAATCAAATTGTTTCTCAGCACGCCTTGGTTAACTGGTAGAAAATGCTGTTAGCATTTTATGTACATAAAGTATTAAATAAATAAATAAAACGCCTTTTTGGACGCTTATCATAAGGAGGTGGGGTAAGGAAACCACACGACGACGAAGGTTGGATGATTCCACAACGTATTATAATAAAAATAATAATAAAATAAAATGTCTATATTTCAGGTGAAAAAATCCATATTGTGCCTAAAAATACAAAAATACAAAGTAAAATGCTAAAATAGAATACCAAAAATGTCTTAAAATTAAAATTGATATAAAACATATCAAATAGTCTGATTGCTGAGTTCGGCAGTTGTTTTCGGTTCGCACTCCGGTGCAACGTCAACCAGTGCTTGATGATCGGGCTGTGGAGGTATTCCCCCAGCCCTTCAATTATAGCCCCCAGCCCTTTAGGTATTATGTTAATAATGGGACAACACGAGCTACACCAGGACATGGACCTTCACCGCTGTAACCTTTTTAAACCAAAACAGTTTTTTTATCTGTTTTTTTAAGGGGCTTTTAAACAAAGCTCGGAGTTTTGGCGGGAAAACGAAAAAGATCGCATCGTCGCATTGTATTATTTTCCAAAACTTGTGTTATTTTCAGTGTTAGTGCATAAAATTGGTGGCATTCTATTCGTTAAGTGCTGGATTACAGGCGTGAGTGTGGGAAAATGTTATTATGATGGCGTTTCTTTTCGTGTTGTTACTCCATAGAAGCTTCAAGTAAACTTGCCACCACTTTACTAGGAGTATGACTTGACTTGATGACTTCGACTGTGACTTGACACATATTTGCGTAAATATCATTAACTTGAAAAATTATCAATTACTTGACACTGGCTAAATACACAAAAGTGTGGAGCCAAAACATAAAAAAAAGCTCATGCCAGCCCCATAAAACAGATATAAAATATATCCACCGTTCGCATCAAAATAAAGCTAGTGTATCAACCCAGACAGTACCACGCGACCTTAGGGACAAGTTAGGACTTGGGAGTTATATTAGGTCTTTACCTATGAAATTGCCGTTTTGTTTGAAAAAAGTTAAAGTATTTTTTTTTCGAACTTATTTATTTCTTTTATTCAAAGTAATCACCCCTGCAATCAATGCATCTTTGCCAACGCTGTGGCAGTTTATGGATGCCCTTCTTGAAAAAATCAGCAGGACGGGAGACAACAAACTCTTCAAAGGCGTTTTGTACTGCCTCTCGGGAATTGAATTTTTTTCCCGCTAAAAAGTTGTCCAAATTTTGGAAAAAGTAATAGTCGGTAGGCGCAAGATCTGGTGAGTATGGCGGATGAGGGAGAGCTTCCAAACCCAACTCATGCAGCTTAGAGACGGTCTGTTGTGCAGTATGGGGTCGCGCGTTGTCGTGAAGTAGCAGTGGAGACGACCGATTGACCAAAGCTGGTTGCAGACGTGCGAGTTTCGCCATCATTGTGGTCAGTTCTTCAATGTACACATCTGCAGTAATGCTCTCGCCGTTTTGTAAAAAGCTATGATGAATCACACCAGCACTAGACCACCAAACTGTGACCATCACCTTTCTAGGGGTCATTTTTCGTTTTGCACATTGCTTTGGTACCGAATCAGGATCTAACCAACTTGCTGAGCGCTTTCGATTGTCAAAAAGAATCCATTTTTCGTCGCACGTAACAATTCGGTTCAAAATTCCTTCATTTCTGTGCCTGTTAAGCAGCGTAAGGCAAGTCTCGACGCGTACGTTGCGCTGGCGATCGTTAAGTTCGTGGGGCGCCCATCTATCAAGCTTTTTTATCTTGCCAATCTGTCGCAAATGGACCAATATTGTTTTGATGCTAACATCAAAAGCTGCTGCCAGCTCAGCTGTAGATTGAGATTCATCAGCTTCCACAATCGCCTTTAATTCATCATTGTTGACCAAAGTTTCCGGACGACCACGTGGTTTATTTTTCAAGTCAAAATTCCCAGAACGGAACCGAGCAAACCAATAACGGGTTGTACGTTCGTTTGTACAGTTCTCTCCGTAAACGTCGTTGATGTTACGTGTCGTTTGTGCCGCGTTGGTGCCACGACGGAACTCATATTCCATAATTACACGAAATTTCAAAGTATCCATTATGAGGAAAAATGCTGAAATGTAATGAAAATACAACGCTAATCAATAAACAAAAGACTAATATTGTAAATAGAATGTCATATTTTTAAAACAAAATTAATTTGAATTTAGAATTCATAGCCAATCAAAACTTTTTTTTGTTTGAAAAAGTCTGTACTGCAAAACGGCAATTTCATAGGTAAAGACCTATTATTTCATACCTAGACCTACGAGACAGACTTTTTAGAACACTCGCCAGCTTGTTCGACCAACTTGCTTGACCAACTTGTTCGTACGCTATTCTAGAAATACAGAATTTAATACATTATAAACATCTGTACTTAAGTTAGACAGCTTCTAAGTTCGCACTTATAGAAATAGGATATTTAGGTATGTCACAGAGAACTGTACCATACCTAAATTAATTGACGGGTATTAAAGAAATAACTTAAATCGATTCCTTACTTTTACAGGCATGTATATTCTAGAAATTAGTACTTTTCGCAAAAACAGCACCAAATTTTTCTTTACTATCTATACATCTATACATATAACATTCAAAGTCCTGACTGACCGATTGACTTATATATCAACGCACAGGCTAAACCACTAGTCGTAGAGACTTGAAATTCGGAGGGGGGGTTCTTTGTAAAGTGTAAGTATACACTTAAAAAGGATTTTTCAAAATTCTACCCCTAAAGGGGTGAAATGGGTGGTAGAATTATCTATTGAAATAACTTTTCTTCGTTTCGAAGCCACGGGCAGAAGCTAGTACAGTATAGTCGTTCGGTAATCTTCGCAATAAACATACATTTAACATATAACTTTTATTGGTTTTCTAGTGCAGTTTGTTTATAAGATGTAAGAAAAAGAAGAAAAATTCATTCGACTAATCCTTTGCCTGATGTTAAGCAATAAAGTGCTCTAAGATGAACAACAAAAGGCCTAGATACCTATCATACCTGAATATACGTCGTTAGGGTTAGATCGGCGAGTAACCTTATTTATGACAAAGGATTGAACCGGATAGATAGACATGACCTTTATTGTACATCCAACCTTTACAACAATTTACAAGAAATGGGAACAATGAGTGGACTCGAACCTCGGGCGGAGCGGTGAAAAACTAACACTTGTGTTACAAAAATACAAATAATCCGGATGAAATACAAAATACCAGTAACAATACATTTTATAGAATGACCTGTGATCACACCAATATGCTACCGAATCTCTTCGATGGAGAATTGTAGTAGACTGTATGAAATTTATGGTACGCACAATCAAAAAGGGCAAGAGAAGATGGGATATGCAGCATATACTTCCGAGCGCACAGAGGAAGCTCCAGATCCTCCCGGAAACGGCGACCGCGGCGGGCCCGCCACACACACGAAAGTCCTGGTGTCCAGAATGCTCAAACACCATCAACAGCACGGTATCTGATTGCACTCGCGGCAGGCGCAATTATTTGTAAGGAAAATTACAAAAGCACAAGCGTATCATAAGCACAATCCGCGTGGTTGCGTCTGCGGCTATCTTTTTGGCAAGATGTTTCAAGTCTGTATGCGTTTTCTACAGTAGCCACTAGAGGGCTACCCGGCGGTGCGGTAGTACTTGCATGTATGGGTGGGGAAATGAAATAAAGGAATGTATCATAATATCAATTTATTTATCGTTGATTTAAGTTAAAATAACTTGGCGTTACCAATCTGAGATAATATTCATAATCGAATCGATGTTATGTGTTAAATTCGTTATTAACTCTGTACTCTGTATCAATCAATCAATTTATTCATAAAATGTCAATTTACAAGTCAAAATAATTCTTACAATTTAAAATAGTCTACATTATTATCAAGAACATTTAAATCATACAGACCTATGTAAATAGGGTGAATACTGTGATTTATATTAAAAAGTTTTTAATATCGTTCGTAGGTATACGTTAATAAATAAATATTGGTATTATAATATATGTTGTCAATACATTGGTCAATTATAATTAACGTAATAAAATAAAAATATATCAACTGTGTAAAATAACATATGTCACATCATTCACCTAATATGTTCGTGGGTGGACTGCTCGACAAGCCATAGTGTTAGTCTAGACTTTTTTTTAATTTTTGGCTCCACACCTCCGTGTATTTAGCCAGTGTCAAGTAATTGATAATTTATCAAGTTAATGATATTTCACGCAAATATATGTCAAGTCACGGTCGAAGTCATCAAGTCAAGTCATAGTCTAGTCAAAGTCATACTCCTAGTAAAGTGGTGGCAACTTTACTTGAAGCTTCTATGGAGTTTTGGAAACAACACGAAAAGAAACGTTTCACCATCATTGTACCATTTTACCACACTCACGCCTGTAATCCAGCACTTAACGAATAGAATGCCACCATTTTTATGCACTAAAATCGAAAATTACACAAGTTTTGGAAAATAATACAATGCGGTGACGTAATCTTTTTCGCGTTCCCGCCAAAACTCCTAGTCTAGACTTAAAACATTTCAAGGTTATTGCCGATGTAATAGTGTCCGGGAGCTTGTTGTATACAGTCGGGCCCGTGACATGCGTTAATTTGGAGGACTAGGACATCATTCAAGAAAACACAAATAGGATCGCAGTATATATTAACATTCTATTAACAAAATTTGTAGAAAAGACATTAGGCAATTTAATTGTTTTTTTTTTGTGTATTGGCTCCATACTTTTTTATGTTAACATGTGACGTGACGAGCTAGTCGTTGCCTGTGATGTTAAGCGGATGCCGCCCATGACAGTCCCAGTGTTTATATTTTTATAGTATTTGCGCTTTTTTTTCCTGTGCACAAATACTTGTTGAATTGAACCCGTCGCCTGCGGGTTATGAGCCGACCTGTCCATCCACCACACCACAGAAGCTGCCGAAACAAATGTTACCGACTTTTGGAAGAACGGTGGTGCTCAGTTCTAAGTGTATTTTCACCTTTTTTTCCAGTAAGTTATTAAAATTTTCGATGATAGAAAAATATTTTTTTTATTATTAATTTATTGGCTCGTTAACTCGGTAGTATCCCTGCCTTCTGAACTGCAGGTTGTGGGTTCGATTCCCACCCAGAACAAACATTTGTGTGATGAACATCGATGTTTGTCCTGTGTCTGGGTGTTATATTGTATTCTATGTATGTATTTACAAACAAAAAGTATCTAAGTATTGTATCAGTTATCTGGTTCCCATAGTACAAGCTTTGCTTAGTTTGGGGCTAGATGGCGCTGTGTGGAATGTCCACACATATTTATTTATTTAAGTTATTTAAATTTTCGATAGATGATGAGCAGATCAAACTTTTAGATGTTGGATTTCCAAGAAGACGAAGGAAAAAGGAGCTAGTTTATACATAAATAGGTCAAGGTCAATATATTATGCATAGTTTACCTCATTGCAGGCATGGTTCATGGTTCAGATGTGGCGGACGGCAAGGGTCGCGTTGGGCCGCATTTAAATATTCAACTGGGATTTAGGGATGCTACCATCGGGAACAGCCTGACATATTGTGTTATGTTTTATTGTTATTACAAGTTGTTTATGTTTTTGTGGGGAGTTCTTTGCATATAGTTGGTAGGACTTTTCTGCAAAGTTCGTCTATGTAGGTACCACCGCTTTGCCAGTTCTTCTTTAGCTAGTGATATTACTGGGCAAATGGGACTTTGTGACCTGATCTCACAGTAGTAATCTCACTAGATTGTGCTGATGTCTTAGGATGACGTGCCAATGTCTCGTGAAACTCTATACTTTAGAGTTTCGAGTGACACTGCAACTGATATGGGCAACCGTGTCGCTTAACATCAGGCGAACGGTTAAAAAAATAAAATAAAATAAAGGTTGTACTACTGTAGTGGACTGGAGCATTTTGACTGTGTATTATGTCAGCGGGGTTAGTACAATATATATTTCGTAGTAAATAGTATTAGTGATAGTTGTATGTTAGTTTGAAGGATAAAACCATTTTTCCCGTAAAGTAAAAAATGTGGACCAGATGTAACATTTGCGGATCGTTCCTATTTAAAAAATTACAAACAAAAACAAGTTTGATATGATACATATATAAAATACTATATTGAATACCAAAGTACTAAAATGTAGAGTGATTTGCTTAAATATTTTTAACTAGTTACGCCCCGCGGTTACTCATGGATAAAAAAATTTTTTTTCATTTAATTTTTCCAGAATAAAATGTAGCCTATATGTTAATCCAGTGTATAAGCTATCTTGGTAGCGAATTTTATTCAAATCCATTTAGCCGTTTAAGCTTAAAAGAGTAACAAACAATACACACATACAAATTTTCGCGTGTGCGATTAGTGTGTGACTTAGATGTGAGTGTGACAGTTTGATTAGTGTGATAGTGTGATTAGTGTGATAGTGTGATGTGATAGATTAAAATTTAAATTAAAAACTATACAGTAGCAAAACTTAATCTAAGAAGCCGCTACCAGTAAATGGCGGCGGCATTGCCCCGTTGCATGGCAAAAAAAATGCAAATAAGATAGAACAAAGCACACACATCAAAGTGTAATGTAACATTAAAAACATTACTCAATACATGGTACAAAAATCAAAAGTACTAATCCAGTAGCTAGATAGTAGCTGTCAGTATTGGTACCAGTAATGGAATTGATAACTAATGAACGCGCGATCTCTAAAACTAGCCAATCCATAGGCCCGATAGCTCAGTTGGTTGCCTTCTGAGCTGTAGGTTGTGGATTCGATTCCCTTGTTTTGTTTGATTTCCCGATGTTTGTTCTGAATGTTATGTTGTATTCTATTTATACATTTACAAATAAAAAGTAATTAGCAGTTATCTCGTTCCCATAGTACAAGCTTTGCTATGAAGCTAGATGGCGCTGTGTGAAATATAGTTGACCCGATAGCTCAGGACTGGCCCGATAGCTCAGTTGGTAGTAACCCTGCCTTCTAAACTGTAGGCGTGCGTTCGATTACCACCAAGGACAAACAATTGTGTGATGTTTGTTCTGTGTCTGAGTGTTATATTTTATTCTATGTATGTATTTACAAACAAAAAGTAGCTAAGTGTTGTATCTGCAGTTATCTGGTTCCCATAGTACAAGCTTTGCTTAGTTTGGGGCTAGATGGTGCTGTGTGAAATGTGTACAAATATTTATTTATTTATTAAAATCTCCTGTTACTTCTAGTACGTATAGTTCCTAGTTCCCACCAAACCTTTTACCATTCCCGTCCGACCTTTCAATCTCTTAATTAAGTTGAACTCAAATAATACAAAAGTAAAGGCCATAAACGTTGGAGCGTAGTTGGAAAAGAACAAAATATCTCAGACAAATTGGGCTCTTGACATACTCAGCTTGATTCATTTCGAGTGAATAAAATAAAATACGCCTCCCTCACCCGTCACAGACGTCATAAGCACTGAAGACATCACTTTTCGTTTATTTATTTATGCAAAACAAGCAAACAAAAAACTAATTTCCTTATTTTTGGTGCGCCATAATCTATGGTCAGTATGGACGATGCAGGAAAACGATGAAACTGAGGCACGCACACTGACGCGTGAATGTACAGCCACACACCTAGATTCTCAGTCTTTATAAGGATTATAATTTTTTTTTATGTTACCTAATGACATGACGAGCTAGTCGCTCGCCTGATGAAAGAATAGTTTCACGTGACACTGCACTGCGCACGCCATTCTGAGACATCAGCACGGTCTAGCAATAAGATTACTAGACTGTGAGATAAGTTCATAAAGTCTCATTTGCCCAGTAATTTAACTAGCTACAGTGCCCTTCAAACCAGAGCACAGCAGTGCTTGCGCACTACTGCTTGGCGGCAGAATAACCGGAAAAGCGGTGGTACCTACCTAGACGAACTTTGCAGAAAAGTCCTACCACCTAGTAAAATTATTATTCTATTTTTTTTTTTATAAATTACACATCAAGTAACCGACTGAGTAATTAAACGATTTTAGTTTGCTGTTGTAAGCCACCATAAATTTCAGTGATGCTAGCGTCGCAACATTGTTTTAAGCAATTTGATACATTTAACGACATCTGCCGTAATAATGGTAATTATTTATAGGCGTAGATAGACCTACCAAACACAAAATAACAAAAATTACAAAAAGAAAACAATGAGCGACTTTATCGCTAAAAGTGATCTCTTCCTGGTAACCTGTGGATGGAGAGAATTTAACGAAGTGGTAAAGGACAAATAGGCGTACAAATTTGGTTACAATAGAGGTCTCCTTGGTGTAGTCTTTGAGCTAAACAAGGCAATTTATTAAGAATAACAATAAATTTTATAATATTAATAATAAAAACGCCCAAAGATCACATATATATTCCTGCAGGCTTAGCACGGCATGTGGAAAAATTGTCTTTCCCCCGTCTTTTTCCACCTGTCAGTTAAAATAATCCCCCTCTCCACTTTACGTAGCACGGCAACGAGGAGAGGAAAGAAATATTTCCCTTTGACATTATCGTAGACATTATATCCCGCTACTCCCCGCTTCAGAGCACGGACTCGGAAAAAAATGGATAATATTCTCTTGAATTGACACAAAGCAGAGAGTATTTATCTTCGACTCTTGTAGGTGGGTATAAGGAAGTCAAAGTGTTTTAATAGGCACAAAAATGTCGCGTGCCTATTATAACTACGTTTAATTGTGGGAACTCGAATTTTGGAGCGAAAGTTACACCGGGAGGAGCATTCGGAATGCAGGTAATCCCTTCTAAATCCCGGGACAATTACCGATGCCGAAAGCCGAACAATTACCGATGGTTTGATGGACTGAACAAAATATTGAAGCATGTAATGTCATTTTAGTTAAAATTTTCTCATACTGGCAACAATACGGTAGAGAAAACTAAAAACGCTACTCCCCTCATTTGTCCCCCGGACAAAGCTTTCCACAGCCGCGGCCGTGCTCGCAGAGTGGAATAAAGTGACAATGAGGATAAGTTTGTTATCCACTCCCTGGGGAGAAGTTGTCCACCGGCCGTGCTAGGCCTGCTGGACCCTAAAAAGGATTCCTTATATCTAGGGGACCAGAAAATACGGGGACCATGGTTCTACAATATCCAGACTCAGAACAAGTACAAGTTGCGCTTTTTTTCTGTGCACAAATACTCGTCATGCTGCGAGAATCACACCCGCTACCTCGGGGTCCAGGCTATGAGCTGACCTATGCAACTACTGTGGTAGCAGAAAGACCACAGAAGCTTCCTAAAAAAAGTACATACCATATTGATATAATATGGGAAAATAAATAGTAATAAGTTGAAATTTTATTATAGAAACTAACGTGGTTTTCACACATTTTGTATTATTTGTACGGGATTTACTCACGTTTAAAATTGGCCGGACTATCCGACTATAGTTTCAACTGCATTTGGCAGCCTTCCTCAAGGTGAGTGCGCGCGCGCGACGGCGACTTTCTTGCTTAGCACTCAATTGCAACTATATTTGGATAGTCCGGCCAATTTTAAACGTGATTAAATCCCGTACAAATAATACAAAATAAGTTGAAATGTTGGGATCAAATGCTATCTGTCTGATATAAATAGCTTTGTAAAATCATTCAACCTTCGTTTCTGTGTGTATGATTATTTTTGAGCGGCGCGGGGGCGAAGTATTCGATTGTTCGCTCATTTCGTAGTCGATCGACAATCGACGAATATCGGAAATTGAGTAATGGGCGACACAGACTGCGTTGTTTGCGTCGAGGACCGCGGCGACTGCAGACATGCGCCAAACTCACTTACTAAAACTGTGTGGCGAAATAATAGTTATAATAGTGAATCAACTTTAAAAAAGGAGGAGGTTCTAAATACGATTGTATTTTTTTGTTTACGCACGCTTGATTTGGGGAGTAAGCGGTGAACGCGAGGCGAGCGTAAGTTGAAGTTGGTTCACGTAGATCCATTGTCACGGGGGCGAGTTGGCTGGACTGCAGTCGCGACCCATTCTCGCCCCGGTATGGCGGACGAGGGCTCACTGGAGGTAGTGGGTTCGAGTCCCACATACCCCTTGCCACCACCCCCGTGGCGGCAGAGGTAATATTAAGTATATATTAGGTATATTAAGTGCGAGGGCATTTCCTCCCCTCAAAAAGAAAAGATCTCCATTGTCAACATAACAGTTTTTTTTTACATATGTTGGTATGTCCGGTAAAATGACAATTTAAAATTTTGCGACATCAACATTGAACAAATCAAAAACATAGTTATACCGGCCGATAGATGGAGCTAAACTAAAAAAGTTTTACTTCAATCGTGTAGTCTACAGCACACTCGTTTTTTTTAATGACCAAGTCCCCAGTTTCCGCGGTTCGTGTACGTCTTTGTCCGCTCGACGCGTCTTCAGGAAATGAAAAATTCCAAGACAACGATGTTTTTATTAACTAACGTCGTGTTCTGATGGGATTGTCATTTATCGTTCAACGTTTTGGTTAATGTTAACGATCACAAACATATTAGGACCCTAACTAGGACTCCCTGTATATAGGGACCATGAAACTACAAAGACCATGGTCCTACAACGCGCAGACGCAGAACAAGTATTTGCACTTTTTTTTGTGCACAAATACTTGTGCTGTCGCGGAAATTGAACCGCCACCTCCGGGCCATGAACAGATCTGGTCAACCACCACACCAGTGGCTGTAAAGTTTCATTACAACCTAACTTGTAGGTAATATTTACATAGCAGCCAAGTTCCTTGAAGTAGCCTCACTTGAGCGCTAGCTCTCGCTCCAGGCGCCACCTGTGTCCACAATAATTGCGGTGCGTATTTTCTGTCGCTTTTTTTTCTTCTTATGGCTTTTACATGTTACCGATAATTCTGCCAATGCTACGTGAGGAATTTTTGGTTACGGTTATGTCATGTCAAAGTCTTATTTTGTCATTCAAAATGCCACAGTAAAATGGTGGATATTTTACTGTAGGCTCTAGGAAGCCTTGAAGAGAAAACTAAAAAGCACGGTTTTAAAACTTGAAATCGTGCACGTGCACGAACACGTAACTGACAATAATCCACCCTTATCACACATTAAAATTCAAAAATACACGGTTTATGGGTTAAACAATAGTTCAAAATTCACGACCGCCATTTTCAGATTATTTTCAACGACCCCCCCCTTCTCCCCCCAACTTTTATACTATGTGATGTCGCTGGCAGGCGTGTTTGTCAACGTCTATACAAATTGTCTACGTCAATCAGACCAAAAATATTTCATAGAATATACTATAAAAAATCCTTATATTAATTTCACAGGCAATTTCATTTGTAAAGATAAAATATAAATATATCAATATGTGTGGACATTCCACACAGCACCATCTAGCCCCAAATTAAGCAAAGTTTGTGTTATGGCAACCAGATAACTGATACAATACTTAGATACTTACTTTTTGTTTGTAAATACATACATAGAATACAATATAGCACCCAGATACAGAACAAACACCTATGTTCATCATAAAAATGGTTGTCCTGGGTGGGAATCGAACCCACAACCCCCAGTTCAGAAGGCAGGGTTACTAACAACTGAGCTATCGGGCCCGTCATCGTCAGTTTGACTTTTTGTTTTCGCTGTTTTAATTTCCTACCTGTCTTTCCCTTTGGAATGATATCCGCTACGGTATTGAAAGATAACGAAAATATCAAAGAAAAGAGTGAGACAGACGATGAAATATGTGATGAATTTGTGTGCATTGACTCTATTTAGTATCATAGGTACATGAAAGCGGAAAAATAATCACGTAGACGGTCCTTAATTTTTTTGTTCCCAAATCGCTAGGGCTTGTTACCAAAATCAATCGATATATTTCAGTATCAGGGCTCGCCTTATTCAATCAAATCCACTCGACCTTGCGCACGGAATTAAAAACAAAGGTATTAAATTCCGCCATTGAATACCCGACAATAAATTTAAACAACGAAATTATCGTTTGGTAGATCTCCAATACTATCGTGGGGTGGTGTGAGAACCTCATCTAAAAAAAAAACGCACGATTGAAGTAAGACTTCTTTAGCAACGTACGTGAAACAACAACTCGCCTGCTTAGTCCCCAAGTCAAGCGTGCGTAAAGGAATTTTACTCCAAAAATCTGCACCAAGATGCCTTGCGTGGCGGCCGCGGCAGACATCCCAAGCCAAGCCATTTTAAACACATTAAAACTTTTGGTAAATACTGCCTTTTCTGTTAAATCTTGTCTCTTTTTGCTATATTGTAAATGTACCTATACCAGTATCGAATTGTATGCTAACCTTTGGGTTTAAATATTTTATCGGCAAACTATATGTAAAACCACAGAATACAAAGCACTAACTAGTATAATGCTTAAATAGACCTAAGCAGCCTTGAATAAATAAAAATAATTTGTACTTTAGTGATGATATAGTAAATAATATTAATATTAGTTTTATATGCATACATTTTACTGTGTCACCTGTACTAATAATTAACCTAAAAAAAAAACAAAATTAAAAAGCACTTAACCTAAATTAAATCTAAACTTGAATAATTTATGCACATATCTAAATCTAAAACTGTAGGTATTTAAAATTATAAAATAAGCGTATATTAGAAATTGGTAAAGCATTGTATGGCGACGATTTTTTTTTTTTTTCTACCGACTTTAAAACAAAACAAACCTGCCGAGATCTTCCCTCACGACCAGTAAAGGCGAGGGCGTTATTTTTTTTTTCACTCAACCGTGGACAGCTCAGATAAATGTTGATTACGTGAAAACAATCGGGTATGTTTTTAAACGGAATTGGCGGTCTGCGGACCCATGTGAGGGGACCGGCAAAATTAAAAATAAATATGGAAATTTAAGGTTAAAAGTATTGAAAAATGAGAAAATGGGTAGCTGAAAAATTGAGAAGTACAATTACAATATTTTTTAACTTATGAATTAACAATTACTTACAAAAATTAATTTTCCTTCCACCGGAACAGGTGAATATAATTTTTAATATTATTTATTTAAGTTTAGTTAAAGCTCATTTTTTATTATAAAGTTTATATTTATATTATTTCAAATAGCCGACGAGTATTTGCTGTGGGTAAAACTACATTACACACAGAATATCTAAAAATGGATCCAAACTAGGTGGTAGGACTTTACTGCAAAGTTCGTCTAGGTAGGTACCACCGCTTTGCCAGTTATTCTGCCGCCAAGCAGTAGTGCACAAGCACTGCTGTGTTCCGGTTTGAAGGGCATGGTAGCTAGTGAAATTACTGGGCAAATGAGACTTTATGATCTGATCTCACAGTTTATTAATCTTATTACTAGATTGTGCTGATGTCTCAGGATGACGTGCGCAGTGCAGTGTCACGCGATCCTCTATACTTTAGAGTTCCGAGTGACACTGCAGCTGGTATGGGCAGCTGTGTCGTTTAACATCAGGCGAACGGCTAGCTCGTCACGTCATTCTTTAACATAAAAAAATAAATAAATAAATAAATTAACATAAATATTTACTGAGCCACATAAGTGATTTATTGACTGAATAATTTAGTCTCCCACACTTTTACAAATACACCTACAATACATCGTCAGCCGAAAGACGTCCACTGCTGAAAATACGCATCTCCTATAAAACGCCACTTTGGAAGCGTAAGGAAGGAAATACCCCCCCCCTGTATTTGCCATAATCATATTATGACACAATAGATTACACATCCATAGGTATTACATTACACAATAGAGTATTTTGCATTGCTTATTTTTATTATTTTGCTATTTTTCAACTCTCAAAAATTCTGTGAACAAATAAACCTAAACAATGCCAACCAAAAAACATTATGTACATAACATTACTTGGTTGTGGTGGTATATATAGAAACAAACCTAATAAAATTAGAACTGTAGAATTGGACATAATTATTTTAATGGTAGGGCACTACAATAACTATATCCAATTCTAATTCTAAATTTAAATGAAAGTAAACAAGTATGCTTCCCAAACAAATAGCGGTTAATTATCAAACAAGACTCTGTCAACCAAACTATTCCAAACTAGGCACATTAGGTAAACTCACCAATGTAGCAAACACTAAAATATTTAAATTCAATTAGTTGATACAAACACTCGTTCGAAGGATCGCCTCATTCGGATGAGTCGCGGCGAATTGTACGCGATATTAATAACTAGCTGCCAGATTTTAACTGCGGATAAAAAGTATACTTAAGGTTAACACAGAGCATAAGCTATCTTTGTTCTAAACACGACGAACAATCACACAAATATTAGCGTGATTGTGTGACTAGCTGACCCGCCCTGCTTACACACGGGCTGATTATTATGTGACTAATTGACCCGCGCCGACTACACACGAGCTAATTAATGTGTGACCAGTTGACGCGCCCCGGTTACACACGGGCTGATTATTGTGTGACTAGCTGACGCCCCGGCCATGCACGGGTTGTTTATTGTGTGACTAGTTGACCCGCTTCGGTTACACACGGTCTAATTATAGTATGACTAGCTGACGCCCCGGTCATGCACGGGCTGATTATTATGTGACTAGCTGACCTGCTCTGGTTACACACGGGCTGATTATTGTGTGACTAGTTGACCCTTCCTGTTACACACGGTCTAATTATAGTATGACTAGCTGACGCCCCGGTCATGCACGGGCTGATTATTGTGTGACAAGTTAACCCGCCCCGGTTACACACGGTCTAATTATAGTAGTTAGATTTAATTTCCGAAAAGCTGATTATAGTAGCATTAAAGTGGCTCTGAGCAATACTGATTGGGCGCAACTGCTTAATGCTTTAGATGTCAACTCCGCGTTAGAGCAATTCTATAATAAAATTAATGAGACCATAAAGCTATATACACCAACATTAAAATCAAAACCCTCTAATTACCCTGTTTGGTTTGGATTTCACTTAATTAAATGCCTGGAAGAGAAACTCAAATATCACAAACGATACAAAAAATATGGTAATCCTAGAGATTACGACACTTTTGATTTGTTGCGCCAGAGGAGCAAACGTCTTATTGATGAATGCTATCGATTCTACACGAACTCGGTTGAGGAAGGCTTACAAAAGAATCTGAAGATGTTTTGGAATTATGTTAATAGCAAAAGGTCTAGTAATTCAATCCCTCAAACCATGTCATACAATACTAGTATTGCCAATAGTACGCAAATGATATGTGAACTATTTGCTAATTACTTTGGTTCAGTCTATGAAGACACTTCAGGTCCTGACTGCTGTCTGGACACTAGCTCAAATTATTTAACTTTATCTAGTATACACATTCCTAGAGAGAGTATAGTTAACGCCATCAATAAGCTTGACCAAAATAAGGGGGCTGGGCCTGATGGTGTACCTGCTTATTTTATTAAAAAGTGTGCCAGAGAGATTAGTGTACCCCTGCATATAATATTTAATAAGTCACTTGCTTCTGGAGTTTTCCCAGAAATGTGGAAATTGGCTTTTATAATTCCAATTCACAAAGCAGGCGATAAATCGAAGTGTGAAAATTATCGCCCAATCAGTATTTTGTCCTGTATGGCCAAACTTCTTGAAGCTCTCGTATACCCTCACATTTACAATCATGTCAAGCATATTATCTCGCCCAACCAACACGGGTTTGTTACTGGGCGCTCGACTATAAGTAACTTGTTGGTGTATAAACAACACATTTGCACTGCTTTTGATGGAAGACATCAGGTAGATGCAATATATACGGACTTCTCTAAAGCCTTTGACAAGGTGAATCATGTTATTCTGGTCAAAAAACTTTCAGTATATGGCATTCATGGGGACCTTCTACGCTGGGTAAAGTCTTATGTCACAAACCGCAGTCAAATGGTTGCAATAAAAGGATACTTCTCCATGCCTTATCCAACTTCTTCAGGCATCCCTCAAGGATCACATCTCGGCCCATTACTTTTTGCAGTATTTATTAACGACCTTGAACGGACGTTGCATAGTAATTGTCTTTTGTATGCGGATGACTTAAAGATTTTCCGTACTATTAAATCCATAAATGATTGTCTAATACTTCGGAGTGATATCGAAGCAGTCGACGATTGGTGTAGGTCAAACAAAATGTATTTAAACATTAAAAAATGTTTTGTGATGACATTCTCGTTGAAGCAGCCTAAATTTCTATTTAATTACAAAATTGGCAACATTGTGTTGGAGCGCAAGGATGTGGCTAGAGACTTGGGCGTATATTTTGACTCTAAGCTTTCTTTTTGCCCGCATTACGACTACTTAGTTAAAAAAGGCAATCAACTGCTTGGATTTATTCTTAGAATAACAAAATCTTTTACTAAGTCAAAGAGTCTTTTATACCTTTACCAAAGTCTAATTAGACCCGTCATTGAATATGGCTCCATGGTATGGTCACCTTTTTACTCAACTCACTCTGATAATATAGAGCGTATCCAACGTCGTTACACGAGGGCCGTTTGCCGCCGTTTTGGTCTCCTACGTAGGTATCCTAGCTACATATCCAGGAATAAGCATTTTCATTTAAGTTCTCTCTCCAAAAGAAGACATGTAAGCGAGCTGTTATGCTTGCATAGGATCATCAACTCTGTGGTGGACAGTCCTCATCTATTAAGTCTAATAAACTTTAATGTAAATATTCGCAGCAGAATCCCTCGAGTTTTTAGGGTAACAACTTATAAAAATAACGTATCTTACAACGGTCCTATACCTCGCATGTGCCGTTCCTATGATGACCTAATTGGTAGCGTTCGTCACCGTTTTGACATTGATGATGAAGATGATGTACTAGATATATTCAGACTTGGTCTCAACCAATTCAGGAACAATGTTTATAAGTATTTGCTGTAGACGGATGGTACTGGGACACACTACTGAGGTTTTGTATCTCGGGGCCATCTGTGTTCTTATGGTTTTAAGTGCACTTGAGAAGGGTTAGGATGGCGACACTAGAATATATCTTCTTATCTAATTACCGGGTCACAATGAAATGTATTTTATTTTTATTTTCGTCACCTTTCCCTTTTTCAAGTGCATTAAATGTGTATAATGTATCTTTAGAAGTATTCGTTTTATCTATATCATTTATTCTATGTATATTGTGTATATAATTATTTAATTCACACAAAGTTATTTGTATTATTGTATTATTATTTTTTATTAAGTTCTGTTTAAGTTTGATTATTTAAGGTACACTCGTTTGCTTACTTTCTCATTATTTCTTTTCGTTTTTGTGATAAGTATGTAATTATCACTGTTTTAAATCAGGCTGAGTGCATGTGTAATTGGATTATAGAATTGTTCACAATGTAATTTTTAAATCATGTTGCTTTATAATATATTTTCTATGATCTGTTATGTGCACCTATAAAATAAAATAAAATAAATAAAAGTATGACTAGCTGACGCCCCGGTCATGCACGGGCTGATTATTGTGTGACAAGTTAACCCGCCCCGGTTACACACGGTCTAATTATAGTATGACTAGCTGACGCCCCGGTCATGCACGGGCAGATTATTAATTTTATGCTTTAATTAAAAGACCGTTTCGATATTTGAAAATGCTATTGCCGTTGCTCTGGTACCTCCACGTGCGATAGAGACAGTACACGCCGTGAATGAATTAACCCAAATTTAGCGTTTCGGGGGAAAATGATTTTCACTCTTTTGTTTTTGATGTCAGTCGTTTGGATAGATTATTTGATGTCTATAATATGTAAGTTGATTTTTAAAAATATATTTTGTATTCTAATTATACATTTCTTCATCATAATTTTAACGCAGATTCACTTTAGGTGGCTACAATGTCATTCTAGGTAGCTACGAAGATAATGCGAAAACTCAAAAAAGACGTCGTACGACCATAGCTTTCCACTATGTAAACAACCATAGACACCAAGCCGCCTGCCAAGCGTGGTCATTATGGCACCGAACAAACCAAACTGATATGGGCAGCCGTATCGCTTAACATCAGGCGAACGGTTTGCTCGATACTTTGAACGATACTACTTTGTTGTTGATATTCTTTTCCAAAAGATTAGAGACTGACGGTAATAACGAGATAGGTCTGTGGTTACTATATATATGAAAACACTATGTAATATTAATAAAATTGGTTAGCGGTTTTACCCGATCGTCAGTTCACAATATAGTGCCGGGGCCTCATTTTTTGGTTCCCGGTTATCACCAAGTAGACGAAGTTATGTATTTTCAAAAATTAGACTAAGTTAGCAGGTTGATTTTGTTTTGCTGGCTGTATAAAATGTGTAAAAATATTGATTTACTCTCTTCAATCATTAAAACAGATCTACCAAAATAAGGGGTTTCTGAAAATAAACAGCATGTTCTAAACTACAAATGTATTATCGACCATTATCTTCCCGAAAAATCCGCTAGACTATAATAAATATTACTATTTTACTTTTTTCTTAGTCCTTATTTATATTTACTAATATCATTTATTAGGATGATACACAGTATGCGTGTTACTATACACAAGTAGTAAGTAGCTATCAAGAAACGGTAAAAATTTGTTACGCAAAGTTTTTGTTGAGTTTCAACAAGAGTGCATTTATTTTTCTAAGCTGGTCTTTAATATCATCAATATCATTATTGATATTAGCTAGTTCTTTATTTAATCCTTTAAACTTTTCTTCGAACGTTTTTTCTTTAACGGGTTGATCCGTAGCCGTCTGACGACACGGCAGCCCATCAACATTTTCTGAGTAATACTCTACCGGTGCTACAGTCACTATTTTGTTGAAAATTTCTGACAAATTTGATGTTTTTATTTCTGCAAGGAATTCGCATGAAAGTGGATTGCCGCTTATATTTAATGAATACAATTTGTTTTCAAACAAATATTTCATGTCTATTTGTGTTAATTGATTGTCATCCAAAACAAGACGCTCAGTTTCTGGCAATAGCCTAACGTTAAATGACTGAAGTAAATTTTTTGAAACTCCTAAATAGCCGAATGATGCAGGCCCCTTGAAAGCTCCAAATTGGATTGTCTGTAAACGATTTACATTTAAGATGAGAACCCTAAGGCGTGGCAAATACTGAAAAGTACCCGGCTGTATTTGAGATATTTTATTTCGACTTAAGTCAACAAACATCAGTGAAGGCATATTTTTGAATGTTCCATTATTTACAAAAGTGATTTCATTGTTAGCGACCGATATGTATATTAAATTCTTTACATTGAAAATAAAAACATTGTTCAAGTCACTGATGCCACAGGATTGAGCGACCAAATACTCAACCGAGGCAGTAGAGTTCTCAAATGTTATTCTTGTTTTAATATTGCTTACCCATAATGTTTTTACTTGGTTGAGGTTCTGAAAAGCATTGTTAGCTATTACCATTTGTGAGTTTGAAGTCAAATTTAACTCAACTATTGAATTTAAATGCTTAAATAAATATACATCATTCTCGTTTGAAATGTTATTAGATGCCAAGTTCAATACTTGCAATGAACCGAAACTTAGCATGTTGCTATCAATCATTCTTATTCTATTTTCGTTTAAATAAAGTTTTTTAATATTGGGAAGCGTTGTTGTATTGACATCAAACAACTGTAGACGGTTACCTGTAAGGTTCAAAAATTCTATTGAGTTTGATCCTAAAAAAGCATTGTGTTCTATAACTTCCAAATCACCATACGCAGAACTAACACTCTTAAGAAGTGCTAATCCGGGGAATGATTCGTTTTGAAAAATTTTAATCTTCGAATAAGACATTTCTATTTTTTGCAAGGAAGTTAGCCCTATGAATGCTTTGCATCCTAAAACATCGATTACACTACCCTCTAAATTTAATTTTTTAATATTCCTCAAGGCTGATAATGGTTTAATTTCTTTTATTGAATTAAATGCCAAATTAAGTTCTTCTAACGACACCATATTTTCAAATACATTTTTATGAATCTTTTCTATTTGATTGTGGTTTGCAAACAGTTTTTTAACATTTGCTAGACTATCACTGTTAAAGTTAAGTTCTCTAACCTTATTACGTGACAAATCAAGTACGTTTAGGGATGTCAAAGATTTGAAGGCTAGTGGCAATATTGTTTCTACTGCATTTGAACTAAGATCAAGTTCCCTTAAATCAGTCAAGCCTGAAAAGGCATCGTCTTTTATACTGATAATGCGACCGCCACTCAAATCAAGTATAAAGGCATGGACACCTTTGTAAGTACCCGTTTCGATGACTGTTAAAAATTTGGTTGCTAGTTGAAGATTCGTTAATCGATTTTTTTCGAAGCTGTTACCTTCAATCGATTGAAGCGGATTACCGCTTAGAAATAATGACTGTAAGTTTCCGTTATTGACGAACAACTGTTTAGTTATTGTTAGTACCTTATTATTTGACAAGTCCAAAAGCTGAAGACGTTTCAGAGTACTAAAAGTATCGTTATCAACGACACTTATATTGTTGGAAGAAATATTCAACTTTTCTAAATTTACTAAAGTTTTGAAGTTTACACTGTTGATGGTTGCTAAATTATTATCAGCTATGGACAATTCTTGTAAATTACTGAGTGAATTAAATATATCTCCAATTGCGTATATATTATTGTGAGTTAGGTTTAATGTTTCTAAATGAATAAGCCCTTCAAAGGCATGTACACCAATGTTGCTGATTTTGTTATGCGTGATGTTCACGTGACGTAACATACTAAAGTGTTTCAAAAAATGATTTGGAATATCTTCGATACGGTTGTGACTAATGTCTACAGTTTGAACATTGCTGTTTCCTATCTTTTCATCCATTTCTATAACACTAATTGCATTTTTTGCCAAATAAATTTTGTTTAGAAGCGACATTGATACAAAATCATTACAGTTAATTCTGGTGATTTTAGAGTTTATTGTTAGTTCTTTCACCATAGTTAATTTAAGCACTTCTTCGGGTACAGTAGTTAAGGATCCACCTTCTAGAAACAGTCCCAACACAGTAATATTTTTGTAATTTCTTAGGTCTGGATTAAATAAGTTTTCTTCTCGAGGATCTGTGATAGTGATTGTTAAGTTGTACTTATAATGTATCTTTCCCTCCCATGAGTTTTCTTTACATGGCCCTATGCGAATATCAACGTAACTGAGACAAGTCGTTTGGTAGTTTGTTCCTGGTTTGCAGTAGTGGTCATCCCCTGGCCATTCGCCATCCACCCAACTGCATCTCGCGTAGGTCGTGGCTAAAACAGCAGCCAATACTAGACCTGGAATCAAATATGAATGAATTACTTGTTGCGAGATTTCAATTCGATGAAAATATTGGAACTTGGTGTTGGTGTGGGATACCAAAAATGTGCATGTCCTCACTACGTCACAGCGAAGAATGCTTAAATTATTCTGCTTAGACGACGTTTGATCTGTTTCAAGCTTTAAGTTTTGTTTGCAGCATTTTTATTTACTAATAAAACAGTAACTACTTATGGCTTGGGGAATAGAATCATTTTTAAAGTCCCAATAATGGTACGAAATGAAACGGTTTTTTGAACTGGCATATCCTGGAACTCATTGCCAATATAACCGTATGCCGTAATATATCGTATGTTTTTAATTTATTTGTCATTTGTTTTATGATTTGGCCGTGATAGGTAAATTAGTATTTCGGCGCTGTAAGCTGTCCAATTATCGCAGAGATCCTGTTAGTCCTTTTAAAAATGCATGGTTTTTTCTTACCCATTATGATAAAAAAAGATATTTGCGTGCATCTCGTAGCAAGTTTTTTAACTTAATAGAGATGGTCCCCAAGTCACATGTAATTTATCTGTGTATATGTATTTAATGTATCTTCAGTGTGATTCTATATAAATTTAGTAAAAAACTGATGATAGTCTACGAGTCAAAAGCGAAAATGTTTTGAATGATGATAGCGAACATATTATCGAATTAGTCCTACAAAAAATAGCTGATCGATGCTTGTTGTAAAATACCTGAGCAGGTCCATATTGAACTGTGAACAACATTAAGGAATGCAAATAATTACGAAGTGCCATCACATGCCTCAGCTTCGCCACCACTAGCTCGAATCTTTGCTAGCAGTCATCCAAGGTACAACAGCTAACATTGTTTAACGGTCAGTTTATCACTCTTAGCGATAAGACCGCCTATTTCTTATTATGTAATTCTCATTTCTACATGATTACTTTAATTGGTGTCAATCAAGTGTTTTGTATTATATTGTATTGTAATTTGTGTACGCGGTCCCAGAGATAATATAATCTTTCTCAACTTGATGGGTAGCTTTAGTATGATCGAAATGGTGAACAAGTATCATAATAGGTACTCACATATTCTCCACAAAAGACTAATCATCTCAAAAGTATCAATTATGTTTTATATTTGACGTTTGATAAATGATAAACTGTATCAGATCAAAACACGGAGTCGACCGCCACGACCCGGCAAAGTGGACATTTGGTCGCGACCGTTACTTATATAACCTTATTTGATGTTTATATAGAATTATCTAATAATGTTTACGTTTAGATATTTTTAATTGCTATATTATTGCAACCTAATAATATTGTGACCCGGCTTTACAAGGCGGGAGTTTTATCTCTTGATAATTTAAGTAAGCTTGCAATAAAACCAAAAACTACGTGAGTTCTGTACATAATTAGAATTAGTATTTGGATCCAAAAATCTATATTGTATTAACATTTATTTCGTATAAACTATTAGATCGTTCCTTTTCGTTCTTGTAAGTGTATTTTTAGATTACTGCGCAGGTTCTCCAAAATGGGTGATTCAAAAATGGGTTTTAGATATTTCATTAATCTCCAGAGGAGTCTTAGAGCCTAAAACTAATAAGCCCTTTATGAAGCCGCGTAGTGAGGAATAAAACTTTTTGGTACTAATAAGAGATAAACGTGCCGAGGTTATTGACCTCATATCCGACGAGTATAGCCAGAGGAGTCTATAGATACGATCATGAAATACTATATATATATATAAATAGTTGTTAAAGCTGAAGGATAAATTTGAACATGAGGTTACTGAGGGTTATGAGGTACCTGTTACGGTAGCTTAAGTAAAACGTTTCCCGGCTTTACGTACCGATAAATCCGGGTTCAAATCTGGTTTATGATTCAAATGTGTACCACAATAATTTGTCTGTATATTACGCTAAGCAGGCGATATATTTTAGAATTCAAAATTCAAGTCCTTGCTGAGGCACCCATTATCACTTTATCTAATAGTCGTAACTTATTGGTTATACCTGACGGCTGAAGCTTCGTATGTGCTAATTTAAATTAGTTTAACGTCTCACTCCTTTCCTACACCTTTTACCCCTTTCCATTATTCCTCATATTATTTGTCCTTTTTTAGTTACCCTTTTCTCTCTTTCATCATTCTTCCTCCTAACGCTTTCTTTGCCTGCCCCTTTTCTTCTTCCTCACCTTTTTTCTTAAAGGCACAGCCTGAAGTCTGTACATCATGGACGGTGGTAGAGCGCGTCGTAATACTCGTAGAAGTACGAGCACATAGTAATTGTATCGATTTTGTGTCGTAACATCTAAAACCAAACGAATTTAAGATATATTCTGTTACTATGTCTGTCTACCATCGCACCTCTCGCCACCGCAAAAAAGCTCATCCACATATTATTGAGTCGTGGAAATCTCATACGACTCGATTCATGCGTTCGTTCTTGCCGTACACCTGCAAAATGTGGAATGAGCTCCCGCCAGCGGTCTTTCCACAGAGTTACAACATGGAGTACTTCAAAAGGAGGGTTAAAAGAGTCTTACAGGGTAAGCAATGCACTGGTGACACCTCCTCCGGTGTTACAGATGTCCATAGGCTACGGTGACCACTTCCCATCAGGTGGGCCGTATGCTTGTTTGCTCTCTTTAACATAAAAAAAAAAAAAAAAAAAATATATATATATTTCAACCCTGATCAAAAAAGTAACAGGAACTCAATAATGTAAGGTTATTTTAAGTTGTGTTATTTTAGATGGTTGGTTTAAAAAAAAAAGTTGCCTTACTGTTATGAATTACATAAAAAACTACAAGAGATACGACCAACGGCATATAAGTATTTCCCTAAGTGGAAGGATTCTTCTGCAAAATTCGTCTAGGTAGGTACAACCACCTTCCAGTTATTCTGCTGCCAAGTAGTAGTATGCAAACACTACTGCGTTTCGGTTTGAAGGACACTGTAGCTAGTGAAATAACTGGGTAACGATGTCTGAGGATTACGTGTAGTATCACGAAAATCTTTTTACTAGAGTTTCGAGTGACACTGCAACTGTTATGGGCGGGAGTGTCGTTTAACATCAAGCAAACGACTAGCTCGTCACGTTATTCATTTATATAAAAAAGCATGATATCTGTAGCGTTGGATGCGTAAACAAGACCCTAATATACGAGAACAATGTAAATATATGAAAGAATAAGTTTCATAAAATGTAGACCTATTGGTAAAATAGTGGTATATAATAAAGTAGACATTTAAAATGAAAGTGGATTATTTTAATTAAAATAATTTAACACTCTTTTCTTATAACAGGTTTCATACTCGATAATGACAATATAATATGCACACAAATATGTTTTACATGCAATAATAATATGTTTTACGATACCTAAAGAGCATTCCAGTTAAGGCATCCCTTAATTTTTGTCGACAACTTTTGTTACAGAGTTTAAAAAACGGCCTAATGCGAGTCGGATTGACGCACCGAAGTTTCCTTACACATACAATACAATACAAACCATCATTATTGTACACTAGACATGAATACAGATTCAGATGGTGCACACAACACACCAGATACACATGTACTTTATTTGATAACACCGAATAAAATAGCCACTAAATTTAATAGCTGGTCTTTGATATTTGTAAACTGTTAACATAGTATAAAGTTTGAAGCTCCTAGCTATTACCGTAATTGAGATTAATATTTTAAAAAACCTCAAAATCTTCTTTAAAGTTTTAATATTTGTTAGATATTACGTTGTTATAACGCATTTTCTGTGACAATTTAATTCTGATACATAATACAATTCAAGAGACCAGACAGATAGACACGGGAATTTAGCAAAAGTGTTCCTTGTTCACAATTTGGTGCAGTGTTCCAAAACTTTTGTTATGCAACAACGTTACATATTGGTGGTGTTAAAAATCATTATGGTATTGCTAATCAAAAATAATGAGTCACACAAATTTTATAAGTTTCTAATTATGAGATTTTTGTAGTAAAGCTTTAATTTGTCTTAACTGGTCTTTAATATTTTCAACATCAGTATTGATTTTGGTTAATTTTACATTTAAATCTAAATCATACTTCTCTTTGAAAGTGTCAGTATTGTCACGTTGATCTGTGGTCGTAGAACGACATGGTCGCCCATCAACATTTTCAGAATAATAATCTAACGACGTTACTTTCACAGTTTTAGTGAAAATTTCTGACAAATTTGATGTTTTTATTTCTGTAAGAAATTTGCATGAAAGAGGATTACCGTCAAGGCTTAAAGATGATATTCCAGTATTAGATACAGATTGGAAGTCTATATCAGTTAATTGGTTATCATCCAAATTTAAAATTTTAGTGGGTGGCACTGACCTTATATTAAATGATTGAAGCGCGTTTTTTGAAATTCCTAAATAATTGAACGCTTTAGGTCCATTGAAGGCTCCGTATTGAATTGTGTGTAACTGGTTACGTTCCAAACTTAGGGCCCAGACGTTCGTCGTTTGCAAAAAACTGCCTGGTTGTATCTGAGATATTTTGTTTCTACTTAAATCAACAAACTTCAGAGAAGGCATATTTTTAAATGTACCATTATTTAAATAAGTAATTTCATTGTCGGCGACAAGAAAATAAATTAAATTCTTGACATTGAAAATAAAAACATTGTTCAAGTCAGTAATACCACAGAATTGAGCGACCAAAAGCTCAGCTGAAGCAGTAGAGTTTTCAAATGTTATTCTTGTTTTAATATTGCTTAACCATATTGTTTTTAATTGGTTTAAGTTTTGAAAAGCGTCGTTAGCTATTACCATTTGTGGGTTTGAAGTCAAATTTAAATTAACAGTTGAACTTAAATGCTTAAATAAATTTACATCATTATCGTTTGAAATGTTATTAGATGCCAAGTTTAATACTAGCAGTGAACTGAATCTTAACATGTTGCTATCAATCATTTTTATTCTATTTTCATTTAAGTAAAGTTGTATAATATTAGAGAGCGTTGTTGTGTTAACATCAAACGCTTCAAGACGATTACTCGTTAGGTTTAGAAATTCTATTGAGTTTGATCCTAAAAAAGCATTGTACTCTATAACTTCCAAATCACCATACGCAGAACTAACACTTTCAAGAAGTGCCAAGCCGGGGAATGATTCGTTTTGAAAAATTCTAATCTTTGAATGAGACATTTCTATTTTTTGCAAGGAAGTTGACTCTGCGAATGCTTTGTATTGTAAATCACCAACTAAATTACAGTCATTTAAAGTTAATATTTTAATATACTTTAAGGTTAAAAATGGTTCTATTTCTTTTATTGGATTAAATGACAAATTAATTTCTTCTAAAGACACCATATTGTCAAATACATGTTTATAAACCTTTTCTATTTGGTTGTCATTCGCAAACAGTTTTTTAAGATTTGCTAGACTATCACTGTTAAAGTTAAGTTCTCTAAGCTTATTATTTGACAAATCAAGTACGTTTAGGGATGTCAAAGATTTGAAGGCTAGTGGCAATATTGTTTCTATTGCATTTGAACTAAGATCAAGATCGTTTAAATCAGACACGCCTGAAAAGGCCTCGTCTTTTATACTGATGATGCGACCGCCACTCAAATCAAGTGTAAAGGCTTGGACACCTTTGTAAGTGCCTTTTTCAATAACTGTTAAATATTTTGTTGCCAATCGAAGATCCGTCAATCGATTCTTTTCAAAACTGTAACTCTCAATAGATTGAAGCGGGTTACCGCTTAGAGATAGTGACTGTAAGTTTTCGTTATTGATAAACAACTGTTTAGTTATTGTTAGTACCTTATTATTTGACAAGTCCAAAAGCTGAAGACGTTTCAGAGTACTAAAAGTATCGTTATCAACGACACTTATATTGTTGGTAGAAATATTCAGCTTTTCCAAATTTACTAAAGTTTTGAAGTTAGCACTGTTAATGGTTGCTAAACTATTATCAGCTATGGACAATTGTTGTAAATTACTGAGTGAATTAAATATATCTCCAATTGCATGTATATTATTGTGAGTTAGGTTTAATGTTTCTAAATGAATAAGCCCTTCAAAGGCATGTACACCAATGTTGCTGATCTTGTTATGCGAGATGTTCACGTGACGTAACATACTAAAGTGTTTCAAAAAATAATTTGGAATATCTTCGATAAGGTTGTGACTAATGTCTACAGTTTGAACATTGTTGTTTCCTATTCTGTCATCCGTTTCTATAACACTGATTGCATTTTTAGCCAAATAGATCTTGTTTAGAAGGGACATTGATACAAAATCGTTAAGGTTAATATTAGTGATTTTAGAGTTTACCGTTAGCTCTTTTACCATAGTTAATTTAAACACTTCTTTGGGTATAGTAGTTAAGGAACCACCTTCTAGAAATAGTTCTAAGATGGTAAGGTTTTTGTAACTTCCGAGGTTCACAAGAAAAAGGTGTTTTTCTCGAGGATCTGTGATAGTGATCGTTAAGTTATACTTGTAATATTCCTTGCCATCGTGTTTATCATATTCTATACACGGCCTTACGCGGAAATTAACGTAACTATCACAAGTTGCTTGATACTTCAGCCATGGGTCGCAGTAGTTGTACCGCCCGGGCCACTCGTCGTTCTTCCACAGACATGGCTTTGCGGAGCTCCCAGCTATTACAGCCAGCAAAACTGCACCTGAAATCAAATCCCGGAATTATTTCTCGCATGCCTTACTTATATTGGTAAACGGTTTGGCATAGACTTCCTAACATTTACACTTCCTGGCAGACCAGCGTCGGTTCACTTCGCCACAGCGAAGCACGTTTCATCGTATCTTGATTGGGTGATTAAGTTATACCTATTGCTTACTTAATCTACGCTCATCAATCATGGCATTTTATTAATATACTAGCTTCTGCCCGCGGCCTATAGGAAACAAAGAAGAAAAATTTTCATAGATAATTCACCACCAATTTCACTCTCTTAGGGTGGAATTATGAAAAACCCTTTCTTAGTGTACCTACATTTTACAAAGAACACACTGTGGGTGAAACTGTCCTACATTTATATGATGCAATTAAATGCAGATATGGACTTCCGGATTATCAGGAATATACTCAATAATGTTCGATTTACTTTTATTCACTATTTACAAAAATGATTTAATAAACGGGGGGTTTAAAAAATATAAATTATAATATTTTTAGCACGAAATGAGAACTACAATTGTTACGACGAATAATTATATACTGTTGGTGGGTATGCCGTGTTTCTGCATACCCCCGGGCCCGTTCCGTAACAGCGGCAAAGACTATTATATATTGTCTTCGAAGGCGCGGTAAGTTTACATGTCTTTCGAATAATATTTTTAACATTTTATTATTTTAAGTGATTTTTGATTCTAGTTTTTCTGTTTCAGATTCTGCAGTACGGCACATCACAACACCCGCCAAATTTCAAGTCTCTAAGACCAGTCAGTCAGTCAGGACTTTGAATTTGATATGTATAGATTTTTGTTCAAATTACAGACAAAGAAAGAAATATTGACTTAAATAGTATTAATTTATGTTATTAAAACGCGAAAGTTTGTATGTATGGATGTTTGTTACTGTTTAACGCTCAATTGACTGGACGGATTTGGATGAAATTTGGTATATAGATAGCTTTTTTTAGTGGAAAAACATATTAGATAGTTTTTATCCGCAGCTGCAACCGCGGGGCGCAGCTAGTATACCATAAAATTTCTTTTCATTAATTATTTCAGGAGCTTATTTTGACATAGAGCAGGAAATGGAACATGCTATTTTATGACTATAGGCAACACGCAGTGTCTACAATGCTAGTGCAACAATTGAAATATTTAGAGGTTACATTTTCAAAAATAAAACTTATTTCACCTTGTAATAATAACAATATTAATAAAGCGCAACGATTACATACATCCTGGACCCTAACTAGCAGAAGTGCGCAAGCACTACTGTGATCTGGTTTGAAGGGCATTTTAATGTCATTACTGGACAATTGAGACTTTTTAAAGACGATTCACAAGGCCATATTAATAAACAAATCAAAAATATCAAATTCCAAACTATCAACTCAATTTTATAATTCCTTCTGTTTAACCAACTTAGATCTAAAAACATTGAGCGAGCATTAGGCCGTGATCGACTCCTGGTTAAGGCCAAGTTTATCACTTCGTGGTGGTGAGGAGGTCTCGTGGAGAGCCCCCAGCGTGGGAGGAGGCAGATGCGGGCTTTCCTGTTGCGGCGGTGGATGGAGGACCTGCTGAGGGACCAGTGGAAGCCATTCACCCGGACCTCCAGGAGTGGGTGAGGCGACTCCGGCCTGCCACGGATGTGAGGCGCCAGAGGACACGGCGCCCCACACGCTGGAGGTGTGCGCTGCTTGGGACTCCGAGTGGCGCACACTTTCAGCGGTCGTTGGCCGGGACCTCTCGTTGCCGAGCGTAGTGAACGCCGTGCTTGGCAGCGAGAGAGCGTGGCAGGCAGCGGTCTGCGAGGCGGCGATGACGCAGAAGGAGGCCGCGGAGCGGGCCAGGGGATGATGCTAACTCTGACCCGCTTCGGTGCAGTCGGGAGGAGGAAGCTATTGCGCGCTTACTCTATCCTCCGTAGTGGGGTTGGCGGTAGAGAGTCGGGGGACTCTTCGCCGCGCTTATACGGCCCCCCACGTCTGGTGGGTAGCCGATGTGTAAAGAGCCTATCGCCGGGGCAAGGTAGTTAATGCTAGCGCGACTCCATCCCGCCCCATCCTGGCGGCGGGATATGATAGTGGGTTCAAGTCCCACATACCCCCTGCCACCACCCCCGTGACAGGGAAGTGTGAGGGCATTTCCCGCTGTAAAAAACTGGCTACAACCTCCTTATCGCCTCATCGCCTCTTTAGATTGAATGATTTAGCTTTATATCACAATAGAAAGTCTATTAATAGATAGATTTTAATAATACTTACATGTTCTCGATAGAGGACCAAACATAGCAACAGTAATATTTTTATATTTACAAAATGAAGTGTTTGTATCAAGTCGACAGCCGCGACTCGACCTTATGGCAACTTATTGTAAGCAACCACTTATATACCCAGTGCAAGATTTTTAAATCAAATTATCTAATGCTGTTTATGTTTAGATATTTTTAATTGCTCTGAGATAAATCTGGGGCACGGCAGTGCCCCCGCCAAATCAAGCAAAATAAGGCACAGCCGTTACTATCCTTTTGTCGAAGCAGCTCAGGCCATTTTCTACCTCCTATAACTTCGTAATGAATAAAACTATAAGACTGAATTTTAAATTAAAGTAAAATTGAAACAAATAAAATTGAACAAAAAGTGGTCGGCATACATTCGACGCGTGGAAGTTTCTAGTTTTAAACCAGATTACATCTTATTTACAAGTGAATTAGTTAACGTCTGATTTGTGCGCTCCAATAAATCCAGAATAAATAAGTTTTAGGGAGTTGGTGAAGATAGTAGGTGAGCAATTTGAACCGAAGCGTTCTGAGATAGCAGAGCCACCTATTTCGTCTTTGACGTCAGAATCCAGGAGAGAACCTGCGTGATGCAGGTCTTGAAACACCTAGCAAGTATGAACGTGTGAATTTCAAAATGGTCTCGAAGAAAACTTGCGCGACCAATTCGTGTCGTGTATGGCCTGTGACGAGTTGAAGTCGGGGCTTTTTGCGGAACCTTTTTTGACGTTCAAAAGAGCGATAGTGTACGAGCACACACGGGCACGCAGTTCAGGTTGCGGAGCGGCGATATCAGAGGGCTCGGCAGCTGCGGATCAGCCACTCCGCCGGATGGCGGGGCAGCGAGCTAGGTCTGCGGTGACGGGACGGGCGAGTCGTGCAGCTGCGGAGGCTGCGGTGCGGACGCGGATGAGGCGTGCGGTACGCAGTCTTACTGGCGGTGCGGCAGAGAACATCGCCCCAGCGTGTGCCGCTTCAAAGGTTACGTGTGATAAGTGTGGTTTGTGGCTTTTGGCGGAAAAACGAAAAAGATCGCGTCGCCGCATTGTATTATTTTCCAGAACTTGTGTTATTTTCAGTGTTAGTGCATAAAATTGGTGGCATTTTATTCGTTAAAGGCTGGATTACATGCATGAGTGTAAGAAAGTGGTATAATTTTTTTTTATGTTATTGAATGATCTGACGAGCTAGTCGTTCACTTGATGTTAAGCGCCACGGTCGCTCATAACAGAACAGTGTCACTCAGAACCCTAAAACATAGAGTTACAAGACACTGCACTGTGCACATCATCCTGACACATCAGCACAGTCTGGTAATAAGATTACTCGACTGTGAGATCAGATCATAAAGTCTCAACTGCCCAGTAATTTCACTAGCTACAGTGCCCTTCAAACCGAAACACAGTAGTGCTTGCACACTACTGCTTGGCGGCAGAGTCCTACCACCTAGTATAATGATGGTAAAACGTTTCTTTCCGTGTTGTTTTTTCCAAAACTCCATAGAAGCTATATAAGCTATAGAAGCTATAGCTATAAAGTTGCCATCACTTTACTAGGAGTATGACTTAGACTAGACTACTACTACTACTGACTTGACTTGATGACTTGGGCTGTGACTTGCCACATATACATATTAATTAACTTGAAAAATTATCAATTAATTGATACTGTACATCACTCGATTGATGACTCAAAGAATATTTTGTTAAAACACTGGCTATATAATAAAACATTGCTATTGTAATTATAATTATTTTATTTGTTGTAGTTATTTATAGTTTACGCATTCACCAATACTGCCGTCATAAGGACATAAGACATTTCTGCGTATTTTTATAAATGAAGAAAAAAAAATGTGTTGAATAGTTTGAAAAATTTGCCACTCGAAATTAAGTGCACAAAATAATAGTTTTGTAATGAATTAGTGCGCCCTAGAGTTTGAGCTATGAGTATCTATGTCTAAATTACTGATTAATTAAATTTTTTTATAGACAAAAAATTGCAATTTCCTTTTCTTTTTAGGAAAAAAAATCTAAGAAAATGTGTAATACTACAATGAAAAAACGTTTCTGGCTATATGTGTCTTTTCAGCTTAGTAATTTATAAAACTTTTTCCTCTTTAGTGAGCACGTATAGTTTAGCAAAAAAAAGGACGTGTTTGACGGACGAGGGTGAACGTTTAGTTTTTACATATTGACAGCATCTGTGGTGTAGTGGCTGAGCAGGTCGGCTCATAGCCCGAAGGTGGCGGGTTCAATTCCCACGACAAGACAAGTATTTGTGCACCGAAAAAGCGTCAATACTTATTTTGAGTATGGGTGTTGTGATACCATGGCTCTCGTAGTTCCTGGGTCCCTAGATACAGGGAATCCTAGTTAGGGTCCAGGATCTATGTATGTGATCGTTGGGGGTTATTATTAATTTATATTATTTTAATTTGTTTTTGAAGATATAGTTAAAAAAATTGGCTTAAGATAGGAAGTAATTAATTACTGGCCTTAATAGCGTGAGTTAATTTTAGGAATAAAAATGGGAATGAAAGCACTACACTCTTTAGGTTAGTTTACAGTTTTATTGTATCTTTATCAAAACATATATCTCGTGTTCTCGGAAAGATAAGTCTAAAATGTAGAATGAAAGACTAATTAAAAATATCTAAATGTAAACAGTCTTAGATAATTTTGCACAAACACCGCATTAGGTATATAAGCACCGGCCGCGACCAATAAAAGCTATCTGATCGGGTCGCGGCAGTCGACTTCGTGTTCTATACCAAAACAGTTTGCTATAATTTATCAAATATATAATATAAGATATAATACATTGTAGAGATGTTCACTCCTTTATGGAAGATAATATGTAAGTTTTTTTTTTTACTTCAAACTTGTCTAGCATTTGACCACGCCCTCACCTGATGGGAAGTGACGATGCGATCGAAGGTGCAGCATGCTAGCCAAGTAAATACCTATTCACTCTTCTCTTGAACACGCCCGGGTCATATTTCGCCGGAAACAGACGCTGGCAGGGCATTCAATTCCTTAGCCGTTCTAATTAAGAACGTAGAATCAAATCGCTTGGTACGAATGGGTGGTATTTCGACCAAAGGATGGCGCTTAGCCGAGCGTCTAGTAGTCCGGTAGTGGAATGGTGATTATAATATTTGTTTACCGTCCTGACTGTACTACTAAAGCTACACATCAAGTTGAGACAGATCACTAGATAGATAGATAGAATTTTTTTTATTGCACAAATAACAAAAGTAGAAGGTAGCGGTTACATATTTGAGCCGTTTGGTGTTGAGACCCTGGGTCCGTGGGGGCCGGGAGCTCATCGTGTTTTCAAAAGTTTATAAGAGCGCCTGGTCGACGCTACGCGTGACTAAAATGCTGCTGCTTATTTGGCACAACAACAGCATTGCAATTCAATGCTGCCAGCATGTTGCGTACGCTGCCTACTGGTAGTGGGCTGGAGCATTTGTACTGTCTATGTGTCTGTCATCGTGGCCAGTATATAGTCCACATTTTTTTTTGTTGTAGTAGGTAGTGTTTAGTATTAGTTATTATATCATTGTAGTAATTACAATAGAAAATAAAAACAATTTACCGTGAAACAGAAAATGAATATAAGTTACATATGCGAACTTAATGCTATAGAGCATTATCTTCTAGTTAACCTTGTTGTATTGTGGAAGGCTTAATGCGGTAGTGCAATATTGATGGGACATACAGTACAATAAAAATAACAACTTATCTATAAGTCTAAACTGGTGATAGTATCAATAATACCATAATAATAAATATATATAATTGAATACATACTGTTGGAAATCCTAAGTGGTTTTAGTTTTAAAAAAAGTAAGTTTACAATCAAGCTAAGAATATTTATTAAGATTTACTAAGAACCAACAATAATTAATAGCGTGATTTTATAAAACGTCCGTCGCCTCTGAGCGCTGCCCGAAAAGTGAGCCCGAGCCTTCTTCGTCACTCGTATATATACTACGCCGCTTGCATCAGCTCCCGAAGTGAAGTATTTTGTAACACGGCCGTTCCTGCTTGCGTGTTGTCCTCAACAGCTGCTTCATCTTCAAGCGGCACATTTTCTTTGACCTCGACCGTTGTGTCTTCTATAACACAACAAAACATGATTTTAGGACCTGATGTACAGGCATAACGTTGGTAACTGAAACCATTTCAAAATTAAGTTAAAGTTGTTGCTCAATTCAAAGAAATTTCAATTTAGAGAAATTCAACAGGTACTTGTAATAAACATTGAAAACGGAGACTGCAAAACAACTGTGTTAGAAGCACAAGCGTGCACTCAAGTACAACCAACACAGGTCTCACATAATAATTTTATGAAAATTTGTAAGAACAAGTAATGGTTACAGGCGCATGTTCGCGTTGTAAATAAAGAAAAATAAATGTATTGCGAATTTCAGAATTCCGGACTTCTAAACTTCGCCACACATTGTAATAGAAAACGGCAATTGTATGATATGACACTCATTAACACGTCATACATTTCAACAACGGCAACTGTATGACATGGCACTCACAAACAACGTCACACGTTGCAAAAACGGCAACTGTACGACATGACACTCACAAATCACGTCATACATTGCAAAAACGGCAACTGTATTACATAGCAATCACAAACCACGTCATATATTGCAAAAACGGCAACTATATGACATGGCAATCACAAGCCACGTCATACATTGCAAAAACGGCAACTATGTGGAGAGAATAATCTCGTCACATATTGCAAAAGGCAACTGCATGAAGAGGCATAGGCCACCTCACACATTGCAAATAGAGAGAAGGCAACTGTGCGAAATGATCACACATTGCAAACGACGCCACACAAAGTGCAGTCATCGCTGAGTCACATTGGTGAGACAGATATCCGCAGTGGAGAACGCAGAACAAGCCTCCAGCGTCCATTCGCCCCGCCAAAACACCATGTGATCGGCGGCCGCTTGCGTTGTCTTGCCATAAGACCCGCCGCGAAGTTTCGAGCTACAGCGGTGGGTGGCAGCACATGCAGGACCTTGTAGGGCCCCCGCATGCCAGAGTTCGGCTTTCCCGTAGATTGTGATGACCTGTTCACGAACACAAAATCGCCAACGGTGAAGGTTTGTGACTGCTGACGACCCTTGTTGACATAAGCGTCTTGGAGTTGCTGGTCAGCGTCAGGTAGTGTGGACGCAGTATTATTCGTCACCGCATCTTAACGGTACACCATTGCGAGTTTTGATTTGAATGAATAACCGGGGATGTACCGTCTAAAGTAACAAAAACTAACTTAGTAGCATTAAAAATGTCTAACCTCTTCAGACATTGCTTGGCACTTACGTGTTAACAGAAGCTTCTACCTTATGCTCGCTCGGTCTCACCTGACCATTAGTAATCATTTGACCTTAGTAATATATTTCAGTTGTAATAAATTCACATTTCTCAACGCTGATGGAAAATCCTGCCTCAGTCAAAGTCTTTAGAATCACTATACTCGCGTTTTCGCTTGTTTTGTTGAACATAACCTTTGCGAAAACACCACGAGCTCGAACGGGTGTAATCTGATGAGGTTTCACATAAATGGGCAAAAAACTCACTAAATTCATAGCAGCTGCGCGAATTTGAGGATCAGTAACACCAGAGTGTAACTATCGCTACAATGAACTCATTCATCACTCAAATCGTTAACAATGCGTAACGTAACAACAAACGTTCAACAAATTCTGCATACGTGGGGTAGTTATCAGAATCAGTTTTCATAGCATCAAATAAAATGTTCGCGATATTTACTCGTATAGGGCACAATGCCTTAAATTCACTCTTGAAATTTGGCTAACTACGATCATTACTAACCCAATCGTATAGCCACGACCTCGCGTCACCTTCAGACAATTACCTATACGTGCTAAACACTCACTGTCGTCCCATCTATTTAGTTTGCGCACATGATCAATTTGACCACACAACGAATCAAAATCATGCAAAGACAGATCGAAATTCGACATAAACACATGGTTCGATCTTACCGGCATGGCATCATAGCATTAATGAGGTTTTCGGTTACTTCACATATAACCATATCCGCGGTGGGCGGAGGCGTGCTTGAACACGGCACGGACAGGTCCAGACTTGCAGGGTACGACTCGGCGCTCGACGGCGCAGTCAGCGGGCAGACAGCTCGCATGACGCGGCTGGCGCATCCGGTCCTGGCGCCGACATGGCGCGCGATGTACTCGCAACAACACTTGCACTGCGTGTCCTGGAATCTTCCAAAACACCTAAGCGGCTTATGAAAGTTTGAAGCTGGGCTTCGAAACCAGGAATAGACGTTCGATTTCGCTTACGACTTTTACGTTTACTAGTCTCAGATATAGCTCCAAAAATTTAAGCGGATATTCTTTAAAATCACGACAGCAAAAGCAAAGCAATATTTAAAATCAGAATAACCAAGTCAGAATTGAGTTAGATCCCACTTCTGATGTTGGAAATCCTAGTGGTTTTAGTTTTAAAAAAAGTAAGTTTACAATCAAGCTAAGAATATTTATTAAGATTTACTAAGAACCAACAATAATTAATAGCGTGATTTTATAAAACGTCCGTCGCCTCTGAGCGCTGCCCGAAAAGTGAGCCCGAGCCTTCTTCGTCACTCGTATATATACTACGCCGCTTGCATCAGCTCCCGAAGTGAAGTATTTTGTAACAATACAATAATTCAAATATATTACATTATATATATTATATATACATACATACACGGTGGAATTTAATTCGTTCTTATCCTTATAATGTATGTACTCAGGCCATGCTATAGAATATTCGTATTAGGTGCCAATAAAAAACTAATGATTGAAAAATGTATTTCTAAATAACTGGATAACAGCTGAAATGTCAATTTAACGCTACACACAGTGCGGGAACCGACTCAGCACTTTGCAAATGTTTCGTAGGTAATCAACACCGGCTTTGTACAATGTCGCAAGGCTTTTCTTTAGAATTTGAATCCGAATTAATTTGATAATACCTCGATTTAAGTTTTATTTCATAACAAGCTTCAGTCCGCAGCTTTGCCCGCGGCGTGGCCTATGGGAAAATAATCCAACCACCCATTTCACCCTCTTAAGGGTGAAATTTTGAAAAATCCCTGCTTAGCGCATGCTACGCCTACGTCATAACATCTACCTGCATGCCAAATTTCAGCCCGATCCGTCCAGTGGTTTGGGCTGTACGTTGATAGATCACTATGTGAGTCAGTCAATCAGTCAGTCACCTTTGAGTTATATATATTAAGAAAATTACTTTTGACATTTAGCTATACATTAGCGTTCAATAGCATGGACTGAGTGCATACATTTAAGGAAAAGAACGAATTAAATTCCACCGTGTATACTAATAATTAGATGGCTTGCTTTCAGTTCGTGATTTGATTTTGAAGTGTAAAGTAGTGATTATAGACTCTATACTAGATGTACAGAATGATTGGTAGAGGGTTAGCCAAACGTGGTGGGCGTGTTGGCGGGTCTACTTACAAAATGCAAGCTCGCGTAAAAGCCGCTAGGTGTTGTTTTTTTTTTTAATGTTTTACAATAGATTTTGACGAAATTTTGAACACCACAATTTTTTTTGTTGTGCTTGATTCTGGTTGATGGGTGGTTGGTCCTCCTCTAAAGAGGATGTCCGAGCTATACTCACACGCCACTATACCGAAGAGCTGCCAGAGATCAGCATAGGCGAAGTTGAGTTGGCCCTCGGACAGCTTAAAAATGGAAAAGCCCCAGGCGAAGACGGAGTCACTTCGGAGCTACTGAAAGCAGGTGGTAAACCGTTGCTACAGGAGCTCCAGAAGTTGTTTAACTCTGCTTTGAGCTCTGGGAGAACTCCAAAGGCGTGGAACAGGAGTGTTGTAGTTCTATTTTTTAAGAAAGGAGACAAAGAACTGCTAAAAAACTACCGCCCCATCTCACTCCTGAGCCACGTCTATAAGCTGTTTTCGAGGGTCATCACAAATCGTCTAGCGAGGCGACTTGACGAGTTTCAGCCTCCTGAGCAGGCTGGGTTTCGCGGAGGATTTGGCACCATAGACCATATCCACACAGTAAGGCAAGTTATTCAAAAGTCCGAAGAATATAACCAGCCTCTGTGTCTTGCTTTTGTGGACTATGAAAAGGCCTTTGACTCCGTTGAAACCTGGGCTGTTTTGGAGGCATTGCAGCGATGCCAAGTAGACTGGCGGTACATCGAGGTGCTGAAGTGTATTTATAACGCCGCTACTATGAGTGTCCAAGTACAGAACGAGCAGTCTAAACATATCAACTTACGCAGAGGAGTGAGGCAGGGGGATGTCATATCCCCAAAGTTTTTCACTAACGCCCTGGAAGATATGTTTAAGACACTCGACTGGAAAGGGAAGGGCATAAATATAAATGGCGAGTACCTCTCACACCTACGATTCGCGGATGACATAGTCATTATGGCAGAGTCGCTGCAAGAACTAGAGCAGATGCTGAACAGCCTAGCCGATGCTTCTCGACAGATTGGTCTCGGGATGAACTTCGATAAAACTAAAACTATGATTAATCACCTTGTTACCCCGAGACCTGTGATCGTCAAAGGCGTGCCTCTTGAAGTTGTTCAAGAATATGTCTACCTCGGGCAAACTTTGCAGTTGGGTAAGAACAACTTCGAGAAGGAAGCTGACAGAAGGATCCGGTTAGGCTGGGCAGCTTTTGGAAAACTGCGTCAAGTTTTCTCGGCGCCCATACCACAATGCCTGAAGACAAAAGTCTTCAATGCGTGTGTCCTACCAGTGATGACCTACGGAGCCGAGACGTGGCCACTAACAGTGAGGCTGGTCCACAGGTTTAAAGTCGCACAGCGTGCTATGGAGGGAGCTATGCTCGGGGTTTCTTTGAAGGATAAGATTCGAAACGAAGTGATCCGACAAAGAACCAAAGTCACCGACATAGCTCAAAGAATTAGTAGGCTGAAGTGGCAGTGGGCTGGTCACATTTCTAGACGGATGGATAACCGTTGGGGTAAGCGCGTCCTTGAGTGGAGACCACGACTCGGCAAGCGTAGTGTGGGACGCCCGCCGGCCAGGTGGAGTGATGACCTGCGAAAAGCTGCAGGCAGTAATTGGATGGGAAGGGCTGAAGACCGAGCCCAGTGGCGTTCTTTAGGAGAGGCCTATGTCCAGCAGTGGACTGATACAGGCTGATGATGATGATGATGATGATGATTCTGGTTGTTTTTTTTATTATTTTTTAATCTCAAATGTATGTTTGGTCTACTCATGGCACTTGTTAGACTTCTTCAATAACAATAATAAATTATAAGCTTTTCAGTTAGAAAAATTAAAATTAAAAACCGCGATACTTTAATAAAGATAATACATGATAAATATACGACATACATATGTCATATAATACAATTTATTTTAATTCATTCAATCATTATCATATAGTTTTCATTATTGTTTACAATCAATCCTACAATTTTAACTATGTATTCCTAGTTCTATCGATTCTTCGAACAGCTGTCACAATTCACTCTTTTTATAATGCATGCAGTTTTTACCTGTAACTGTGATGACAGTTAGCAACGTTTCCTTTATAATAATGTTATGAAATTTGGCTACGGTGTATTTTGGTAATTGGTAATTGTTATAAATAATGCCAGGAGTTGCCAGTTTTTTGGTAGCTCACACAACACGAAAAGGTGCCACTTGTTGCAACGAATTAAAATTTTGCAAGAAATAAATCCTTTCTTCTTTTTGTACGAGCTAATGCTGTGTATCTCTACAGACCTTTACAGCGTCACCTCGCTTAAGGCGCCTAGCGGTCAAAAGTGGGAGGCAACTAGCTCAAGGGCACTCCTGGGGTGCGAGCCTCGGCTTGGGCCGTTGCCGGGATAATCGGGAGGATCAAGAACAAAGAGGATCGAGAGGAAATAAATCCTCCAAACAATCGGTTTCAGGTGCAGTGTCACTGGCTGGCTGGCATATTATACCTGCGAGCTCCGCGGAACCATGCCAGTGGATGGACGATGACTGGCCTGGGAAGTACAGCTACTGCGAACCTTGGTCAAACTACCAGGCAACTTGTCTCACTTACGTCGACTTCCGCATAGCGCCATGTTTAGTATACGATACAAACTACGGAAAGGTAAATTATAAGCATAACTTAACGATTACTGTCAAGAATCCACGAGAGCAAAACCTTTTTGTTATCAATCTGGGAAATTACAAAAACCTCACAGTGTTTGAACTATTTCTTGAAGGTGGATCCTTAACTACCATACCGAAAGATGTATTTAATTTAAATATGGTCAAAGAACTGAAGGTAAATACTAAAATCACCAATATTAACTTTAATGATTTTGTATCAATGTCCCTTCTAAATAAAATCTATTTGGCAAAAAATAGTATCAGTTTAATAGAAACAGATGATAGAATAGGAAAAAACAATGTTCAAACTGTAGACATTAGTTACAACCTTATCGAAGATATTCCAAATTATTTTTTGAAACACTTTAGTATGTTACGTTACCTGAACATCTCGCATAACAAGATCAGCAACATTGGTGTACATGCCTTTGAAGGGCTAATTAGTTTAGAAACATTAAACCTATCTCACAATATTATACATGCAATTGGAGATATATTTAAATCACTCAGTACTTTACTAGAACTGTCTCTATCTGTTAATAATTTAGCAACCATCAACAGCGTTAACTTCAAAACTTTAGTAAATTTGGAAAAACTAAATATTTCTTCCAACAATATAAGTGTGGTTGATAACGATACTTTTAGTACTCTGAAACGTCTTCAACTTTTGGACTTGTCAAATAATAAGGTACTAACAATAACTAAACAGTTGTTCATCAATAACGGAAACTTACAGTCACTATCTCTAAGCGGTAATCCGCTTCAATCTATTGAGAGTTACAGCTTTGAAAAAAACCAGTTGACTAATCTTCAATTGACGACAAAATATTTAAAAGTGATTGAAGAAGGCACATATAAAAATGTCTTTGCCCTTACACTGGACTTGAGTGGCGGTAGCATTATCAGTATAAAAAACGAAGCCTTCTCAGGCATGTCTATTTTAAAGGATCTTGATCTTAGTTTCAATGCAGTAGAAACAATACTGCCACTAGCTTTCAAATCTTTGACATCCTTAAACGTACTGGATTTGTCAAATAATAAGCTTAGAGAACTTAACTTTAACAGCGAGAATTTAGCAAATCTTAAAAAACTGTTTGCATATAACAACAAAATAGAAAAGATTTGTAAAAAATTATTTGACAATTTAGTATTTTTAGAAGAACTTAATTTGTCATTCAATCCAATAAAAGAAATAGAACCATTTACAACCTTGAAGAATATTAAAACATTAAGTTTAAAGGGCTGCGCATTAGTTGATGTATTAGAATACAAAGTGTTTGAAGAATTATCCTTTTTGCGAAAAATAGAAATGTCCCAATCAAAGACTAGAATCTTTCAAAACGAATCCATCCCCGGTTTGATATTTCTCATAAGTGTTAGTTCTGCGTATGGTGATTTGGAAGTTATAGAACACAATGCTTTTTTAGGATCAAACTCTATACAATTTCTAAACCTTACGGGTAACCGTCTTGAATTGTTCAATGTTAATACAACAACACTTTCCAATATTAAACAACTTCACTTAGATGAAAATAGAATAAAAACGATTGATAGCAACATGTTAAGATTCGGTTCACTAAAAGTATTGAACTTGGCATACAATAATATTTCAAACGACAATGATGTACATTTATTTAAGTATTTGAATTCAATTGTTAATTTAAATCTGTCTTCAAACCCACAAATGCTAATAGCTAACGACGCTTTTCAAAATTTAAACCAATTAGATACATTATCATTAGGAAATATTAAAACAAAAATAACATTCGAAAACTCTACTGCATCAGTTAAAGTTTTAGTCGCTCATTTCTGTGGTATTAGTGACTTAAACAATGTTTTTATTTACAATCTACAAAAGTTATATTTCTTAGATGTATCTAATAATGAAATCACTTACATTAATAATGCCACGTTTAAAAATATGACTTCTCTGATGTTTCTTGACTTGAGTGAGAACAAGATATCTCAGATACAGCCGGGCACCTTCTTGCATCTGTCGCGCCTAAGGGCGCTTAGCTTGGACATAAATCGTTTACATACAATTAAGTTTGGGGTTTTCAAAGGGCCAGAAGCATTCAGTTATTTAGGAGTTTCCAAAAACACGCTCCAGGCTTTCGATGTTAAGTTAGTGCCAGAAACTGAGACTCTGGTTTTGGACGATAACCAGCTAACTCGTATAGATATTCAACATTTGTTTAAAACTAGTTTATCTTCGTTAAGTATAAGCGGCAATCCCCTTTCATGCCAATTTCTTGCAGAAATAAAAATGTCAAACTTGACAGAATATTTCAATAAAATAGTGAAAGTAATGCCGCTAGACTATTATTCAGAAAATGTAGACGGGCAGCCGTGTCATCCGGATCGAATCGAATCAAACGAAATAATGTTCGAGAAGAAGTTTGATGAATTAAATGAAAGACTAATCAATATCAGTAATGATTTTAATGACCAGCTAACTAAAATTAGAGGAGAGTTACTGAAACTAAACAAAAATGGTGTTTAACAAGTCTTCGATAGTTTCATATAGAAACACCTTATATTATAGTTGTATAGCAGCACTTTGTATAGCGACACGCAAACTGTATAGGCATCTTCATTAACAAATATATTAATTAGTATAAAGTATTACCAAAACTAATGTTATGTGTATTAAATACGTGTTTTTGACATACCTGAATCTCTACTTGCCTTTTATTTCAACTCCTAATATACTCCTATAATAACACATTTTCTGTCGACCATGATGCTGATTAATGTAATGAAATAAAATATTACCTAGTCTATTATTTATATAAAAGGCTTTGTCCTGACTGACTGACAGACAACGCACAGCCCAAACCACTGAACGTTTAGACTTAAAATTTGGAGGGTGGCTACCTTTTATGACGTAAGCGAAAGACTAAGATAGGGTTTTTGAAAATTCAACACCTAAGTGGTAATTTCGTGACGTATCGTTTTGAAACTTAAAACATACAAACAAGTAAGAAAATAAAAGAAATGTTATGTTTTAGTTTTTTAAATGCGACACATTAGGAGGTTAAAAAAATTGTTAAGCTTGCATGGAAATTTTAAACAAAACTACCGTATGATACTGAATTTTGGAACCTGCAAAGAACATATGAAATAAATAAAAACGGGTTGCGGCATCTTTTAGCAAGGTTTAATTTAAGGTGTTTCCGTTTCCCTTGCATCTTTATTCAATGAAGTACCTAACACCTTAACACCAATGTAAAATAAATAAATAGAAAATGCTTTATTGCACAAGCAACAAATGTAGGTATATAGGCAAACATAATGCTAAAGAGCATTGTTTTCCAGCTAACCTGGGTATCATCATCATCATCATCAGCAGCCTACATAAGTCCACTGCTGGACATAAGTCTCTCCCAAGGCACGTCACTGAGCCCAGTTTTCGGCTCTATTTTTCCAGATACTGCCACATTTCTTAACCAAATCTCTACTAAATGATAAGTAAATAAATAAATGTGGTTATCACGCCGAATTGGTTGAACCAAAACGGTTGAAATATTGTAATAACAAAAACTGCTGACGTTACCGAGCTCAACTCGGTACATTTCAATTAGGAAAATTAAGACTTAAGAGTTAACTGTGAGCAAAATCAGAAAGATATTATACTTCTTAACTTTTTTATTAACAGCAATCACATCTTCACCTGGTGGTACACTATAGCTTCCAACTGTTGCAACTTTAGGTACTGACTGCGCTGGGTATAAAACGTTTTCATATTATAAGTTCATCATAATATTATTATGATAATAAAAAAATCTTAATGAACATCCTATCTGTTGACCCAGGGTCGTGTAATCTGACCTCCGAGCAGACTGAGGTCCCTTTACAAGTTGCCTCTCCTACCAAGTTCTAATTTGGCATTTGTGTAGTTTTCTTGGCACTAGACCTCACTAAGAAATAATAACAATATCGCCCGATTGTTGGGCGTACATATATAGATATATATAGATCTTGGATCCTAACTAGGATTCTCGGTATCTAGGGACTAATGGGTCCCTATCATATGGGGGATAGTTAATGAACTACAAAGACCGTGGTCCCACAACACCCGTACACAGAACAAATATTTACCGCCGCCGCCGGGCAGTCAACGAAATTATGAATACATTTTCAAACGGTGCCGATACCAAAATAGCCTTGCAGTCTTTCTCTCCGTTTGGATTGAGGTGTTGTAATTTTTCCACGATCTGTCCCAACTCTTGTTTATTTCCACTTTTAGTTTGTGTCGCGTCTTTCGTGTCGTCTTTTGTGTTATATCTGACTACTTTCAGTTTTAAAAGGACAAGATTTCTCGTAGCTTCCTCTCAAGGCGTTTACCATTGAATCAATGGTTTTTTCGATCCCATCTGGCGTAAGCTCAGCTATTTCTTCCACGTGCTGTAGTTGCTCCAGAGATTTATCTAGATTTTCACTAAATATAGACCTGTCGGTTTTCTTTGTATTTCTGTAAGTGCGTGGTTCCTGCTCTTCTTCTATGCTGAACCTGATCCTCCTGTGATCCGCACAAGATATCTCATCTGTCATTAATCGTCTCTGCAATTTCGCTAGTGGCTATCGTAACATCAATTATTGTCCTGGACCAGGACGTCAGAAACAGGGTTTCGAGACTCTGTTTAGAATATTTAGGTTATATCTTAAGATGAAGTCTAAAAGATCCTTGCCTCTTTCGTTTGAGTCCGGACATCCCCAAACAGTGCAGTGGGCGTTCGCATCGCAGCCCACGATACATTCCATATTATTGACCACGCAGAATTGCATTAGGTCTTCCAGTGTTTGAAGTGGGACTCTGTCCTCGCCAAAATCCGGTACATATATTATCCCCGTGTGGTATCGAGGCAGCTCACTCTCTAGGACTACCATTTTTTTTTTCGTGAAGAAAACTGCGTTTACGCACACCCGCGGCTGGGTCGGCCACGGGTAGTGTCGGACTTTGCGCCAGTGTACAATGGCACACCTACCGACTAAAAAACTCCACGATATTCCTCCCTCGTCTATGTGGAGGAGGACTGGGTAACCGGCGGAGCCTTGACGTCCAGTCCTCCTCCGACGATTGCCCGCTTTTACAGCGGGGCCTGCACGCCCCTCCTTTCCAGGAGGGGCCCGGGAACAACCTTAAGGTCGCTCCCGCCCGAGGTCGCTCCCGTACCCTATACCAACCCCTTCCACCGGCAGCTTATCGACCGTGGTGCGGAGTTGTGCGTAACGTCATCCCAAAGTGTCATATTGAGATAGCCCCAAGTTAATCTGGGTAGTTGCCTGTAAAAAAATGATCATAAAAGAGCAACTAAAAATATCTAAAGGTAAACTAGATAATTTTAGATAAACGCCGCATGAAGTTATATAAGTCGTGGTCTCCACCAATCCGCGGCCATTACATCCAGTCACGGCGGTCGATCTCGTGCTCTATAACACATCACTTTATTATTTATCAAACGTACAATATAAGATACAATATATTGTTGAGATGTTCACTCCTTTGTGGAAGATAATATGTGAGTATTATAATATTTGTTTACCGTCCTGACTGTACTAAAGCTATATATCATAATATTTGTTTCAATTTAAAGGTTTGAAGGACATTGTCATTCTCGGATTGGTTGCGGGTCAAACCCTGTGTGTAATTAATTTTTTTCTATTGATTTGCCACGATATTATCTATGCCAAACAATACAATGTACTTTTAATCCATTTAATCATTACTAAAAATAAATCCTCCAAATAATTGATTCCAGATCTAGTGTGGCTGGCTGTTATACCTGCGAGCTCTGCGGAGCCATGCCAGTGGGTGGACGATGATTGGCCTGGGAAGTACAACTACTGCGAACCTTCGTCAAACTACCAGGCTACTTGTTTCGCTTACGTCGACTTCCGCATAGCACCATGTTTAGTATACGATACAAACTACGGAAAGGTAAATTATAAGCATAACTTAACGATCACTGTCAACAATCCACGAGAACAAAACCTTTTTGTTATCAATCTGGGAAATTACAAAAACCTCACAGTGTTTGAACTATTTCTTGAAGGTGGATCCTTAACTACCATACCAAAAGACGTATTTAATTTAAATATGTTAAAAGAACTGAAAGTAAATACTAAAATCACCAAAATTAACTTTAATGATTTGTATCAATGTCCCTTCTAAATAAAATTTATTTGGCAAAAAATACTATCAGTTTAATAGAAACAGATGATAGAATAGGAAAAAACAATGTTCAAACTGTAGACGTTAGTTACAACCTTATTGTATTTATTCCGAATTATTTTTTGAAACATTTTAGTATGTTACGTCACCTGAACATCACGCATAACAAGATCATTAACATTGGTGAACATGCCTTTGAAGGGCTAATTCGTTTAAAAACATTAAACCTATCTCACAATAATATACACGTAATTGGAGATATTTTTGAATCACTCGGTCTAGCTGATCTTAAAAAAATGCTTGCATATAACAACCGAACAGAAAAGATTTATAAAAAAATATTTGACAATTTGATATCTTTAGAAGAACTTAATTTGTCATTCAATCCATTAAAAGAAATAGAACCATTTACAACCTTGAAGAATATTAAAACATTAAGTTTAAAGGGCTGCACATTAGTTGATGTATTAGAATACAAAGTGTTTGAAGAATTATCCTTTTTGCGAAAAATAGAAATGTCTCAATCAAAGACTAGAATCTTTCAAAATGAATCCTTCCCCGGTTTGACATTTCTCATAAGTGTTAGTTCTGCGTATGGTGATTTGGAAGTTATAGAACACAATGCTTTTTTGGGATCAAACTCTATACAATTTCTAAACTTCACGGGTAACCGTCTTGAGTTGTTTGATGTTAATACAACAACGCTTTTTAATATTAAACAACTTTACTTAAATGAAAATAGAATAAAAACGATTGATAGCAACATGTTAAGATTCGGTTCACTGAAAATATTGAACTTGGCATATAATTATATTTCAAACGATAATGATGTACATTTATTTAAGTATTTGAATTCAATTGTTTATTTAAATCTATCTTCAAATCTACAAATGCTAATAGCTAACGACGCTTTTCAAAACTTAAACCAATTAGATACATTATCATTAAGAAATATTGAAACAAAAATAACATTCGAAAACTCTACTGCATCAGTTAAAGTTTTAGTCGCTCATTTCTGTGGTATTAGTGACTTAAACAATGTTTTTATTTACAATCTACAAAAGTTATATTTCTTAGATGTATCTAATAATGAAATCACTTACATTAATAATGCCACGTTTAAAAATATGACTTCTCTGATGTTTCTTGACTTGAGTGAGAACAAGATATCTCAGATACAGCCGGGCACCTTCTTGCATCTGTCGCGCCTAAGGGCGCTTAGCTTGGACATAAATCGTTTACATACAATTAAGTTTGGGGTTTTCAAAGGGCCAGAAGCATTCAGTTATTTAGGAGTTTCCAAAAACGCGCTCCAAGCTTTCGATGTTAAGTTAGTACCAGAAACTGAGACTCTGGTTTTGGCCGATAACCAGCTAACTTGTATAGATATTCAACATTTGTTTAAAACTAGTTTATCTTCGTTAAGTATAAACGGCAATCCCCTTTCATGTCAATTTCTTTCAGATATAAAAATGTCAAATTTGACAGAATATTTCAATAAAATAGTGAAAGTAATGCCGCTAGACTATTATTCAGAAAATGTAGACGGGCGGCCGTGTCGTCCGGATCGAATCGAATCAAACGAAATAATGTTCGAGAAGAAGTTTGGTGAATTAAATGAAAGACTAATCAATATCAGTAATGATTTTAATGACCAGCTAACTAAAATTAGAGGAGAGTTACTAAAACTAAACAAAAATGGTGTTTAACAAGTCTTCGATAGTTTCATATAGAAACACCTTATATTATAGTTGTATAGCAGCACTTTGTATAGCGACACGCAAAGTGTATAGGCATTTTAATTAACAAATATATTAATTACTATAAAGTATTACAAAAAATAATGTAATATGTATTAAATATGTATTTTTGACATACCTAAATCTCTACTTGCCTTTTATTTCAACTCTTAACATATTTTCTATCGAATATGATGGTATTGAATGTAATGAAGTGAAATATTAACTTATCTATACATATAATAAATTAGAGATCGTACGCGCTTTGTAACGAACTCATTATGGATCACATGTAGATTTTTACATTATAGCGCTTAGCATACGGAAAATATCGTAACCACGATTCAGAACTTCATACAACTACCTCAAATTCCATAGAAACTATGCATTATCATCTTGATAATTTTGGAACACTTCTGTGTACCTTTCAAACTCCATCACGCAAGAACTACCGGACTGATTTTGATGAAATTTATTATGGTAAATGTTTATTATCCCGGTCAACATATAGGCTACGCAAAAAGTACCGGACCGATTTTGATGAAACTTTTAATGGCAACTGAAAGGAGGAGCGGCGGCGCCACTGTGCAACGCTTAACATTGCAAGTGGTCTCGAACCTACCAATTTTTTTATATTTCTACCAATATGAGCTCTGTTCTACGGAAATACCAAAATGCCACGATTTCTAAGAATAAATGGAAATTCTCCTAATTTTTCTACCGATTCGTCAATTTAGCACTTAAGCTGGCAATACTTCTAATTTTTGTTTAATAGTAGAGAGTAAATGTCTAGCTTTTTGGCGAGAAAACGAGAAAGATCGCGTCGCCACATTGGTTTTTTCAGTTTTAGTGCATAAAATTGGTGGCATTTATTCGTTAAGTGGGTGGTGGTTACAGAAATGAGTGTGGGAAAGTAGTATAATGATGGTGAAAAGTTTTTTTTCGTGTCTTTTCCGAATCTCCATAGAAGCTTCTGGTAAAGTTGCCACCACTTTACTAGGAGTATGACTTGACTTGATCACTTGGACTGTGACTTGAAACGTATCTGCATGAAATATCAGTAACTTGATAAATTATCAAAGTCAAAGTCAAAGTCAAAAGATTTATTGCAAATAGGCTAATTTTAGCACTTTTACAAGTCAAAATTATACTAGGTACTTAAAATTAAGTTATTTCACTAAGCATATAAAATTACAAAGTGCTTATTGTCAAATAATATAGCAAGCCCATTACAATATATGAGTTTGAAAAAAAAAGCAGTTCTCTTTCTCACTACTGGTGCAAGCAATCCGGCACAATGCAGAATTGAAAACTTTGATCCGAAGCTTCGATTACAACTGTAAAGAAGAAGCTACAAGAAACTTTACAGTGATGTATTTTTTTTGTCTTCTTTCTACTGTCTTTTACAATGTATATAATTCATTACAGTTGAGATAATGAATATGTTACAAAAATAACCACCACGTCACACCGGTGCAAGAAAAATACCGTGATTATCTTATTATAAACATTACAAATAGAAACTGAATTTATAGATAGAAATAGGCAATAGGCAAAGTACCTAAGATTTCATACCGTTAAGCTTGGGATATTCAGGCCAAGCTTTTTTGTCCGACACATAATCATTTATTGTGTAATAGGCTTTTTTCATTAAGTTTGACTTTATGAATAATTTAAATTTACGCATTGACAATTGTTCGATACCGTCGGGCAACTTGTTATAAAAGCGTATACAGTTTCCCATAAATGAACCATTAACTTTCTGTAGTCTGAATCTTGGAACTTTCAATTTATTTTTGTTCCTAGTATTAAAGTTATGAATATCGCAATATCTGGGAAAAGAGCTAATGTTTTTGCGTATCAATTACTTAACACTGGCTAAATACACAAAAGTGTGGAGCCAAAACATAAAAAAATCTATGTTTTAACGAGTTTAATTTTTTTTTAAATTTCATTAGTCTTACTTTTGCTTTCTATAACAAGAAACCTTTGATAGCTTTAAAGGGTAAAATATGTAACAACTGTTAAATATAGCATATTATGACATAATCTATAAGTCTTATTTTAAGGGGAGAAGCCATGGCTCCTGAAACACAGTGATAAACTAGTTCAGGAGTCAATGGAATCTTCAAAAAATGTAAATCTTTTATGACAATAAAATATTATTTGATAAAAAAAAAAAATAACATTGCGGGGAATCCCTCAATGGTAAGTATGGATTAGGCGTCCATTAGATGATAAGTTGCGATTGCTAATTATTTACGATTAGAAACGTGTTCTCTGTAAAATTTTGGGTATGAATGAATGTAATGTCAATTAGATTGTTTATGCAGTCACCATTTTTATCAATCATGGTAGATGGAAGTGACTGTCGGCTGCATGAGCGTGTAATGAAAGAAAGAAAGAAAGAAAGATTAGTATTGGGGAATGTTCCATATATTTTAATTTTCTTTGCATATACCGATTTTCGGTACAAATCTACCGATTTTAGAGGGCAATTCTTCCAATTTTGCGCTGATATGATACTTCCGCTCGATGACAGATGGCGCTATAAAATATAGAACTAACTGTCTGCTGATATGATACTGCCGCTCGATGACAGATGGCGCTATAAAACCTTATGCCATTCGACAATGGCATGCTTTGAATAGACGCAGATAATTTAAATATCGTCCCTTAAAACGGAGAGAAAGGTTGGTAAAGTTTGTATTTTTTAGAGATTTTCTTTTGTGAAGCTATTGTTATGAAATTTTTCAAATATATCAAGAAAAAGAAAAAACTACACCTATGACAGATTTGAAAAGTCAACCCTTAAGGTGATGAAATATGGTGTTAAAGTTTGTGTGGTGAAACATTTTATTCAATTTTGTCATCATGTTAACCAAATGGCTATGAAACGTTTTTTTCAGTCCGACTTCATTGTTGACTGCCTGAGTTGACATGTCTGTTGATTTATCAAAATTAGTTTAGACATATTGAAGCTATGACGCAAGAAAGTTGTGTTAATTAGACTATTTATAACTCAAGAATAAACTTAATTATCTTAACAATGTGGTACACACACCACTAAAATTAGTACCTTAGTTTAAATTTCAAAAAAGTTATACCATTCTATTGCAGATAATCACCGGTTTCAAGAATCAGCGTTTATTTTTTAGGTTCAATAAAACCTTTCTGATTTTATTTACTAAAATCTGCTTTTTATTAAGTATTTGTACAATAAAAGACGAGTGTGACGAGACCACACGCTTGAAGTAAAAAAAACCAAACAAAAGTTTTATAACTTTGTTTTGCTTTGTTTAATATTTATGTAATAATACAAATTTTAAGTAGTTTTTAATTTTATTATGTTGTCACTGGAGATCTACGTTAACCAACAACTTTTAATTTCCGTTCACCTCGTCACACATACACCAGTTTACTCGCCCAGCCAAGCGTACGTAAAGAAATTTTACTACAAAGAATTTAAATTTGATATAAAAAAATATATTCTGATTCTGGAAAAGAGTTATTAACTTGCAAATATTAAGGTCAATGGTAACTATCTATAGTTTTTAGTGCTCCCTGCATGAGTAGGTACTATATGTCCGGTCCGTTACGTTCTTCAGTATAATAAATATTCTCCGAAACAAACAAAACATCAGTATACTTTCATATTGGCCACTCAAAGGGTAAATGTAAACAAAATATGGATTCCGAATCGGTACAATATAAATCAAAACAGTATCGCAACTCCTGCCAATATGTACGCTACTTGTTTGTATAGGAAATAAGTTTAATGAGTTGCGAGTAGGCATACTTTTTTTATGTTAGTGAATGATGTGACGAGCTAGTCGTTTACCTGATGTCAAGTGACAAGGCTGCCCATAACAGAACAGTATCACTCGGAACCACAAAACATAGAGTTGCGAGTGACACTGCACTGCGCACATCATCCTGAGACATCAGCACAGTTTGGTAATAAGATTACTCGACTGTGAGATCAGATCATAAAGTCTCAATTGCCCAGCAATTTCACTAGCTACAGTGCCCTTCAAACCGGAACACAGTAGCGCTTGCACACTACTGCTTGGCGGCAGAATAACTGGCAAAGCGGTGGTACCTTCCTAGGTGAAATTTGCAGAATAGTCCTACCACCTAGTAAAGATGGTTTGGAATGGTGGTGACGGTCAGCACGCTACATGGTACACTACAGCTTCCAACTGTTGCAACTTTAGGTACTGACTGCGTTTATACGTGATGGGATCGACAAGACTGGACAGAGAAAGTTTTCCAATTACACGCCGCAGTGGGTCTTCAACTTGTATTTATATTTACCTCGGACTCTTTATAAACAAGGGTGGGGGTCCCTAAGGAAGCCTTGAAGTAGTGGAAAGAAGAATACAGTTACACCTTGTCATTCAAAATCTTTGCAGTTTTGGACAAGAAATGCAATATAATGCTTATATTCTTTCTTGGAGTCCATGGGGGCCGGGAGCTTATCGCGTTTTCCAAAGTTAATCTGAGCGCCTGGTTGATGCTACGCGTGACAAAATGCTGTTACTTTTTTATTGTTTGATAGGTTTGCGTTTGACCACTATCTTACCGGATGTAAGTGACGATGTAGTCGAGACTTATTTGGCACAACGAATCAGCATTGCGATTCAACGGGGCAATGCTGTTGGGTACGCTGCCTAGCTGGTAGTGGGCTGGAGCATTTGGACTGTCTATAGGTCATCGCGGCTAGTATATAGTATTTACCTTTAATGTTTTTTGTAGGAGGTAGTATTTAATAGTAGTTGTTATATTATTGTAGTAGTTAGACAAAAGAATAAAGGCTTTTGACGGTAAAAAATATTGGTTCTATTTTATTATAGTGAAGTAAGACTACGTTCGCAGCACTGCAGTCACTACTTAGATGGGTGACCGCTACAAAAAGGGTATTTAGTACTGAGCGCTACCGTGCTTTGGATGGCACGTTAAGCTATCGGTCCTGGCTGTTGCAGTCGTTAAGCCTAGAATAATTGTACACCAAGTCTGACTAATTACTTGTGTGCCTCTGTGGTGTGTTGGTTGAGCAGGTCGGCTCATCACCCGGAGGCACAGAGTTCGATCCCCACAGCCAGACAAGTATTTGTGGACAGAAAAAAAAAGCGCAAATACTTGTTCTATGTCTGGGTGTTACGGGACCATGGTCCTTGTAGTTCCTTAGTCCCTAGACGAAGGGAATCCTATTTAGGGTCCAGGATCTATGTATGTGATCGTTGGGCGCAATTTTTATTATAATAGCGATTTCTAACGCTTAACTAATAGATGTATTTACTCTGTAGGGAAGTTCTAGCACCCAGCGAGTAGACCACACATTCTTAGAAGTTGTAGGAAAGTAACATAATTTGTAACAAGCTTTCGCAAGAGTGGAGAACTGCCAACTTGGAATCATTATTTTTACGCTTCTCTTAACTATTTTAATGATATTTCTAATATACCTTATATCGTGCCTCCATACTATCCGTAAAATAATGTACTTATATATGCATGAGGCGTATGTTATTTGACTTGGACTACTGACTTTAACTTTGTCATGAAAAGATCAACGAAAACTATTTAAAAAAATTGCCTCATGAAGTATTAAATAGAAAGCGTAGAAAACGCTTATATAATTTTGTGATAAGTTACAGGACTGGCCCGATAGCTCAGTTGGTAGTAACCCTGCCTTCTGTGCCGTGGGTTGTGGGTTCAATTCCCACCCAGGACAAACATTTATGAACATCGATGTTTGTTCTGTGTCTGGGTGTTATATATTTATAAGCAAAAAGTATCTAAGTATCGTATCAGTTATCCGGTTCTCATAGTACAAGATTTGCTTAGTTTGGGACTAGATGGCGCTGTGTGAAATGTCCACAAACATTTGTTTCCTTTTTATTTCTAAAACGATTAGTTTAAAAAAAAAGTTATATATTTTGTCTGTGACACAATAATCATTTGGATATGTGAACCAACATGACCCTAAATCTTTGTAGCTTATGATTGAAATTACGTACTGGATGAGTGAAACTTGATAATCATATTACTAGACTGTGCCGAAATGCGTAGTACAGTGTCCTATAAGACGTTACTATTTAGAATTATAAATTTGTTATGGTCAACCGCGACGCTGAACACCATTTTACACATTATGTATTTTAGGGTACTGGCTACTGATTGAGAAATAAATGGTTTTAACTTACGAATTTGTTGTTTTATTTTATAGTTATTTCAAAGGTTTTACAAAACGATTTTCAATTATTGGAACAACGTTCCTTATTGCGCGTTACGGAATGGGGCTAGACGGAAAAAATTAAGACCAAAAGTTGTAACGATACTTTTTGAAGCTGTGCGGCGTTCGAGTGTTTCTCTCTCTCTCTCTCACTCTATCTCTCTCGCTTTCTCTCTCTCTCTCTCTCTCATAGAAAGCAAGCCAGCTATTTTCGTTTCGTCTTTCTATTTTGCATTCATATTATATTAATATTCTTTCTATTTACATCATATTTTAATAATAAAAATAATATGAATATAACTTTAAAAAAATAATTAGGTATTACAATTCCTTCACTAATTAATCGAAAGGAACTTCGTTCTATCCGGGTGTCCCTGGACACCTCTCAAGTTTTTTTTTACTTATAGGTACACACACACACAGCCTTATTAATAAACGGGTATTAGTCTCGGATTAGTTACTTCAGCTTTTGTCCTTTTTTGCTACTGGAATATTAAGCTGAATCGAAAGAGACAAAAGATGGTGTAACTAGTCTAGAGCTAGTTCGTGTTTATTAATAAGGCTGACAGAGTATAGTCTACATTACAGATAACAATATAAACACAGCTTCATTTTCGTGACAATTCTCAATCTAATACTCTTCATTAATAAACAACCGCAATATAAAATAGTTTCGCATTTCCTGTAATGAGGTTTTATATTTAATATATCCAACAATTGCAAGGTCCAAGCAGTAATGCCTTCACAGCGATTGTCCAATCACAAGCGCGTTGTAATCAATGCTCTCGTCTGATTGGTCCACGGTTGTGTAGGCGTGTGCGCATGCGCAACTCGTATTGACCTCGTAGGAGGATTAATATTTTACCGCCGATAGAAACGCAAATTTGTATGAATTTGACAGTTTTAATACGCAGTTTATGTGCGTAGTTATTATGGAAATTTCTCCTATTGCATTGCAATAAAAGTTTCGTGATCACTCCCCTGGTTATAAAATCTCATTTGCCCAGTAATTTTACTAGCTACAGTGCCCAAACACAGCAGTACTTGCGTACTATTATTTGGCAGCAGAATAATTACTGGCAAAGCGGTGGTACCTGCCTATCTAGACAAACTTTGCAGGGAAGTCCTACCACCTAGTGAGTAGTAACATATTGTATTTTTATTTATTCAGCTGCGAGGTGCAGCTGATGATGAGGGTTTTTTTGGCGGGAAAACGACAAAGATGGCGTACCGCATTGTATTATTTAACAAAACTTGTGATATTTTCAGTGTTGGTGATATTTTATTCGTTAAGTACTGGATTACAGGCATAAGTTATATAACAATAATAATATGTGTGGACATCTCACACAGCGCCATCTAGCCCCAAACTAAGCAAAGCTTGTGCTATGGGAACCAGATAACTGATACAATAATTAGATACTTTTTTGTTTGTAAATACATACATAGAATACAATATGTGTGGGAAAGTGGTATAATGATGGTGTAACGTTTCTTTTCATGTTGTTATCAAAACTACATAGAAGCTTCTGGTAAAGTTGCCACCACTTTACCCTAGTGAGTATGACTAAGACTAGTCTATGACTTGATTTGATGACTTGGCCTGTGACTTGACTTACCTTGATACATATATACTTAAATTATATATATTTTTTTACATTTTACACAGCGCCATCTAGCCCCAAACTAAGCAAAGCTTGTACTATGGGAACCAGATAACTGATACAATACTTAGATACTTTTTTGTTTGTAAATACATACATAGAATACAATATAACACCCAGACACGGAACAAACATCGATGTTCATCACACAAATGTATGCTCTAGCTGGGAATCGAACCCACAACCCACAGTTCAGAAGGCAGGGTTACTACCAACTGAGCTATCGGGCCAGTCAAACTTGAGAAAGTCGATTACTTGACACTGGCTAATACACAAAACTGTGGCGCCAAAAAAAGTAATGATGATGATGATGATGAATTCTTTTTAAATTGCGCTTCGTTAGGAATCGCCATGAAAATTACAAAATTGGAACTGAAATGTCCCTTCAATATAAAGCCCGCGCGCACGGCCCAACGGCGATAATCAACTCGTAGCGGTGCATATTCAACGAACAATCGTCGGCGAACTGGAATTCTGCTTTTTAATTTTCGGTTATTCGTCGCGTCAGCGTTGTGTTAAACTTTCCTTTTTGGCTGTTTTGTAGAAATTATAAAGGCGTTTTGTTAATTTTATATAATAGGTCTTTACCTATGAAATTGCCGTATTGCAGTACAGACTTTATCAAACAAAAAAAAGTTTTGATTGGCTATGAATTCTAAATTCAAATTAATTTTGTTTTAAAAATATGACATTCTATTTACAATATAAGTCTTTTGTTTATTGATTAGCGTTGTATTTTCATTACATTTCAACATTTTTCCTCATAATGGATACTTTGAAATTTCGTGTAATTATGGAATATGAGTTCCGTCGTGGCACCAACGCGGCTCAAACGACACGTAACATCAACGACGTTTACGGAGAGAACTGTACAAACGAACGTACAACCCGTTATTGGTTTGCTCGGTTCCGTTCTGGGAATTTTGACTTGAAAAATGAACCTCGTGGTCGTCCGGAAACTTTGGTCAACAATGATGAATAAAAGGCGATTGTGGAAGCTGATGAATCTCAATCTACAGCTGAGCTGGCAGCAGCTTTTGATGTTAGCATCAAAACAATATTGGTCCATTTGCGACAGATTGGCAAGATAAAAAAGCTTGATAGATGGGTGCCCCACGAACTTAACGATCGCCAGCGCAACGTACGCGTCGAGACTTGCCTTGCGCTGCTTAACAGGCACAGAAATGAAGGAATTTTGAACCGAATTGTTACGTGCGACGAAAAATGGATTCTTTTTGACAATCGAAAGCGCTCAGCAAGTTGGTTAGATCCTGGTTCGGTACCAAAGCAATGTGCAAAACGAAAAATGACCCCTAGAAAGGTGATGGTCACAGTTTGGTGGTCTAGTGCTGGTGTGATTTATCATAGCTTTTTACAAAACGGCGAGAGCATTACTGCAGATGTGTACATTGAAGAACTGACCACAATGATGGCGAAACTCGCACGTCTGCAACCAGCTTTGGTCAATCGGTCGTCTCCACTGCTACTTCACGACAACGCGCGACCCCATACTGCACAACAGACTGTCTCTAAGCTGCATGAGTTGGGTTTGGAAGCTCTCCCTCATCCGCCATACTCACCAGATCTTGTGCCTACCGACTATTACTTTTTCCAAAATTTGGACAACTTTTTGGCGGGAAAAAAATTCAATCCTCGGGAATTGAATTTTTTTCCCGGCAGTACAAAACGCCTTTGAAAAGTTTGTTGTCTCCCGTCCTGCTGATTTTTTCAAGAAGGTCATGCATAAACTGCCACAGCGTTGGCAAAGATGCATTGATTGCAGGGGTGATTACTTTGAATAAAAGAAATAAATAAGTTCGAAAAAAAAAAACTTTAACTTTTTTAAAACAAAACGGCAATTTCATAGGTAAAGACCTAATATTCTGCGTTTGGAATTTAAGAACGCTTAAATGTTTATTTTAAGCAATATAATTATTGAAGTAAAACTTTTTTACGCACGCTTGACTTGAGGGGTAAGCTGGTATCGAGGCGAACGGAAGTTTATTCACGTAAATCTCCATTGCCAACATAACAAAATAAAAACTTTGTATTATCTATATATAAACAATTCAAAGTCCTGACTGACTGACTAAATGACTGACTTATATATCAACGCACAGCCTAAACCACTGGTACTAGATACTTGAAATTTGGAGGGTGTATTCTTTGTAAAGTATAGGTACCTGTCCACTAAAAAAGGTTTTTTAAATTTCACTCCTAAACGGGTGAAATGGTTGGTTGAATTATTTTCGTACAGGCCACGCGGGCGAAGCTGCGGGTAGAAGCTAGTGTTGGTATATCCGGTAAAGTGACAATTTACAATTGTCAAGATGGTGACATTAACATTAAACAAATAAAAAACCAAGTTATACCGGCCGATAGATGGAGCTAAAGAAGCTTTACTTCAGTCGTGTGGTCTAAAGCACACTCGTTATTGTTTTACCACTTACAAAAATACAAAACAACAATAACTTAACAAAGTCTCACTGAAAAGAATTCAGCCATCCGCAAATATAACGAGCATTCGTTACCAGATCGTTGAATGACTTATATACAATCGCGTGTATTTTATTGTGTTACGGGTGACCGGATGCGGATGTAGGGTTTCCTTTTTATGTCTCTGGCTCTTGAAACAGGTTGTTTGATAGATAGTTAAACCTTCGATGGGTCTGTTCTCAGCTCAGAGCTCAGTTGGTAATAGCTGTGCCTTATGAACTGTAGATGTGGGTTCGAGGACAAACATTTGTGTGATGAACATAGGTGTTTGTTCTGTGTCTTGGTGCTTATATTGTATTCTATGTATGTATTTAAAAACAAAAAGTATTTAAGTATTGTATCAGTTATCTGGTTCCCATTTTTATTTTATTTTTATTTTTTTTGAGGGGGGAAATGCCCTCGCACTTCCCTGCCACCACGGGGGTGGTGGCAGGGGTTATGTGGGACTCGAACCCACTAAAACCCCCCCGTGAGCCCTCGTCCGCCGTACCGGGGCGAGAAAGGGTCGCGACTGCAGTCCAGCCAGCTCGCCCCCGGCGGCAGGCCCTTTCGGGCCTCTCCGCGCCAAAGGATGGGTGACCTTGCTCACCAAGGTCACCCACCAGACGTGGGGACGTGGGGCCGTGCAAGCCGGCGGAGAGTCCCCCGACTCTCCACCAGTGGCCCCACTACGGGGGAGGGTGGAGGTGCGCGTAACGCCTCCTCCTCCCTCCCACTCGTCTGTGCCGGAGCGGGTCAGCTCCAGCGGCCTCCTCTCTGACCCGCTCCGCGGTCTCCTTCCGCGCCATCACGTACTCGCAGACAGAGACCACCACCTGCCACGATCTCTCGCTGTCAAGCATGGCTCTCACCATGCTTGGCAGCGAGAGATCGTGGCCTACTGCCAAGGAAAGTGTGTGCCACTGCGGGTCCCAAGCAGCACACACTTCCAGTGTGTGGGGCGCTGTATCCTCCAGCGCCCCACACTCATGGCAGGCAGGGGTCGCTTCCCGCCTCGCGATTTGGTGCAGGTACTTTCCAAAGCATCCGTGCCCGGAAAGCACCTGCACCAACCGGAAGGTCAGCGACCCGTAGGGCCGCCTCACCCACCTCTGGAGGACCGGACGGATGGCCTCCACCGTCCTTTGCCCTGGGAACGGTGGAGCCAGGTCCTCCACCCACCGCCTCAATAGGGTGGCCCGCGCCTGCTGCCGCATGCGCCTAACCTCGTCCCACCCTGGGGGCTCTCCCCGAGATCTCCTCGCCGCCACGAAGTGGTAAACTTCAGCGAGGATCTCGGCTTGAAGCTCCCAGGGTGGGTCACCGGCTAGAACGCATGCCGCTGTCCAGGACACCGTTCTGTACCCGCGTATCGCCCTCGTCGCAATAACCCGCTGCGGACGTCGCAGCAGGGTTTTGTTACTGCGACCGAGGGCGTCCACCCAGACCGGTGCCCCGTACAGCGCCATACTCCGGATTACTTCGGAGTATAGACGGCGACATACGGCGCTCGGGCCACCCACGTTGGGCAGCAGCCTCCCCAAGGCGGCCGCAGCTCCCACCACTTTTGGGGCCAACTGGGCAAAGTGGGCCCCAAAAGCCCATCTTCCGTCCAGGGTAAGGCCCGGATATTTCATCTGGGCCTTAACCGGGACGGGCACCCCATCCAGTACCACCCGCGTACCTGGAGGGGGTCCCCCCGAGGCCCATGGAACAATAGGGCCTCGGTTTTGGAGAGAGCGACCTCCAAACCCAGGGCGCATATGCGGTCGACCACGAGGCTAGTGCCTACCGTGGCCAACCGCACCGCCTCCCCGAGGTCCCTTCCTCTTGCTACGACCAGGGTGTCGTCTGCGTAGCACGCTACCCGCATATTGGCGGGAAGCGTGCCACGCAGCACCCAGTCGTAGCCTATGTTCCACAGGAGCGGTCCCAGCACCGACCCCTGTGGAACCCCGCAAGAGACGCGACGGTGCCTTAGGCCGTCGCGTCAGTTATCTGGTTCCCATAGTACAAGCTTTGCTTAGTTTGGGACTAGATGGCGCTGTCTGAAATGTCCACAGATGTTTATTTATTTATATATCTTATGGTACTTTAAAAAACCTAACCTTAACTACTAACATCGTTCGGTGGACATATTCCCTTCTGGATATAAACCTAACTAGCACATATTTAACTTGAACAAAGTACATTACAGCCCACACTCTCAGTGTGCAAAAAGTCCCGTGTCCCAGCAGTGGGAAAGTATTTGGCTGATAACGAACCTTACCTATATATACATAAAAATGTTTGTTGAAGTTTTATGACAACTACGTGAAGATAAAAAAGCCGGTAAAACATATTTCCCCATATATTTTCCCCGATTGGGGAGATTAAGTGAATGATTTCCCCGTGCCAACGCAAAGGAGTGCCGGATCATAGATATTTGTGTACCGCGCTCGGGACCTTGAGGATAGAGTGACCCTCCGTTACTAAATCTGCAGGACAACACAAAATATCCAATTATATAATATACTTGGAGAAAATTATATTTCTATGATAATATATATTTTGTATCGATATAACTAAAGGCCATTATTTTTTGAAGTAAAACTTCTTTATGTACGCTTGATTTGAGGAGTAAGCTGGTGAATGTTACGCGAACAGAAGTTGAAATTGGTTAACGTAAATCTCCTTGTCAATTTTTTTATGTTATGGAATGACGTGACGAGCTGTTTATTAAGATAATCACGGTATTTTTCTTGCACCGGTGTGACGTGGTGGTTACTTTTGTAACATATTCATTATCTCAACTGTAATTAATTATACATTTATTTATATTTAAATATACATTGTAAAATACAGTAAAAAGAAGAAAAAAAAATCACTGTAAAGTTTCTTGTAGCTTCTTCTTTACAGTTGTAATCGAAGCTTCGGATCAGTTTTCTATTCTGCATTGTGCCGGATTGCTTGCACAAGTAGTGAGAAAGAGAACTGTTTTTTTTCATACTCATATATTGTAATGGGCTTGCTATATATTATTTGACAATGAGCACTTTGTAATTTTATATGCTTAGTGAAATAAACTAATTTTAAGTACCTACAAGTAATGATCTAATTTTGACTTGTAAAAGTGCTAAAATTATCCTATTTGCAATAAATCTTTTGATTTTGAACCGTTTGCCTGATGTTAAGCAACACGGCTGCCCATATCAGTTGCAGTGTCACTCGTGACACTGCACTGCGCACGTCATCCTGAGACACCAGCACAAACAATACTTAAATACTTTTTGTTTGCAAATACATACACACACTAATACATACGTTATTCTTATTAGAAGACTTAGTTATGTTATTAGCTAAATGCTAATATATCATGATATAATCATGTAAAAACATACAAAAAAGCGAAGCAATCCGTTTTTTTTTCTATCTACCCTAAAATGTAGGCTTTAAATAGAACTTGGTATTTATAAACTTTATGGGTATGATTAGTTTCAAGAGACGCCTACAGCTACAAAACAATTTATATTATTGGAATAAATTGTAACTTAGACGCTCACGCCTACAACATCAAACAGCCTCTGTGGTGTGGTGGTTAAGCAGGTCGGCTTATAGCCCGGAGGCGGCGGGTTCAATTCCCGTGAAAAGATATATATATGTGCAGAGATAAAAAAAGTGCATATACTTTTTGTGTGTTTCGGTGTTGTGGTAGCATGGTCCTCGTAGTTCCTGGGAATCTAGATAAAAAGAATGTCAGTTTGGGTCCAGGATCTATGTATGTAATCGTTGGGCGTTATTATAAACATAATTTATATAAAATGTATTATTATGTCAATAAAGTCAAAAGCGAAAAAGATAGCGTCACCGCATTGTATTATTTTCCAAAAGTTGAGTTATTTTCAGTGTTAGTGCGTAAAATTGGTGGCATTCTATTCGTTAAGTGCTGGATTACAGGCGTGAGTGTGGGAAAATGGTATAATGATGGTGAAACGTTTCTTTTCGTGTTGTTTCCAAAACTCCATAGAAGCTTCAAGTAAAGTTGCCACCACTTTACTAGGAGTATGACTTTGACTAGACTATGACTTGCCTTGATGACTTCGACTGTGACTTGACCACATATTTGCGTGAAATATTATTAACTTGATGAATTATATATATCAATTACTTGACACTGGCTAAATACACAAAAGTGTGGAGCCAAAATATTAAAAAAAAAAGTTATGGGGTCATACTACTCTTACATACGCTGGAACTACACCGATTATTCTTGCGCTACTAAATAATAAATAGGTAAATAATAACGCCCAACGATCACATATATAGATCCTGGACCCTAACTAGGATTCTCTGTGTCTATAGACTCGATAACTACAAGGACCATGGTCCCACAACACCGAGATTCAGAACCAGTATTTGCCCTTTTTCTGTGCACAAATACTTGTCCTATCGCCGGAATCGAACCCGCCGCCTCCGTGTTTGAGCCAACCTGCTTAACCACCACACCACAGAGGCTGTCAAAGGTTGTAAATGAAAAAAATATTTGTATTTAGATACATAGTGGGAGGAGACAAAACAATAAAGGTTAACGACCACTGCGGGGGCGGACGGGCATAAGTAATACTATATGCTAACGTAGGAGACTGCCGCGGGGCAAACGGTAATCATAGTATTAGGTTTTCGTACCTACACTCAGCATAAAATAAATGATGAATTAAACAATCATATCCTTAGAAGCCAACTTATAACTCCCCTCTGTTCCATAAGGGGTAAAAATACGAATGTGTTTTATAATACCACACGACTAAAGTAACACTAAATAAATAAATAAAAAATTTTTTGGTTCACAGGTAGCTAAGGAGGTACATAAACTTATACAGCTTTATAGATAAACGCGAACTAGCTTTAGACTAGTTACCATCTTTTGTCTCTTTCGTTCCAGTTAAATATTCCAGTAGCAAAAAAAGACAATAGCTGAAGTAACTAATCCGAGAATAATACCCGTTTATTAATAAGGCTGGTAGTGTATTTGTTTTGCGTAACGTTATTGTGTATTTACAATGCAATTTCTTTGGTTTAGCTAATTATAGAGGGGCTGCAGCGGGAGTATTAAAGTGAGACGATAATTATACTAAAGTTCTTTTATTTAATCTAAGTTTGTCCTTAAAACTAATTATAATTAATATGTACAAGTGACAGGTCTCGGCGATCGAGAGCAAGTGACGGGGAAGGGTCATGATACCCTCGCGGGGCTAAGAGGGGCACGCGGGGCGCGGGCGCTGCGCGGACGGTGGTCGCGATCCCAGTCTCACGCAGGCGCTGGTCAGCATTTTCTCTGTGTGTTGGTGACTTCTAGATGTGTGTGAATCTAGCTGACGCGGCGACGACGATGTCTAGACGGTGCGATAAGCGGCGCGTCCGGTGCACTTAGCATGCTATGTAACAAGCTCTATCTATCGGCTGGTGTAACTGTTTTTGCTTTGTTTAATATTAATGTCGCAATCTTGACAATTGTAATTGTCATTTACCATCATTTTAACTTTTTTATTTTGATAATGGAGATCTACGTGAACCAACTTCAACTTCCATTCGCATTCACCAGCTTACTCTCCAATTCAAGCATGCGTAAATAGGTTTTATTTCAAAAGCTGTCCTGTATTCTTCAAAACAAGTATAGACAATATAGTCTTCAGTGTTTACGATGACAATGAAACACGCTATCATAGGATTCATAAAGACTACCTATTTATACTCTGTGGAACCTTTTTATGGCTCTGATATAGAAACATTCAACAATAGAGTTGCAAGTTTTTTTTTCTGGTATTTTTTTATATTTATTATTCTTTTTTACTGGTAGCTCTGTCTTTATTTACCTACACCGATATATTTATTATGGTCTAAAGTTCGTGATGGTATGAATGTGGATTTTGACTGCAAGTTAGTTATTATAATTTTGTGTCTATCTTTTGATTTCTTTTTTAAAATAGTACAAAATGTTTCTTGTAGCTTTTTCTTTATAGGTGTAATCGAAGCTTCGGATCGGAGTGTTGTTTCTGCATTGTTGTTCGATCACATGGATATAGTTAGAAGATTGAAAAGAACAAAACCATTCGAGTTAGTGTAGTGTGTATTTAGTGCTATAACGTAATGTAGTGCAGTGCAAGTAAGTGCTACCTACTTAAAAAGAACACAAGAACATGTGTCTTCACCTTAATAGAGACAATAAGAAAAGTGTTATTGGACACATTCTTAGATAATTAAATGTTTCGGAGATCAGGTTAAAGGTAAATTACTTATTAGCCACATGGATGGCTAGATTGTAATATTAGTAGAGTGCTCAAAAAAGGAAGTCTAGAAAAAAAAATTGTGCCGGATTGCTTGCACCAGTAGTGAGAAAGAGAACTTTTTCAAACTCATATATTGTAATGGGCTTGCTTTTTTATGTCAGTAAATGATGTGACGAGCTAGTCGATCACCTGATGTTAAGTGACACGGCTGCCCATAAAAGAACAGTGTCACTCGGAACTCCAAAATATAGTTTCGCGTGATACTGCACTGGGCACATCCTGAGACATCAGCACAGTCTGGTAATAAGATTACTCGACTGTGAGATCAGATCATAAAGTCTCATTTACCCAGTGATTTCATTAGCTACAGTGCTCTTCAAGCCGGAGCACAGTAGTGGTTGCACACTACTGCTTGGTGGCAGAATAACTGGCAAAGCGGTGGTACCTACCTAGACGAACTTTGCAGAAAAGTCCTACCACCTAGTAAAATATTTGACAATAAGTACTATGTAATTTTATATGCTTAGTACAATAACCTCATCTTAAGTACCTAATATCAGTTTGACTTTTAGCGGCTGAAAATAACTTATTTGAAATAAAATCCTTTGACTTTGATTTTGACTTTATATCTTTGTTGTGAATAAATGTTTCTTATAATCTTTCTTTCAACTATGCAAACTATTATTAGTTTTGTGTGAGTTTTGAACTTACATTTGTAGCAAGGAGCGAGTATGGCTCAGCGGTAGTTCGTGTGGCTTTTAAACTGATGCAGTCTCCTACGTGATATCAGGTGTTACTTATGTCCATCCGCCCCCGCAGTGGTTGATTGTTTTCGTCTAGTCCCCTATCTAATATGTAATTACAATTGAAGGGTTAAGAATAAAAAGGGTTAAACTGTAAATTTGATAAATTCGAGAAAATTGACTTTAAACTTCAGCGGCTTCATTTTAATGTAGAGTGCTTATAAGGTAATAGAAAAGGTTTATGTAAGTTTCAGTTGCTTGAAAAATTTTTAATTCTAATTTTAAAATTCTAAATATTGTACTAATTTATACAATTACTGTAAAAATATAATATAATAAAATAGATATAATAATGTTTTTATGCTGAGCAAACTTTATTCCTGTTACAGATAAACCGTTTTTAGACTCAAAATCTCATTTAAGCCTCATTTCGGTATTTGAGAATGTATTATTGTAGATAAATTCACGCTGAATCCAACGATACCCATAAGTCATTTTGGAAAAAAAAAACAGTTAAATCCTTTTTGTTCTCACCCCTTCAATTCAAACACAATTGCATTTCGTAACATAAGAATAATTCGTGTGGTTCCGGCGCTAGAATATGACCACCTCATCTGTTCCCGTGGGTGCCAAATATTTAACAGAGAATGAGCAGAAGCTAATAAAATTAAAATAAATAAATAATAAATATCTGTGGACATCTCACACAGCGCCATCTAGCCCCAAACTAAGCAAAGCTTGTACTATGGGAACCAGAAAATTAATACAATACTTGGATACTTTTTGTTTGTAAATACATACATAGAATACAATATAACACCCAGACAAACAAACACCTATGTTCATCACACAAATGTTTGTCCTGGGTGGGAATCGAACCCACACCCACAGTTCAGAAGGCAGGGGTACTACCAACTGAGTTATCGGGCCAGTCAGATGGAATTGAACTAATGAAAAAAAAAAAAACTGACTAACTAACTACTAACTAACTAACTAATTCCTCATTATAATCTACTGTGACTACCAAGTCGTTTGCCAAGGATGGTAATTACCCCCGCTCCCTCTCCCCCCATCCCTTATGGTAAACGTTCAAAGTGGCATAAGTTCAGCAGTTGACGTCTTCCAGCTGATAATGTGTGCGAAATAGGTTTTTATGAAATCAGATGCTTAACTGATAAACTGCCGTTTTAAAAATCGGTTAAATTGACTCCTGCACCTTTAACAGTTAGTACAAACAGGTGGTTACGAACTTACGACCCTTCTTTGAGGAATAGAAAGAGACAGCTACACATCTATCTCACAACTGCACCTGACGCGTGACGTCATAACAGGTGGGATACAACCGTTACAAGAACCACAGTATAGTCAAAGAGGACTAAATTTTTTGTATTCTGTTAAAATGGGAAGGTTAATGTATGAGGCTTGTTTAGTATGTGGCATGTTTTTTTTTTGGACCAGATGTGAGGCGCGTGCGGTCAAGTGTGAAATAAAATGGTAAAAAATACGGTCGAATCGGTGAATAAATATCCGCGTGTATTAGATACTTCCTTTATTTATAATATTTGACAGGAATTCTGTCATAAATTCAGCAGTAGTGTGCAAGCATGCAAAATGTTATATTTACTAGGTGGTAGGACTTTGAAGTTTGCCTAGGTAGGTACTACCGCTTTGCCAGTTATTCTGCCGCCAAGCAGTAGTACGCAAGCACTACTGTGTTCAGGTTTGAAGGGCACTGCAGCTAGTGAAATCACTGGGCAATTGAGACTCTACGACCTGATATTCCAGTGGAGTAATCTTATCACCAGACTGTGCTTATGTCTCAGGATGATGTGCGCAGTGCAGTGTCGCGTGAAACTCTTTTAGCGAAATATTTTGGAGTGACACTGTTCTGTTATGGGCAGCCGTGGCGCTTAACATCAGGAAATTGGAAATTGGAATCTAATTTTGTGTGACACTGTAACTATAATTTTATTGACGGTTTTGACGCTAAGCATCAGGTGATCGACTAGCTCATCGCATCATTCGTTAGCGAAAACAAAATTTGGTTTACACTTTATCTCGTAGACGCGTGTGTCGGTGTGTTCTCTTTTCATTTCTAACTAGTTGACCCGCTCCGGCTTCGCACGGGTGAATTATCAAAACGCGGTCGAATGGGATATAAACTATCCTATGTCCGTCTTCTTGTTTTACTACACTAATTTCAGCCAAATTGGTTCAACCGTTCTTGAGTTATAAATAGTGTAACTAACATGACTTTATTTTATACATGGTGGAATTTATTTCGTTCTTTTTTTTTAATTCAGACCATGCTATAAAATAATCGTACAAGGTTAAATAAAAAAAATCCTCCTAAGAAAACTGAACATAAGCTGAAATGTCTATTTAACGCTACACACAGCGCACAGTGTGGTATTTGGTCCCAAAACCTGGCCAAAAATATTTAACACCTCAAACAGCTACAAATTCAAAAATAAATACATATTGATTAAACTGTAGAGTATAAAATAATAAAACAAAGATTTAGTTTGATATAACACCATTTATTATTCACTATTACTATCATTTGAAATATTAACATTTGTGATGTCACTTTCTGCTAACAAATTTAAAACATCAGAGGACAATGTTTTTCTTTTTTTATTAAAAGTGGATCGCATCCCTGTAATTAGGGGGTCTGAGGTCAAAAGAAGCCTATTAAGGACATCCAGGTTGCAGGTCACACGAGAAAATTTTCGGGTGTAATTTAATCTGTATGACCTTATGTGTTTGTTTCGAGCTTCCGCAGCTTCTTCAGATAATTGACCTATAGGAAGAATTGCTTCTTTAATGACTTCAGCCCCATGTCGAAGTACCTTGTGCAAAGTTGGGGACATAGGGTAGAATGCATATAATGATACATATAGTTCAGCTGTTTCTTGACAATATTTGTCAAATGCCTCTGTGTTGATTTTTATTCCGCAACACAATGTGTCCAAAATAACCTTTAGCCGATATATCAAAGTTTTATCTACTCCTGTTATAACAGCCGAGATTTCATACTCTTCGAAGAATCGCCTACTAGTGTTGCCATCATTTGTATTGCCAAAATTGGCTTTGGGGATGTCTACTAAAAGGCCAAGCTGGTTTTTGAAACTATCTTGAATTTCTTTTTTTTTATGTTTCACCATTTCTTTCTCCTCAGTTGTAAGGCGGACATTCCATTTTTTTATGGGTAGTTTATACGATATATGTAAGATACTTTCAAAAAATCTTATGCGAGCGTGCAATAACGAGAGACCAAAGCTCAAATTTTCTTTTTTACATGGCCTAGTCTTGGACAAGTCATTAAATTCTGATGAAGTAGCATCACATATATAACACCTTAACGTAGATTTGGTATGCGTAGCAGCATTGCATACTTTTCCGTCCACCATGGTAAACACCATTTTATGTTTTATAGATATGTCCTCGATTTCAGTACTGGAAAGTGCTTGGATCTGTGCTTTGATATAATTTATTTCTTCAATTGTTACATCACTTGTCTCTTTGACAAACCGTATTCTTATTGGTCGACAATAGCGAGGTGATGATGGAGTTGGATTTTGCCACAGTATTCTCCTTTCGGATCCATAAACTAATTGAAGTGGAACTACAGAACTTTGAAAAATATTTGCATCAGAATCAGCTTCATTTTCAAATTTCATTTTATATTGCATTTGCTGCGACCCGTCACAACCCCATTTACTGATTAAAATTAAAGATTCTTTTTCTGCTTCAGTTAAAGTTTCTATAACTTCTTTAAGATGTAAAATCAGTCGTGTTGCCGTATGATCCATCAACTTTTGTACTTGTATTTCAGCACATGTCTCGGTTACCCTATGAATTTCTGGATAACATTCTTTTTTTACTTTTTGGAGGACAGAATAGGAGGGAAAAAAGCTTTTGTTTGTGTCTCGGATTATTTCATATTGAGTTTTAGTAAGTCCTGCTTCTGTAAACATAGACAAAGCACGTATAGGCGATAACTGGCGAGGTTGTTCTTGCTCTTCACTACTTTTTTTCATAGATTTTACATATTTCGTCGCTCTTCGAGGACTTTTCGTGAGATCTTTTACTACCTTCGAAGCATCGACTTTTCCTGACTCTCGCAGTTTCATTTGAGTAGCATAAGTCAACTCTTCCACATCTTTTGATCGAAGCTCTTGGGTTTTCCGTCTTTTGCTCCTTTCGCTAGAGTCTATGAAAGACTTCTGAGGACGACCGGGACTGTTTCCTGTAACAATAAGAAGTAATAAATGCCTAACTATTTAATAATACTAATAATAAAATAGTTATATGTCATTCCACTACATAAAAAATGTGAAGAATAACACTAGGGTTTGCTCTATTGCGTTTTACGTACCTGCACTGGGTAGGCTGATAGTACCGTTTAGCCAATCACCATTGTTTTCTTCAAATCTTTCTTTTGTTTTGCGAGCAGCTAACCATTTTTGTTTGAATTGGTGTTTTATAATGGAGAGCTTTTGCTTTGCATCAGCTAGCGTTTGATCATTTTCAGCATAATGATTTAATAATTCTTGCTCCATAAATTGAAGCTTTCCTTCAAATGTTGACTCATTTGAGCTTTGTATAATGATATATAACTCATTTCGAGTCATAGATCTCAATCCAGAAGGTCCTGTTAACAATATAAATAAAAAATTGAAATAATAGCAATTTTCATCAAATTTTGTAGTATTGCCGATACTGACAAAAAAAATCTTTAAAAAAAGGGGGGCGGTTTCGGGCGGCTAATTTTTTTACAACAGTGTTGTGCACGAACTGCTTCATTTTATACAGTAGTTTTCATAGCTTAGAAATGTTCAGAAGTTAAAAAAAAACCTTAGTCAATATTTTAAAGTACACGTAACATCAATGAGATGAATACACCTAAGTTATCAACCGTTGACGACTACAATTGGCTGGAATTTCATTAAAAAATTAGCGTTACGTAAAGTACATACCTTGATCAGAACAATCCATCACAAAAAAAAACTAATAAACTGCTTATGCACAAAATCACAAGACTGTTTTAAAACGCTAAAATCTGAGCACATCGACAAATCACACGACCACGCAAGCGAAGGGTAACTTTCGACTGCTCGTGTAGTGAACTGAGATGCGCTAGCGCTCTGCTTTTTTCAGCCTTTCTTGTAGTAACTACCTGGCTTTTCGGAGAAATCAAACAAAAGGGCTGAAACCGGTTTTTTGAAAAACCATTTATGGCCAGGTTTTGAGATCAAATACCACACTGTGCAGCGCGGGTACTGGCTGAGCGCTTTGTAAATGTTTCTTAGGTAATTAAAAATCTGATTTGTTCAATGTCGCAAGGCATTGCATTGGAATTTGAATTTGCAGTAATTTGATAATACCTAGATTTAAGTTTTATTTCATAGGCACTTTTGGTATTTCGTTTTATATGAGCGTTCTATAGCATGGACTGAGAACAAACATTCAAGGAAAAGAATGAATTAAATTCCACCGTGTATATATAGATTATTTTTCTATTTATTTCTTTGGCCCTTATAAGTAACGTCAAAGACATAATCAGTGCTTAATTTATGTCTAATAAATCTCACGAGCGAGAACGAGAAATATTGATTTTTTGAACTTCTAAATATATATAACTCAAAGGTGACTGACTTATTGACTGACTAACATAGTGATCTATCAACGCACAGCCCAAACCACTGGACGGATCGGGCTGAAATTTGGCATGCAGGTAGATGTTATGACGTAGGCATCCGCTAAGAAAGGATTTTTCAAAATTACACCCTTAAAAAGGGTAAAATGGGTAGTTGAATTATTTTCCCATAGGTTATAAATAGTTATAAATAAGCTTCTCAGTGTAGACACGCGACATATTCCACAGACTACACAAGCGTATAGACGTGGCAGTTATATTGACAGCCAGACTGATAGAAACGTGGTTAGTTGATAGACGGATTCATTTGTGCACCGCATTCAGTTGGTTGGAATTATTTGCATCATTACTTGGTGCTCGAGGCTTTGGGCATTAATAATTATAGACGGACTACACGGTCATTTTCATTTACAGGAATTTAAGTCATGAACGGGATTTGAACCTGCATCCGTCCGTTTCTGTAATACTAAATATATATAGCTCAAAAGTGACTGATTGACTGACTGACATAGTGATCTATCAAAGCACAGCCCAAAACACTGAACGGATTGGGCTGAAATTTGGCATGCAGGTAGATGTTATGACGTAGGCATCCGCTAAGAAAGGATTTCGGAATTACACCCTTAAGAGGGTGAAATGGGTGGTTGACTTATTTTCCCATAGGTCACGGGCGAAGCTGCGAGCAGAAGCTCGTTTATAATAACGCCCAACGATAACATACATCGATCCTGGACCCTAAGATTCACTGTATCTAGGAATAACCAAGAACTTGGTTCCACAACATCTAGACACAGATCAAGTATTTGCGCCTTTTTTGTGCGCAAATACTTGACTCGTCGCGGTAATCGAACCCGCCGCCTCCGGGTTATAAACCAACTTGCTCAACCACTACACCACAGATGCTGCCAAATAAACAAATTATACAGATACATACTAGTTTTAACGTAAAGGAAAATTTTGAATCACGAACGGGACTTAAACCTGCATCCATCAAAGTCGAAGTCAATTAATTTTATTGCAAACAAGCTATTTTTACACTTTTACAAGTTACAATGAGATTAAGTACTTACAATTAAGCTATTATAATAAGCATATAAAGTTACAGTGTAGTTTACTTAAGTGCTTATTGTCAAATCATCCATCCCTAACGCCGGGACATAATTATCGTAAGGTAACGTTACAAGTGATCTCATGTTAATATTTATCCTTCACCCCTTATCTACCTTACGGGGTTGCCAAGGTAATAATTTGAGCATATTACCCTTTTAAAAAGTACATTATTAATCTTGATCACGCGAAATAATTGCCATAAATATACATAGAAATGAATAGACAGACAGCTTAAATTTTATATATTAGTAGTGATTTTACGATCGCTGATAGCTATCACACCAATATTATAAAGGCGAAAGTTTGTATGTGTGTTTGTGTGTATGATTGTTACTCCTTCACGCTCAAACGTCTAAATGGATTTGAATGAAATTTGGTACCAAGATAGCTTTTTTTTATAACGAGCTAATGCTGTTGGTCTCTATCGACCTTTACAGCGTCATCGGGCGGGAGAGCGGGTGCTTAAGGCGCCCAGCCGTCAAAAGTGGGAGGCAATAGTTGCCTCCCACTTTTGAGCTAGTGCTCAAGGGTACCCCTGGGGTGCGAGCCTCGGCTTGGGCCGTTGCCGGGATAAGAGGATCGAGAAGACTACGGCCACTGGAAGAGTGGACCCTATTGAAAGTCGCGACCGTTCTAGCTAACCTACGGGGGGTACGTCGACCTCGCCGGCGTCAGTGTCTGATTGTGTTACGCTGGTATCCTATACCGGTGCCGGGCGCGGTACCTGAGCCAGAAGGGAAGACTGGTCCGGTGATCCTAGCGCAGCCGATACTACGGCTGCTATAGGATCATCCGGGTCGCTCAAGACGTGTCTCGGGTGGCGACGACGGGGTGAAAAATAGCTTATACACTGGATTAACATATAGGCTACATTTTGTCCTGGAAATTTGATTATTTTTCTGTGGGATGAGCCAATAATTGAAATACTTTTTATCCGCTGGTGAAACCGCGGGGCGCAAATAGTACTCTATAAATAAAGAAGTAAAACTTATTCAAGAAACAATCTTCTTTAGATAATAAAGCTCATTAAACTTTAAAAGCTCAAAAAGAACATTGTAAACGAATTATCTTATTCCTATCTGTTTTTATTTATATAATTAAGTATGTCAAAGTCAAAGGTTTTTATTGCAAATAGGCTATTTTTAGTACTTTCACAAGTCAACATTGTATTAGGTACTTAAAATTAAGTTATTGTACTAAGCATATAGAATTACAAAGTGCTTATTATCAAATATTATGCACCAGCCCAAAGCTTCCATTACAACTGTAAATAAGAAGCGACAAGAAACTTTACAGTGGTATGTAAGTATAAGTTAGTACTTAAGCATATACTAATTACTCTACCGTCCATGCTCATACAGCCTTAATAATAAACGGGTATTAGTCTCGGATTAGTTACTTTAGCTTTTGTCCTTTTTTGCTACTGGAATATATAGCTGGATTGAAAGAGACAAAAGATGGTGTAACTAGTCTAAAGCTAGTTCCTGTTTATTAATAAGGCTGATAGAGTCTCGTGTGACTCGTATCTCTGCCCATCCAAAGGTTGTCTGGAAATGATCGCTGTGATTTTCATTTAAGCATGCATATAATTTGTGTCAAAAAATACTTTTGTATTGTAAATTTGATGCCCATTTGTACTAAATTTCGACAGTTCTAAGTTCGCGCTTATTACTCTATAACATACCCAAATGTATAATAATAATATAATAATATGTGTGGACATCTCACACAACGCCATCTAGCCCCAAACTAAGCAAAGCTTGTACTATGGGAACCAGATAACTGATACAATACTTAGATGCTTTTTTGTTTGTAAATACATACATAGAATACAATATGACACCCAGACACAGAACAAACACCTATGTTCATCACACAAATGTTTGTCCTGAGTGAGAATCGAACCCACAACCCACAGTTCAGAAGGCAGGGCTACTACCAACTGAGCTATCGGGCCAGTCAATGTATTGAAGTAAGTATTTCATAGAGGGGAAAGTGCAAACGCGCATAAACTAATAGTCTCGCAAACAATTGAATTTAAAAATAACCTGCAAATAAAACAGTTAAAACCCAAATAGAAAACCAACCACATTAATTTTTTCCGTGAAAACAAAATCCTAAACAAACCGTAGCTGAAAAGTGAATCATAATTCCCGTCACAGAAAGACCTAAAAGTCTCCTGAATATTTGAAATAGGGCATCCCACTCCAGAACGGTTGTCTTCACCGAATCCTGGTGACCTGAAGTGCCCGCACACATCCATATAACTACCCCTGTAATAAAGCCCGACTCACACAAGCGCAGCTCTCCAGGGCTCGTGGTTTCAGTGTAGGTTGTGGCGTCACGGAAGACGCACGCTTTCGCGCCGCGCTTTCCCGTACACCCTCGAATCGGACGCGCCGTGTTTTCTCATTGGATTCCTTAACCCATGTGTTAGTATATGATATATATTTTAAATAATTGTGTTGTATATAACAGTGCAGTGTGCTAAACAAGTGTGATATTGGAGCGTAATTACGTCAACCGTAAGCTATTTTGGTTGATTTATTTTTTTTATAACTCGGCCGAAGCGCGGGATGACCTCGATGTTTTCTCCCGTTTGCCTGAATAGATTGATGGTCCTTGCCTAGATGTGCGCGTGATATTTTTCCCGCTGTCAGATAGGCGATGGGTTCGAAATTCAAATGCTTTTCATATTTTCTCTATTTATAACTGAACCCCAGTATTTTTTCTGTTTATTGGAAATATTTGTTTTTTTGGTTAACCTTGTAGATTTGACGGAAATAAGAAAATTTCATAAAATGGAGAATTTTTAAAATTTAACTAATATAGTTATACAATTTATAGAATTAATTAGGTTTCTTAGTAAAAACTTATTTCCGGGTTTGTAATTGTGTATATAACTTTTTTCTTTCTTAATAATTCAAATTTTAAACTATCAACAAGAATTATTTATAATGTAATATAGCTATAATTGACCGACGGTATTCTTTAGTGTTAATAAAAAATGATAATGAGGCCCACAATATGACTACAGGTTCGATTCTCAATTAATACAAAAAATATAAAAATTATCTACTAAAATAGTAACGAATACATAATTATTATCATTAAATAGTTATATTTTAACATAAACTGTCTTCGCAATTTTTCGGGCGAAATATGATAACAATAAGTCAATACTCATTCATAAAAATATGGGAAAATTTATGTAATATTGTGATTTTTTTTTCAAACTTTTGCTTATTTTTTACATTGTAACAGATTTATTTTATTCACATTTACATTTTGTACTATAGTAATAATGTATTATTATATAGAACTATAGACCCTCTGTTGATTTGTCTAAACTAATATTGTAAAGAAGATTTATAATTCCTTAGGAAAGTAGAGGAAATATTTGATTGTTTGTTTGCATTCAATAGGCTCTGAAACTACTAAACCGATTTGAAAAATTCTTTCGCCACTAGAATCGTACATTATCTTTGATGAACATAGGCGATAGAATATTTTCAAAAAAGTAGGAATCCGTATTTAAAGTTCGATAATGTATCTCATACCCGTGGGAAGCCGGGGCGGGCCGCTAGTTGCTGTAGCTTGTTATAGTTAATGCGGGCGTTGACCTTTTACCGTGGCATCTAAAATATAATTTGTACATAGAAGTTTTAAAAATAATCTTCTTCATGTCTACATGCAAGCTTTTATTTTTACGATTTTGGTCAATAAACCTCTTTATTATTATTATAATTCTTTATTGCACTAAAAAACAGTACAAACGGAGGACTTAATGCTAAAGCATTGTCTACCAGTCATCCACTCGTAGTTTGAGAAAGAGGAATGTAGGGGTGCATCAAAATTTGTATGAGTAGTATTTGTAAAAGAAAAAATAAATAAAATATAAAAAAAAATATTAAACAAAGTGATTATATACATAAAATATCATACACATATAATAAATAAATAAATAAATAGTGACAAATCGTTAAACCAGGTTAGGAAGGGTTATTATAATAGTGCTCCGAACTAACTTTTTAAACACCTCTTTAGAAGTGACTTTTCTTATTTTAGGTGGTAGTTGATTCCAAAGACGTACTGCCGCAACCCCAAATGAGTTGTCGCGAAAAGAAGTGGTGTGCTTAAGCATAGCAAGAAGTCGAGAATCAGTAGACCTTAGATTGAGATTGTGGGTATCCTCTTGTAACTTAAAGAGGCTTTTTAAATATACGGGAGATTTAGGATCATTTAGAATAGAATAAAGTAAGCTAAGAATTCTAGCATTCCTTCTTTTTAATCAATTTAATCATTTTTATCCCACATACAATAAAAGTAATAATAATAATAACGCCTAACGATCACATACATAGATCCTGAACTTTTACTAGGATTCATGTGTCTAGGGACCCAAGAACTACGAGGACCATGGTTCTACAACACCCAAACTCAGAACAAGTATTTGCGCTTTTTTTTCTGTGCACAAATACTTGTCCTGCCGCAGGAATCGAATCCGCCGCCTCCGGGCTACGAGCCGACCTCTTCAACCACCACACTACAGAGGCTGTCAAAAGTCAAAAGTAGAATGGGAACATCACGGCAATATATGTTTCCGCTCTATCATAAACATTTGCAAGTGAAAAATATATATTTTTCGTTGGTAGAATGCTAGTGTAGTCGTGAAAAAGTTTTACACACATACATTCATTACACATATGTACGTACACACTTATAAGCATTGGACAGCGGGCGAATTGTTAATTTACGTTTTGTCTCTCTCTATCAAATTTGACATAAGCAAAGATAAAACGAGATAAAACACAATATTACACTGATATATAATAAAGGTTATTACTAAGGAGGTTGTTGTTTGTAACGATAAGGTTATTAATTTGCCGTATTGATGGTATTGTTTTTATTTGGCTAAGGTTACTGCGAGGCCGTCTTATTTAGTATTCACAACTTTTTGTTCAGAGAATCTGGTTTTTTGAATGATATTCCAATTTTTTAAGTAAAAACTTCTTTAAGCGTGTTGAGAACTTTTAAGGTGAACAAAAATCATAGATCGTCATCGTCACCGAACGCTTTCCATGAGCTATATGTATACTGTATATATATGTGTACTTTTTGGGTGAAGAAAAAGCGTGAAACTCGCGTCATCGTCACCGAACGCTTCCCATGAGCTATATGTATGTATATTTGTGTACTTTCTGGGTAAACAAAAAGGGTGAAATTTGTGTCATTGTCAGCGCACGCTTTCCATGAGCTGTATTTTTTTTATAATGTGTTTTTGTTTATCTAATTTTTTAAAGTAAGTATGGTAAGTTGTAGTAGTTAGCGTATTCATTTTCAATTACAGCTTTTTTGAAGTCCACGCACTATTCATTGGTAGCAGCATTAAAATGTTTGGTGATGCTTATCATAAACATAACCAGTGTCATAGTTTCACCCTTATTATATTTAGGTTTTTGAAATAAGCACCGTCTTAAAAGATAAAAAACTTGAAAACTTTCCAAAGAATAATCTAAAAAATCTTTAATAAAAGAATCTTAATTTTTCATAAAAAACTAAATTAGAAGAAACATCGATCATCACACAAGAGTATTGAGCAATGTACATCTTTAAGATACATTTTATTACACGATTTAATTGTTAATTACTTGGAATAGAGCAATAATTATTTTTTAAACTAATTTTACCATATTTTTTTTTATAAAATTTGCTTTTTAGTTATTTTGAGCAAAAAAATATAGAAAATTTCTAGCTCTATGTTTATTTTTCAAACAACTTTAATAACTAATCACTTAGATTCTAAGAAAATATTTTAAAGCTAATTCGTCGCCTTTCATTGAAAATTGAGCACTAAAGATTTTTATCAGAACAAAGACTATTTTAGTAACATTTATTTTTATAGCTATATATTATAGAAAAATTTCTTTCTAGCTCTACATTTAGATGAAATCGACGCTACCTACGGACTCTATGAACTAGGTTCGGCCTCAAATCAGATGACGAGGGAAAAAGTAGAGCAAGCAATTTTACTTTATCTTTTTCGCTGATATTTCTAACTATTCCCATTCATGTAATGTAAAGAAATAAACGGAATATTAGAACTTTACGGTTCATATGTAGAGTTCTAGTTTTTTTACGATTTTGATATTTTTTATATCTTTTTTATTCTTTTATTTTTATGTGTAATATTGATTGTTGCTTCTTACTTCGAAAAACCCTTTCTTATTCTAGCATCGTAGTATTGCAAGTCTTTAGGACCAGTGGCTTAAGCTTTGCGTTTATATGTAAGTCAGTCATTCAGTCAGTCAGTCAGGACTTTGAATTTTATGTGTATAGATTAAAATATGCTACTTTTTCGGGTGAAACCGCAGGTTGCAGCTACTAAAATTACAAACCTTAAAAACAAATTCGAATTTGTTTTAAAACAACTTGATAATCAAACATTCATCACTATTTAAATGAAAACAAAGATTTATTTATTTTCCAATGATGCAACCGAGCGTGTAAGGTAAATACATACAAAAGGTAATTTATCTGTTTGTTTTTACAAAAGCTATTTAAATCTTTCACTAAATTAAGCCGTTGCATCATCCGTTGTTATGGCTTAAAGCCTTGAATGACAACCGTAATTTTACCTATATAATAGTTCTTAATCCGAGTGTGTTTGTCTAAAAATTACGAAAACATATCTTACTAGCTTCTGCCCGCGGCTTCGCGCCCGTGGCTTATAGGAAAGAAATATTTTTTTCATACAGAATTCAACCACCCATTTCAACCTCTCAGGGGTAGAATTTTGAAAAACCCTTTCTTATTGGATACCTACACTTTACAAAGAACACACCCTCCAAATTTCAAGTCTTTAAGAGCAGCGGTTTAAGCTGTGCGTTGACAAGTTAGTCAGTCAAGACTTTGAATTTTATATGTATAGATTTTTCGTAAAAATAAACCATTTCATTTCAAGATATAGGCCAAAAAAAAACATTTGAAAGGTAGCATTACATTTACCTGTCGGTTGTTATTTGATTGTTCAGAGGTTAATCTTAAAGGTCAAGGTTAAAATGGAAGGCCATAACCACCACGATTGGTGATGGTTATTAGTAATATTAAGTAAAATTAATAAAATTAGGTAAAAATGATACTTTTTAGGGAATAGTTCATAATTGAATCTTAGGTCATAATGGAAGTTAAAATGAAAAATCAAATCAATAAAGACCCATAAACAAAGGAACCAATCCCCCCTCCCCCATTCTCGATGTAAGCTACACATTATGGTAAAATTATTCATAATGTTGCGCCGCTTTGCGTCAATTCCGCGATAACCGAGTTTGATGTATCGTTTGGGACGTCATTTGTAGCGAGTGCGCACCGGAATTGTTTCCTATAAGTGAATACTGAAAACGTCTTTGTAAATACGTTAGTTTTTAACCGACTGCAAATATAAGAGGTTTTTTATTCTGCTGTTTTTCTGAAAAAATGTGGCAAACAAGCAGGCGTCCCACCTGGTGGTAAGTAGTCATCGCCGCCTGTCTGCCACATCGAGATCATTCCTGCATTTACTAATAAAAGAAGACTCTTTTGACACTCTTCTTAAAGTTCTTCATACTGTAGTTATGCGGAAAAACTGCACGAGGAAGATCATTCCTCATCTTGTAGGTTCATGGACAAAACGAGCAGAGAATTTGACAGCCTCTGTGGTGTGGTGGTTGAGCAGGTCGGCTTGTAACCCGGGGGCGGCAGGTTCAATTCCCGCTACAAGACAAGTATTTGAGCACAGAAAAAAAGCGCAAATACTTGTTCTGGGTCTTATAGGACCATGGTCCTCGTAGTGCCTACATACAGATAATATTAGTTAGGGTCCAGGATCTATGTATGTGATCGTTGGGCTTTATTATTATAATTATAATGTCTTTGAACCTAATTAAAATTAATGTGACCCAATACAATTATTTCCTCATTTCCTCTATTGGTGCCATTTCGTGCCCTTCCCTTTCTCTACGGCATACAAAGGGCAAGTTCAAACGATAAGATAAACTTCCCTTTGCTTTGGGATGGTAGAAAAGATAACTTGCGGTAGAATTTATTTAGCGGCTTTAAAAATAGATTTGTTTATTAGTAGAATTAGATTTTTATTAATACTTGGTAGGACTTTTATGCAAAGTTCGTCTAGGTAGGTGCCACCGCTTTGGCAGTTATTCTGCCGCCAAGCTGCAGTGCGCAAGCACTGCTGTGTTCTGGTTTGAAGGGCACTGTAGCTAGTGAAATTACTAAGCATATGATACTTTATGACCTGATTCTAGTAATTTTATTGCTAGACTGTGCTGATGTCTCAGGATGACGTGCGCAGTGCAGTGTCACGCCAAACTATATTTTTGAGTTTCAAGTGTCACTGCTACTGATATGGACAGTCGTGTAACTTAACATCAGGCGAGCGACTAGCTCGTCATGTTATTTCGTAACATAAAAAAAAATAAACCGCCGATCTTTTTTAGTAGAGCCTTAAATGTAGAGTTTTATTTTTATGATTATTTTGAAATATTTTTTTTCATAACATTTGATAGAAAATAGAGATTAAGATGGGACATCTTAAGCTTTTATTAAATTCAAGCAACGTTTATAATTATTATTAAAAGAATCTCCATTCTAAGAACATAGAGGTCAAACAAACGAACTAAATGATCTTATATTAAGGTCTCCACTGAACCATAAAAAAGCTCTACATAGCTCTACCGAATTATTATTTATACGTTCAATATTTCGAAGCGTCAAAGTTGCGAAGTTCCTCTCTCGTGAGCAATACAAGAATAAGTCAGAAGGTGGTAACGTAGACTGAAATGAGGCAATGAAAACCAGTCTAAAAGAGAGTGTTTTAACGTTTTTATACTGGCGGGTTTTGTATTAGATGCATAATCTTTATAAAAATGTAGAATGTCGGCCATAATCAATAGAAAAATAATTCAAATAGACAACATTCGACTGATTAAAATGTGTTTTTATATACCTAAGATCACGTAAAAAAGCTTTTAGGTTTAATAAAGTATCGCAGATTTGTATTTTGGATTGAAAACAGGATATTCCTATCTTCCCTACAATTGTTTTTTTTTAAGGGAATGGTAGTCTCAACCCTAGGACTAGAGGTTAGGTTTAGAATGTATGTCACTTCAGTATGCGACATGGAAATTTATTTTAACAGACCATCTGCTTTATTCTAACACCGACGCTCGATGTAACGGTACATTAATCATTAATTTTTCGATGTAGAGTTCCGAAACTTTGCGAGAGTTTTGAAAAAAGGAAAAAACTTTTTTTTGTATAATTTCCACATCAATATTGTATTGGAAGGTCATTTATTTTCAGGCGCTTTTTGTTAATAACTTTTCCCTTGATTAGCTTTGTACCTTTGTAGAGTCTTTCGTAGAGTCCCTTGTTTAGTTAGGACCTTTTGAAGGTTTTGAGTTTATTTCTTTGCTTTCTTGTACTTAGCTGTATCTTATTTCGAAGTTACTTTGAAGCAATGTCCGCGCGGTTGGTAGTCGTCTCGCAATCCGTGGGTCATGGGTTCCAAAATTGCAATAGAGTTGAGATTGCGGTAAAGAAAATGAGGTAATCATATCATGGCGCTACCTTTGGACTTAATGTTGTCAGGTCGTCATACGTTGCTGTACACTATTGGGACATGTGCCTTCCCTTACATGCAGATAGTGGGGACTACTACGGCTACTACTGGCCAAGTGCAAGGTGGTGGTCGATATAATGAGCAGCCATGATCACGATATTTTCTTTCACCGCTGTAAACGATGCAAATTCCAATAATGAAAGTCATTGGTTGGCCAGAATTTGAACCTGGGTGCATCGGTTTGAAAGTTGCTCGTGCTACCATTGAGCCACACTCACTTGACTATCAAGGACGTGGTGAAATGATACCCTGTTTGATACAAATTACTTATATTCATGGAAGGTTTTAGATGTAAAAACCAGGTTTTGCAAAGCATCTTTCATTATCAACATCATCATAAAGACGTGCACTGCACATTAGTCTTCCCCCACAGAGTGCCACTTAAAGCGGCTGCTCGCTTCCTGCATCCATCATGATTGATGATATTGGTGAGATGTTGATCACCATGGTTTCGACCAGATCGTCGGTTCACCGAATGGGTCTGCCATGGGTCTACCTAAATTCTGCGTCTTCTGGTTCTACTAAACTTTTTCTCCCCACTGGCTGTCAGTTCTATGAGCAATCTACCCATTTAGACTAGCTAATTATACCAAGTCACATTAGTTCTGCGGATCTTCTCATTTAGGATCTTATCTTGTTGCAGAGAAACGCGCGAGCACAGCTTCTTTCTTCACATGGTTTCAAAAGTTCTGATTGTATGAACAATGGCGTGTCACGTGTTATACACGTTAAGCTTTCATAGTCTGCACTTAGATCGCACAGGGACGCCGTTAGGGTCAACGTAGGGGGCCCCAAACTTGATTAATAATGATAACTGAGACAGTAGTTTATATAGTTATCTATTTTGGATTTGGATTATGAATTTATCAGCACAAAATAATGTAACTAACGATAATTCACCTTTTTTATTTCAAATAGCCAATACTTCTACTAATTACTTCCAGAATTATTCAAGCTTTATTAATAATACTGTTGTTGTTTTCAAAGAACAAAAAATAGCGCATAAAATTTTTGTAGCTTTTCCTTATTATTACAATCGGCTTAATCGTTTTTAATGAGACTGTTATTAATTTCGTAATAAGTTTTACAGAGGTTTGTCTTGCCACTAGGTTCTCCAAAAAGTAGGAAATAATAATAATAACATTTTACAAGCTAAAAAGTTTTTTTTTTTTTATGTTAAGGAATGACGTGACGAGCTAGCCGTTCGCCTGATGTTAAACGACACGGCTGCCCATACCAGCTGCAGTGTCACTCGGAACTCTAAAGTATAGAGGTTCGCGTGACACTGCATTGCGCACGTCATCCAGAGACATCAGCACAATCTAGTAATAAGATTACTAAACTGTGAGATCAGATCATAAAGTCTCATTTGCCCAGTAATTTCACTAGCTACAGTGCCCTTCAAACCGGAACACAGCAGTGCTTGCACACTACTGCTTGGCGGCAGAATAACTGGCAAAGCGGTGGTACCTACCTAGACGAACTTTGCAGTAAAGTCCTACCACCTAGTAAAGTGGATAAACTGCAGCTGAAACTGAGAGTAAGTTTATATAGTTCCATATTCTAAAGCATTAAGTTAGTACCCAATGCTCTAGAATATTGAATTATCCAGTTCCAGTAGTTCTTCCAGTCATTATCAGCTTTCTATCTATATCATCTTTTAATTATGTAACTACAATCACCCCCCACTCCCTTCCTTCCTCCGGCTCTGGTTTAGCCCCGGCGCTTGACCCAGAGACCTAGATCTACGTGGCAGTGCATAAGCGATTGCTATGAAAACGATATTGCTTACGTTGAATTTTTTATGAATTGCAAATTGCAATTAAATACATGGGATGAGGGATGAGGGATGAGGGATGATGAGGAACGTTTGAAGTGAAGAATTATTCTCACTAGAACATAAATTTTACGGGATTTTTAGGACAGCCTCTGTGGTATCGCTTTTGATCAGGTCAGCTCATGGCCTGGAGGCGGTGGGTTCAATTCCCGCGACGGGACAAGTACTTGTGAACAAAAAATGTGCAAATAACCTTGTTTTGAGTTGAGTGTGGTGAGAGCATAGTCCTTGTAGTTCCTGGGTCCCTAGACACAGGGAATCCTAAAAATCTAAAAGTTTTAAAACTGCGTGAGTCTTAAACATGTCAGTTTCTTAACGATGTTTTTCTTTTTAGTTGTAAGAGCGAGTGCGAATTCCGTACAAAGCTTGAATAGTCCTTGTTGCAGGGCCAAGCGGAATTCGAACCAGGATGCTTCGGTTTGATAGTCACACGAGTTACTGCATGGCAAAACATGGAACTTATCGATTTTGATTCAATGATTTAACTATTCGTAAATCTAGAATTTCATATTTATCCTTATTAATAATAAAAATGAAAGTTTTTTCTTTAGGTTTCGTGTGAAAATACGAAAACAGCTGAAGCGATTTAAATGAAGTTTACATGTGTAGCTTATAATTCCGGAATTAACGTGGGATTAATTTTATCATGGTAAAAGTATGTTATTAAAAATAAATTAAACTGACTTCGAAACCACAAACAGGCACTCACAAGCAAAAAAATTAATTAATATAATCATTATAAGCGCTACCCACTCATCTATTGGAAGTCGGTGCCAGCAAAGTAGATATCTATCTACTACCTATTAGACTTCACTGGCATAAAGCAATGGGTATTTGTAGGTAGTACTTAACCTACAAATATCTACCTATACTTACTACATACAAAGTCCCTCTTCATCAAGTTCTCACGCTTTGGGTCTGATATACTCGTAAATATCAGGCCAAATTTTTTTTTTTTTTTTTTTTTTTTTTTTTTACTTCAAACTTGTCTAGCATTTGACCACGCTCTCACCTGATGGGAAGTGACGATGCGATCGAAGGTGTAGCATGCTAGCCAAGTAAATACCTATTCACTCTTCTCTTGAACACGCCCGGGTCATATTTCGCCGGAAACACAGACGCTGGCAGGGCATTCCATTCCTTAGCCGTTCTAATTAAGAACGTTGAGTCAAATCGCTTGGTACGAATGGGTGGTATTTCGACCACAAAAGGATGGCGCTTAGCCGAGCGTCTAGTAGTCCGGTAGTGGAATGGTGATGGGAGAATTAGATCATGCAGTTCTTGAGCGCATTCACCGTGGTGTAATCTGTAAAAAACCGACAGACTTGCCACCTTACGTCGATGTGCAAGGCTCTGGAGCCTTTCACCAACCAAAGTGTCGTCGTCAATGAGCCTTTTGGTTCGCCGTTTTTATGAAAAGTCACGCGACAGAAAGCAATACATAATTTAATGTATGAGTAACTATTTCGATAATTTCCCCAAGTTTCTCGTTCACTTTTTCTACAGATAAACAAAAGTTTAAATGTCATCAGTTGTTTATTATTTCACTCTTACAAATTCATAAATCTATGGGTGGAAGTGAAAAGACAATAGACTCGATTTTATTACAAAATTGTGTTATTTTATTAGCATAGGTTACATTTTGGTTGTTATCATATTGTTGTTATATTTATCAGTGTCATAGGTTATCATATCTTGCATAATATGACACCAGTTATTGACAAACAAAATAATTAATTATGTCAGACTCAGCTGATAGTGACTCAACTTTTTTTTATAAGTTTGAGATAAAAACAAGCTATGATTCATTTATTAACGTAATATTCAATTTGTTTTTAAAATAAATTAGTAGTTTTAAAACAATATTTAAAACAACTTTGACGTTAATAATAATAATAACGCCCGACGATCACATACATAGATCCTGGACCTTAACTAGGATTCCCTGTGTCTAGGGACCCAGGAACTTCCAGGACCATGGTCCCACAACACCCAGACTCAGAACAAGTATTTGCACTTTTTTCTATGCACAAATACTTGTTCTGTCGCGGGAATCAAACCCGCCGCTTCCAGGTTATGAGCTGATCTGCTCAACCACCATACACCAGAGGCTGTCATATAGGTACATGATATAATAAAAACATAGACTAGGGAAAAAATTACAACGCGCCCTGATGAGCGTAAATTTTTCTCGGGTTTTGGATGCCAGGTTTGTTACCGTTAGTTACCAACCACACATTCATTACCACTTATACACGATGGAATTTAATTCACTCTTTTCCTTAAATGTATGTACTCAGACCACGTTATAGAATGTTTGTACAAGGGCCAATTTAAAATAAATAGGTTTTGTTTTATAGTGCCTCCTAAAATAACTGAATGACAGCTAACATGACTATTTAACGGTACACACAGCGCGGGCACCAGCTGAGTGCTTTGTAAATGTTTCGCAGGCAATAAAACACCTGCTTTGTTCAATGTCGCAAGGCTTTTCTTTAGAATTTAAATTTGATAATACCTAGAGTTAAGTTTTATTTCATACGTACTTTTTTATTTAGTTATATGGGAGCATTTTATAGCATGGACTGAATACATACATTAAAGGAAATTAACGAAATTCCACCTTGTATAGATTGGACCACGGCCATTATTTCTTGCCCGGTGAAATGAATGTACCAAAAAATCATCAAAAACGTATGTAAACGAAGCAAACGTAAAATGACGCGGGACGTAGACTCCGTGAATAGCAGTGACTACACGCGGCCGAGAATTTATTTCTAGTTGTATGATATCATTGCTTCAAGTAATACGGCAGCGTCGCCGTTTTGATATTACGATAGAACACTAATCTAAAAAATTTAGGCCTTTGACGTGCCCTTCCAAGCAATCAATTATATTTTTTTACTAGCTGCACCCCGTGGTTTCACCTGCTGATAAAAAGTAGGTTTTATTAATTAATTTACTACGGGTGAATCCGCGGGGCGCAACTATTTTAGTTATTTGCTCATCCCACGGGAAAATATCACTTTTAAGGGATAAAATGTAGACTATATATATGAATCCAGTGTATAAGCTATCTTGGTACCGAATTTCGTCCAAATCCATTCAGCCGTTTGAGCGTGAAGGAGTAACAAACATACACACTTACAAACAAACACACATACAAACTTTCGCCTTTATAATATTAGGTCCGTATTACAGAACGATGCTCAGTCATCGATCGGTGCTTGAGAGATTTCATTCATAAAGTGATCAATTAATGAATGAAATCTCTGCTTGAGCAGCAATCGATGACTGAGCATTGTTCTGTAATACGGACCTTAGTGTGATTTATCGGTTCAGTAATTTTTGTGTAAAAAGCCCGCGGCGTTGCCCTCGTGGTTTTCGATAATTGTCCCACAAAAACGTGCTATCGGGATAAAAAGTATTCTATGTGTTAATCCAAGTCATGAACTATCAGTGTTCCAAATTTCATCAAAATCCATTCAGTAGTTTTTGCGAAAAAAGCCCACGGCGTCGCCCTTGTGGTGTTCGATAATTGTCCCACAGAAACGTGCTATCGGGATAGAAAGTATCATATGTGTTAATCCAGGTCATAATCTATCTGTGTTCCAAATTTCATCCCAATCTGTTCATTAGTTTTTGCGTGAAAGAAGTAAAAAACATTTATCCATACATTCATACATCCATACTCACAAATTTTCGCATTTATAATAATTATTATTAGGAGTATGATAGTAGGATGTTAAGGAATGTGACGAGCTAACCAATCGTCGTGACTGACCCGACCCGTTGACTGGCCCGATAGCTCAGTTGGTAGTAACCCTGCCTTCTGAACTGTGGGTTGTGGGTTCGATTCCCACACAGGACAAACATTTGTGTGATGAACATGTTTGTTCTGTGTCTGGGTGTTATATTGTATTCTATGTATGTATTTACAAACAAAAAAAGTATCTAAGTAATTGACTGGCCCGATAGCTCAGTTGGTAGTAGCCCTGCCTTCTGAACTGTGGGTTGTGGGTTCGATTCCCACACAGGACAAACATTTGTGTGATGAACATGTTTGTTCTGTGTCTGGGTGTTATATTGTATTCTATGTATGTATTTACAAACAAAAAAGTATCTAAGTATTGTATCAGTTATCTGGCTCCCATAGCACAAGCTTTGCTTAGTTTGGGGCTAGATGGCGCTGTGTGAGATGTCCACACATATTATATTAATATGTATTATTATTATTATTATTATTATTGTATCAGCTATCTGGTTCCCATAGTACAAGCTTTGCTTAGTTTGGGGCTAGATGGCGTCGTGTGAGATGTCCACACATATTATTATTATTATTATCGTTCGTCACCTGATGTTAAGCGACACGGCTGCCCATATCAGTGGTAGTGTCATTAGGTACTCTAAAGTCTATATTTCGCGTCGCACGTCATCCTGAGACATCAGGACCTGATCTCTAGTCTAGTAATCTTATTACTAAACCGTGAGATCAGATCATAAAGTTTCATTTGCCTAGTAATTTCACAACCACAGCGCCCTTCAAACTGGAACACAGTAGTGATTGCGCACTACTGCTTCGAGGCAGAATAACTGGCAAAGCGGTGGTACCTACCTAGACGAACTTTGCAGAAAAGTCCTACCACTTAGGAAAACATATAAGATAAAGAAAATAAGCGTGCTTTGGACCAAACGACTGAAGTAAAACTTCTTTAGCTCCATCTATCGGCCGGTATAACTAATCTGTAAATTTTCATTTTACCGGACATACCAACACAATAATACAAAATTTTTAGCTTTGTTATGTTGACAATGAAGGTCTACGTTAATCAATAACTCAACTACCGTTCGTTTCACCAGCTTACTCCCCGAGTCAAGAGAGCGTAAAGAGATTTTACTTCAAAAAAATTCCGCCAATTCCACACTAAGCAGGAAAAACTTTAAGCTTGCTCGATAGAGACGCCTTTTTCAAAAACTTACATACAATTCAAGCGTGTCCTTTACGCGTGTTTACATATAAAATTCAAATTCCTGACTGACTGACTTATATCAACGCACAACCTAAACCGATGGCCCTAGAGACTTGAAATTTGGAAAGTGTGATACATTAAGAAAGGGTTTTTCGAAATTCCACCCCTAAGAGGTTGAAATGGGAGGTTAAATTATCTATGTAAAAATGTCTTCTGCGTTTCCTATAGGCCACACGAGCGAAGCCGCGGGCAGAATCTCGTTTAGAATAAAACCTTATGGTTAGATGGAAAACAAAACAGATGAGTAATTAGTGTTTGCGCTCGGCGCATATTACTCGGCACGAATATTGTTTTCACATTCAACGTCTATCAAGACGCGTGTAATTTTCTTTCCTGCTCTGCGGCCAACAACGAACATGTCAAAATTATAAACCTACAACACAAAACGTGGTAAAGCAAGCACCCATTTCACATTTACCATGGACTAACAATCCGGTGGACGGGCGAGTCGTAAACTTGCGTCGCGGTTGGCAAGCCGCCAGGGCCCACTGACCGTTCTGTTCCCGCCGTTTGCCCAGCTTCTTACGTACTACCATTGACGGTGAACGCAGTACGTTAGGTTTATTATGCGATAGTATTTTTATGTACTATTAATGTCACATTTCGGTATTTTTACCCACAATTCTTGTCACTGTAAAATCCATTGTAAAAGATAATTACTGTTTTAATCAGCGGTAAATTAATTTGTTACCTGTAAATGTAAATTATAAAAGAATTCTTCTTCTCCGTTTTAATTACCATTTACGGTTATAATTAATAATTAAAAAATTGTGTATATTGGCACACTTTTGTGTATTTAGCCAGTGTCAAGTAATGTTTTTAATTTTTAATTGTAAAGTTTTTCTAGCATGCTAGCTACCTTCGATCACATCGTCACTTCCCATCAGGTGAGAGCGTGGTCAAATGCTAGACAAATTTGAAGTAAAAAAAAAAAAAATTGATAATTTATCAAGTTAATGATATTTCACGCGGATTTGTCTCAAGTCACACTCCATTTCATCAAGTCAAGTCATAGTCTAGTCATACTCCTAGTAAAGTGATGGCAGCTTTACTAGAAGCTTCTATGGAGTTTGGAAACATCACGAAAAGAAACGTTTCACCACTTTCCCACACTCATGCCTGTAATCCAGCACTTAACGAATAAAGCGCCACAAATTTCATCCACTAACACTGAAAATAACACAATATTTGGAAAATAATTTAATGCGGTATGACGCAAGCTTTTTCTTTTTCCCGCCGGCTTCATGATCCCAGAAGATGTTAATGTACCGAGGGTATTGCTGCAGCCCAATCCAATTTTTTTAAATGTGCTAATGCTGTTCTCTATCGACCTTTATAGCGTAAGCGGTTGGGAAGCCCATTCCCTGGATATTACCTTAGCCAGCTCTCACGGTGCCCACGGGAAGAAATAGGGAACTGTAGTAATTGAAGGGGTGAGAATAAAAAGGGTTTAACTGATTTTTTTGACATAATGACTTATGGGTATCGTTGGATTCAGCGTGAAATTATCTTCAATAATACGTTCTCAGAATACCGAAATGAGGCTTAAATCTCGAGATTTTGAGTCTAAAAACGGTTTATCTGTCACAGGAATACAGTTCCATTAGCATAAAAACATTGCTATATTTATTTTATTATATTATATTTTTACATTAATTGTATGAATTAGTACCATATTTAGTAATTTTAAATAGAATTAAAACATTTTCAAGCAACTGAAACTTACACAAACCTTTTCTATTACCTTATAAGCACTCTACATTAAAATGACGCCCTTGACGTTTAAATTCAATTTTCTCGAAACTGTCAATTTGACAGTTAAACCCTTTTTATTCTCAACCCTTCAATTATTGGTCTCTACCGACCTTTACAGAGTCAACGGGCGGGAAGCCCATTCCCTGGGTATTAACAGCCGGCTCTCACAGCACAAATGGGAAGAGATAGTGAACTATAACAACAACTTCTAAGAATTCGATAATTTGTCTGAAGCTAGACTACTGTCCGATATTAACCGGATTTCTAATTCCCATTGATTAGTCATGTATATATTTCTGTCAGTGTTTGGATTTGGGTCAGTATTGACGCGACCTCTAGCGCATCTTTTATATTAGTTATTTGTCATAATGAAGGGCGCTTTTTGAAATATTAACTGCATTCTTAGGGTATAAGGTCGAAATTTCACTATGGATGATTAGAACAAAATTGCTTTTTAAAAAAGAGTTCAACCGACTTTAAATTAAAATGGGACTTAGGGAATCTTAGTCAAATGAAAATGGGACTACACTGGAAGCACCAACTTTCAAATAAATAAAAAAACATCATAATCGGTTCACTCGTAAGGTATGGTGCATCACGGGATTTGAGCCTGGGTGCGCCGGTTTGAAAGTGACACGAGCTACCGCTGGGCCACGCTCGCTCTTGTTTTAGAGCAATCTCTAAATTAATATTTTTTTGGTTTATCAACTTTATGCGAAATTTTCTTGAACTATTATGTTTTAAATTTATTATTTACTTTTATTTTATTCCTTGTAATTACAGTCAAAAAATTTCTACACAAATTGGTTAGTTTTGTTTAATTATAATGAAAACCTAAACTATTTGCTATAGTTTCGTGACTAATAATAGCTTAAGAACCTTTCCTACAATTTTCTTTTTAAGCTTCGTCACCTAAAAATATTAGTTGATAGGACTTTCTACAGTGCTTCTAGATCGTAACATCACTTTGCCAGTTATTCTAACACCAAGCTGTAGTGTGCAACCACTTCTGTGTTCCGGTTTCAGGGCATTGGAAATAAGACTATATTGTACTGATCTCAGAGTCTGAAATCTTATTACTGTACCGATGAAACTGTCACGCGAAACTGCCATTGCAAGTGTTTTGTGCGGTCGTGACGCTTAAAACTGAAGGACTATCTTGTCACGTCATTCGCACATATAAAAAAAATTAAATTAAAAAAGCAAGTGTGCCACACGACTGAAGTAAAACTTCTTTAGTTTAGCTCCATCTATCGGCCGGTATAGTTTGTTTTATGGTAATGTGACAGCCTCTGTGGTGTGGTGGTTGAGCAGGTCGGCTCATATCCCGGAGGCGGCGGGTTCGATTCCCGTGACGCGATAAGTAATTGTGGACGAAAAAAAAAGCGCAAAACTTGTTCTGAGTCTGGGTGTTCTGGGACCATGTTCCTCGTAGTTTCTGTGTCCCTAAACACAGGGAATCCTAGTTAAGGTCCAGGGTCTATGTATGTGATCTTCGGGCGTTATTATTATTAATGTCGCCTTGACCATTCTAAATTGTCATTTTACCGGACATACCAACATAATAATGCAATTTTAAACTTTGTTAATGGTGACTTACGTGAACCAACTTCAACTTCCGTTCTCCTCACATTCACCAGCTTACTCCCCAAGTCAAGCGTGCGTAAAGAAGTTTTACTTCAATAAAAAAATATAACTCAACCTAAACTAAGTTTTAAGTTAAAATAAACAATACATTTCTCATTAATTTCTCTAGTTTCTCCCTAATTAGTAACCATTACGGCCCGGGCTCTTGGACTATGCAAACTGAATTACAACAATTTCGGGGAAGTATTTCGCCTCGCGTCATACATTTATTTATAAAACGATGACCTATATGCGCGGCAAGCTAATTTACACCCTATTTTGTGTAAAACAAAGTCTATTTCATGTTAAAACATGATGGAACAATTTTGAAGATCGCGTTGACAGTTTTCAAAGAAAACTATACTTTATACTATTGAAAATTATGAATAGTTTTCATCGTGAGCTTTTTGGTGAGTTGCGGGTAGTTGTATGTATAACTTATTGGTGTAGGAATAGGTGTGGTTTTTGAATGTCAGTTTTGCTTTTGTTGATGTTACAACGATGAGGCGTGAGTTCGATTTTGGGTGCTGAATAATGAATGACGGTCCGTTATATTTGTGTTTTTACGGCATTTTTAATGTTCAGGTTAGGTAATAAATATTTGGGTCAAGTTTGTAGGGAGGGAGGAAATGGGGGGAAACAGGTCAATATCGGACAGTAGAGACGGGGCATTACCATAAAATGAGTTTTATGAGACATTGGACTTAGAAAATAAGGCGGGAATATTAATGAGCAGGCGTTTTTGTAATTACTTTCGATATTAATGTTTTATGTAATAATTTGTTCCAAGTATTTTTAGTGATGTAGTAAAATTGATGTTTTTTTTTGTTTGGCTCCATTTTTTTGTGTATTTAGTCATTGTCAAGTAATTGGTAACTTCTCGAGTTAATTAATATATTTTAATATGAGGCAAGTCAAGTCACAGTCCAAGTAAAGTCATAGTCTAGTCAAGTCATACTCCTAGTAAAGTGGTGGCAACTTTACCAGAAGCTTCTATGGAGTCTTAGAAACAACATGAAAAGAAACGTTTCACCATCATTATACCACTTTCCTACACTCATGCCTGTAATTCAACACTTAACGAATAATATGCCACCAATTTTATGCACTAACACTGAAAATAACACAAGTTTCGGAATAGAATACAATGCGGTGACGCGATATTTTTAGTTTTACCGCCAAAAATCCTAAAATGGATGTTTGAAAATTAAGATGTGAAATTTCGATTGGTAGATGCATCAGGTGACCAGAATGCTGGCTTTTATTTTGCACAAAAAATAAGCATTGCCATTCAACGTGGTAATGCTGCTAGCATTCTGGGCATTTTCTCCCCACCAACGGGTTATTTTAATTTGTTTTTAAGTTCTAATTCAGTTTTATATTAACGTTTATTATTACTTACATTAATAAAAATATGTAAGAATAAAATGTGAAAATAATACCTACATAAAAATACACAAAAATATATGTAAAAGAAACTTTGATTCTGCTTACAATCTGTGTGAAAACTTTTTTGGAATTGGTTAAAAATAAAAAAGTCAATGGATTTTATTGCAAATAGGCTATTTTTGCACTTTTACAAGTCAAAATGAGATTAGGTACTTTAAATTAACTTCGTTATGTTGACTATTGAGATCTACGTGAACCAACTTCAACTTCCGTTGACCTCGTTATTCAGTAGCTTACTCCCCAAGTCGAGCGTGCGTAAAGAAGTTTTACTTCAAAAAAGTTTGAACACTAATATAAGCGAGTGTTTAAAGAACAATGAGCAATCTTTTCAATTCAACCTTTCAATAACCTCGTTGTAATAAAGATTTCCTCCCAAATGTATTACTTACTTAACAAATTCGTCTAAATCACTCATTACTTAACAAGTCGTTCATTTAGCGAGAGAAAAGTTTAAACACATGTTCGAAGTAGGTATTAATAGTACCTTACGTCAATAACTATTACGATAGTTACAGCAACACGAACAGAAAATTATCTTTTTATTATTGTGACAGGGTACTAAACATTAGTATTTCTACACCCTCCAATAAAGCAAAGTAAGCGTTTGGGGCGACACGCGTTTCTCGTTAGGGCGATTGTATTTAACCTCCCCTCTTTCTGAGAGATATAATTAAAGCCAGTATTGCAACTTACTATAAACTGTAATAATACCTAACTCAATAAGTCTTGTTTTTTTTAACGGGCATAGTGTTTATATTAAATTAATTGTCTACGCCAAAAACGAACAATTTTAATTATTTATAAAAAAACCTCTCTATACACATAAAATTCAAAGCCCTGACTGACTGACTGACTTATATATCAACGCATAGCCTAAACCGCTGGTCCTAGAGATTTGAAATGTAGAGTGTGTGTTCTTTGTAAAATGTAAGTATCCACTAAGAAAGGGTTTTTCGAAATTCCACCCCTAAGAGGGTGAAATGGATGGTTAAATTATCCATAAAAAAATTTCTTCATCGTTTCTTATAGGCCACGCGGGCGAACTTCATTAAATCTTAATTATTGTCCAAAATACTGAATACCTTAAATCTTTAATTTTTTAATATTCAGCCTCTGTGGTGTAGTGGTTGAGCAGGTCGGCTTATAACCCGGTGGATTCGATTCCAGCGACAGCACAAGTATTTATGATTAGAAAAAAAGCGCAAAAACTTGTTCTGTGTCTACGTATTATCGGAGTATGGTCCTCATAATTCCTGGGTCCCTAGACACAAGGAATCCTAGTTAAGGTCCAGGATTTATGTATGTGATCGTTGGGTGTTTTTTTTAAATTATTTATTCTTTGAAATACATACTTTTACACAATACATACAATACATTTTACGAAATACTTAGTCTATCATTGAAAAAAAAAAAACATAATAATAAGCCTGTATTAAAAAAAAAATTACTTTATGTCTCACAAAGTAAACTTTTTTTTGTTGGTCGAGTACTAGTCATTCTTTTTATCAAAGCTTCCATACTGTTTATACAACATCTTAACGAAAAGGGTTGAAATAAACATGTTTAGATTATTTCTTAATCTCCGCCGATTGAGTTCAGGAGATGAAAATTACTTATTCATGTTTACTGATAAAAGATTAAGTCGGAGAGTGTACGCGATATTGGCTCTTAAGACAAGAGACGAAATGACTAAAGTTGTTGCTTTGACATTCAAAGTCTTAGAAGCGTGAAGAAGAAATTTGATTTTAATTTGAATTGTTTGATGTAAGGAGTTATTGTGTCTGTAAATCACAAATGTAGCATTTTGTTATTAATAATTTATATATATAAATTAATCTCTATTTCTTTTGGTCATCGCATTTACTCTAATTATTTTTTTTGTGTTTATTTTTGTCAGGAGAAGGTTCTTATGTAATAAAAATTAAGAATGTTGAGCGGAAAATCAGATTTTTTTACCACGCGGGTGAAACTGTGGGGCGCAGCTAATAATAATAATAATATGTGTGGACATAATCTTCACAACGCCATCTAGCCTCAAACTAAGCAAAGCTTGTACTATAATAACTGATACAATACTTATATACTTTTTGTTTGTAAATACATACATAGAATACAATATAACACACACACATAGAACCAACATCGATGTTCATCACACAAATGTTAGTCCTGGGTGGGAATCGAACCCACAACCCATAGTTTACAAGTCAGGGTTACTACCAACCGAGCTATAACAAACAAGCAATTTTATAATTTTTTTGAGCTGCAATGCACGCAACTTTTTAATGTCGTCATCAGGTTAAAAAGTCTCTACTGCTGGGACGTGGATTCTTCTCTCACAGGAATATAATAATAACGCCCAACGATCACATACATAGATCCTGGACCCTAACTAGGATTCCCTGTGTCTAGGGATCCAGAAACTACGAGGACCATGGTCCCACAACACCCAGACTCAGAAAAAGTGTTTGGACTAGAAGTAGAACTAGGTGGTAGGACTTTTCTGCAAAGTTCGTCTAAATAGGTACCACCGCTTTGCCAGTTATTCTGCCGCTAAGCAGTAGTGCGCAAGCACTGCTGTGTTCCGGTTTGAGGGGCACTGTAGCTAGTGAAATTACTGAGCATTTGAGACCTTGATCTGATCTCACAGCTGAGTAATCTTAATACCAGACTGTTCTGAGTTCCGAGTGACACTGTTCTGTTATGGGCGGCTGTGTCGCTTAGCATTAGGTGAACGGCTCGTCACATCGAATTGCGCTTTTTTTCTGTGCACAAATACTTGTTCTGTCGCGGGAATCGAACCCATCGCCTCCAGGTTATGGGCCGACCTGCTCAACCACCATACCACAGAGGCTGTCAAAAATAGGGCAGAGAGATAATTGTCCCGGGTTCAAACCAAGTCCACAGCCAAATTACAATTTCTTTTTTAAAAATTTTGTTCCAGTAAAAAAGTATAATCATTGTAATACAAAATGGAAAGCTTCGATCGCGTCGGGTATCGTCTCCCGCTCCATTTGGCGACGACTCAAATGTTCTATCCCATCCCTCTTCTGATTTCTCAACCTTATTTCTAACTCGAAAGGTTGAATTTAGCTTGTCACGCTCCTAATATATATCGTCTGTCAGTCTTGATTAGCGTTAAACTTTATTACAATGCGTTAGAGTCGGAATTCATTTGTCAATTACAGAAATTACAATCAACGTCTCCAACTTTAGACGTGCGTCTAAATGCACTCTTAATGCGTTAGGTTAAAATATATTTTTGATAAAAGTTTTAGAAATAGTTAATGGAAAAGTTAATATTAATTAATGTAATCTAAAATTATATTATTTGAAGTCTTAAGTCTATTACTTAAAAGTTCATTTCTTCTTGGCTATGTTTTCACAAATAGCTGATAATATTTTATAAAGTAGGAAGAATATGAAACACACTAGGTGGTAGGTAGTGACGTCACAAACTTGTAATCTGTGAGCGCGTTGTAGTAGTCTTACAATAATTTTCAATGGTTCCACGAAATTCAAATTATTTTTAGATATAAAAGAGCTTCTTGAAATAGTAAACCATGAATTTTTGAGTTTTCAGGGAAAAAAATCGTAAGAAACTAGCACCACAGAATAAATAATAATTAGAAGGGGTTTCGAGGGAATGAATAGCCACCTCTGCAACCACCTAGCCAGATGCACAGTAAATTTTGCCAAGCGTGTTTGAAACCCGATTATAAAACCTAATCCAAACCTTCCGTACTGGTCATTTATGTATAGATGCCAACGTCTGTGGTATAGTGGTTGAGCAGCGTGGCTCATAACCTGGAGGCGGTGGGTTCGATTCTCACGGCAGGACAAGTATTTGTGCACAGAAAAAAAAGCGCAAATATTTGTTCTGAGTCTGGTTGTTGTGGGACTATGGTCCTCGTAGTTCTGGGTCCAGGGAACAGGGACAGGGATCCTAGTTAGGGTCCAGAATCTATGTATGGATCGTAGGGCGTTGTTATTATTATTATAGTTATTTCGCGAAGAGGGCATTTTTATAGAAGTAGTCATTTTAAGAAATAAACATATTTAACAGATCTGTTTTAATTGTTGTCCAAATCCAGCGAAATAATACAAAGAAATAAAAATGGGGTAACACCCAATAAAAAATCATATATATTCTTCTATTTCTAAGTTGTTATTGTGTATAGACATTTCACACAGCGCCATCTAGCCCCAAACTTAGCAAAGCTTGTACTATGGGAACCAGATAACTGATACAATACTTAGATAATTTTTGTTCGCAAATACATACATAGAATACAATGTAACACACTGACACAGAACAAAAATCTATGTTCATCACACAAATGTTTGTCCTGGGTGGGAATCGAACCCACAACTGCAGGTAGGGTTACTACCAACTGAGTTTCAGGCCAGTCAATTTTATTACAATGTATATATATCATAGAGGAATAGATCTTAACTTAGCAGCTGTCAAACTTTGGTGCAGACGGGCACGACAGTCTTAAATATGCAAAAAGTACATAAAAATCAATGTAACCAATCATTTTTAATTGCACTAAAAAAGCAAACTTCACAGATGTTAATTAAGTGGGTAGTTAATATCATTGAATAATTTTCCTTATTCCCTCAGCTTATACCAAATATTACCTTCAATAGGTCTCTAATAAAAGAAATTGGGCGAAAGAAAACATAGTAGATATTAAATAGTTAAGCTATATTCACATGAATATACACCGTTCAAGTAGAAGCGTTTTCAAATGTTTATCAGAGCTCGCACTTATTTGGCACAATGAATCAGCATTGCAATTCAACGGGGCAATGCTGCCAGCATGTTAGGTACGCTGCCTACTGGTAGTGGGCTGGAGCATTTGGACTGTCTATAGGTCATCGCGGCCAGTATATAGTCCAAATGTATTTTTTTTATATTAGTAGGTAGTGTTTAGTATTAGTTATTATATCACTGTGGTATTTAGTTGAAAAAAAAAAAAAAACTACGATGTGGTTGAAAGTGTCGCACGCTTGTGTGTAAATATCTTTTCATTTGTATTATTTGTAGGACACAATCCCAGATTGTGTTTTTCTGGCCCACACTGACCATGGTAGAGCATGCAACTGCAAAAGTATGAAACTTTTGCAAAAAATTTGCATAAATTTTGCTGAAATTTAGCATGCAGGTAGATGTTATGACGTAGGCATCCGCTAAGAAAGGATTTTTCGAAATTCCACCCTTAAAAGGGTGATATGGGTGGATGAACTATTTTCCTATAGGCCACGCCGCGGGCGAAGCTGCGGGCAGAAGCTCGTTAAGACATATTTGTAAGACCAAATATACTTTAGAGCAATTAATCGTCATGTACACAGCCTAACGAATAATATCAGTTCTGTTGAGAGAAACCAAACGCGCCTGCTCTGTGTTACAGTTATAATGTAATTGTTTAGCCGATTCCCGCAATAACCATTATTATTTATATTATTATTTATTAATAACGTAATTTTGGCGTTTGGTTTCTGTTATCGTTGACACTGGGGACAAAGACAATATAATATTGGCTTGCTTTATTTGACGTTAAGCACTTTGTAATTTTATATCCTTTTGATTTTGACAGCCTCTGTGATGTGGTGGTTGGACAGGTCGGCTCATAACCCGGAGGCAGCGGGTTCAATTCTCGCGACGGGACAAGTATTTTGTATACAGAAAAAAGCGAAAATGCTTGTTTTGAGTCTGGTGTTCTGGGACCATGGTCCTCGTAGTTCCTGGGTCCCTAGACACAGGGAATACTAGTTAGGGTCCAGGATCTATGTATGTGATCTTTGAGCGTTATTAATTTTCTTTAGAAATATAAAATGTAAATCCGATTTTGGCTGTAGGTTTGGCATGTAAATTATAAATTTTTTTACTTACGGGTTGTAGATTTTGTAAAATAAAATAAAAAATATATTATTATGTAAAAAGTGCTAAAAGTAGAAAAAAATAAAACGAAAACTTATTCTAACAAACCAATACCAGTAGCAACGTGCCCAATATGCTGGCAGCATTGCCGCGTTGAATGGCAATGCTCAATCTTTGGCCGAAGTAGAGAATTATGGTCATGTGTTACTTCGACCAGACGTTTAGCAAGGTCTAAAAATAATTAAATTTGACTTTGAAAAGAGTTTGAGCTGGAGTAAAGGGCAGCGTTTTAGTTGTTGGCGTTTTGCTGTTGAATAGAATCTAGCAAGACTACAATTTTCTAATATGTCCAATCACATAATGCCTAAGCAAATAAATAATAATAAAGCCTTAATAATGTAGCGACCAAATTTTTTAATCATTGTTACGACTATTCGTTTATTAAAACAGTATTTTTTTTGTTTATTTATCTATCTTGCGACCTTAATTGCATGCCGAGTCGGGACCTATATCATGACGTCACGCAACACTATATTTTTAGTTTCTCTCTTTTTTTCGTGTGATTTGTTTTGTATAAGTGTCTATTTGTAAAAATGTAATGTTGTGTGATGTCTTGAATAAATGTATTTTTTTTCTTTCTTTCTTTCTAGTCACCATAAAAGTTTTATTAATAATATTTTAGAAGTTAAGTTTTTATGTTTTAAAGTTTGCGTGTTTATTAATTAATATTATAATAAAGTAGAATATGATAAAAAAAATTGAAATACAATATAAATTTCTAAGTCAGTTAATGACCCCGTTGAAATTTTTCTTTTTACTCCAACGACTCTACTAAAAAGCTCCTTTCTCTACCATGGTAGAGCAAAACCGTTTGGTAATAAAATCGCCTCTCGCCTCTACCGAAGGCTGTTACAAGTTCACAAAAACCTGGCTGATATTAACTCCCTTTGTGACTCTATCAACAGAAAGCAAGCCATGAGAGATAGCGGGTAATACAAAAGTATAGTAAAGGTAGAGTAAGGCAAAATACGTATAGAAGAAAGTAAAAAAATATCTAAGAGAGTTAATTAGGTAGAGAAAGAAAAATAGCAGTTTTATTGTAAATTAGCAGTTCTAAGATTAATAAGAGTAGATATGGTCGAAGTAGAAGGTAATGGGTGAAAATTTTGTAGTTTTTACCCTAAATATTTCAGTTTTCAGAGATTATAAACGTTTGAAATAGTGCGAGGATAATGCTGCCCATTCCTTGGATATTCTCTAAGCTCACTTTTATGGCACCCACGGGAAGAAACGAGGAAATTCGATCCTGACACAGGGACCATGAGGTGAAGTTAAACATTTTGAAGTAAAACTTCTTTACGCTCGCGTCACTTGGAGAGTAAACTGGTGAATGCGAAGCGAACGGTAGTTGAAGTTGGTTCACGTTGATCTCCATTGTCAACATAACAAAGTTAAAAATTTGTGTGTTATTATGTCCGGTAATGACAATTTACGGTTTTCAAGATGGCGACATTAACTTTAAACAAAGTTATACCGGCCGATAGATGGCGCTAAACCAAAGAAGTTTTACTTCAACCGTGTGGTCTAAAGCACACCCATTTTTTAATCTTTACCCACCCCTTATTTCGACTAGGGTATAAAACCGCTACTATCTTACCCTTGCACTGGTCGATACAAGGCATACGTGCTGGCAGTGGCAGGTGGCGGGCTATATTGGCCGGCTGCGAGCTGGGAGATAGAAGAAGCGATGGCTAATACTGTGGGAGTGACAGATGTTCTACACAGGTGGCGGGCTATATTGGCCGGCTGCGAGCTGGGAGATAGAAGAAGCGATGGCTAATACTGTGGGAGTGACAGATGTTCTACACAGGTGGCGGGCTATATTGGCCGGCTGCGAGCTGGGAGATAGAAGAAGCGATGGCTAATACTGTGGGAGTGACAGATGTTCTACACAGGTGGCGGGCTATATTGGCCGGCTGCGAGCTGGGAGATAGAAGAAGCGATGGCTAATACTGTGGGAGTGACAGATGTTCTACACAGGTGGCGGGCTATATTGGCCGGCTGCGAGCTGGGAGATAGAAGAAGCGATGGCTAATACTGTGGGAGTGACAGATGTTCTACACAGGTGGCGGGCTATATTGGCCGGCTGCGAGCTGGGAGATAGAAGAAGCGATGGCTAATACTGTGGGAGTGACAGATGTTCTACACAGGTGGCGGGCTATATTGGCCGGCTGCGAGCTGGGAGATAGAAGAAGCGATGGCTAATACTGTGGGAGTGACAGATGTTCTACACAGGTGGCGGGCTATATTGGCCGGCTGCGAGCTGGGAGATAGAAGAAGCGATGGCTAATACTGTGGGAGTGACAGATGTTCTACACAATGTGTCGACACAGACAAAATTCCATCACACTTGATTGGTTACTCATTTTCACTTAATACCGCACTTAAAACCACACAAAAACGCACTTAAAACCGCCGCAAAAACCAGCCTAATGATGTTATTTTTTTAAGTTTTGTTCTTCATAAAGAAGGACCTAAAAAGGAGGTAATATTCTAATTTTTTCCTGACAATTGTATTGGTAATATAAGGAATAGATAAAAAGCTAAAAAGTGCCCGTCTGCACTCTATCTCTTAAGTTCCTACTTAGGTACGAACTTAAGAGAGATCCTAGAGAGAACTCTAGGATGTCTACAATTGCATTGAAGTAGGTGCGTTATAGAGGGATAAGTGCGAACTTAAGAGCCGTCAAAGTTCAGTGCAGACGGGCTTAAAGGTACTTACGTAAAATTCCTCATGACTACCTGATGTTTCTGTATGTAATATGGTATTAAATATTTTAAAATATTCATAATTATATCATAAGCTTCTATCGGGCCTGATAGCTCAGTTAGTAGTTCTGCCATCTAAACTATAGGTTGTGGATTCGATTCCCACCCAGGTCAAACAATTGTGTGATGAACATAGATATTTGTTCTGTATCTAAGTATTGTATCAGTTATCTGGATTCCCATAGTAAAAGCTTTGCTTAATTTGAGGCAAAATGGCGCTGTGTGAAATGTCCACAAATATTTTTATTTATTTATTTATAATCCTACAAATCATATGTTGACTATTGTAAATTTATACCATATCAGCTGCAATATTGCAGTATTATTGAGCAGCGACAGGAATGTCACTTAAAATTATCATACTACTCTATTAACACTAGTAGGAGTAGTTTTGGCGGGAAAACGAAAAAGATCGCATTGTATTATTTTCCAAAACTTGTGTTATTTTCAGTGTTAGTGCATAAAATTGGCGGCATTTTTTTCGTTAAGTGCTGAATTACAGGCGTAAGTGCAGGAAAATGGTATAATGATGGTGAAACATTTCTTGTCGTGTTGTTTCCAAAACTCCATAGAAAGCTTCTGGTAAAATTGCCACCACTTTACTAGGAGTATGACTTGACTAGACTAGATAATGACTTGACTTGATGACTCGGACTGTGACTTGACTAGACACATATATATATGTTAGTTAACTTGAAAAATTATCAATTACTTGACACTGGCTAAATACACAAAAGTTTGGAGCCAAACTAAAAAAAAATCAGTAGCTTCTCTCCATGGCCATTCCACGCGTTTATTTTCAAACATTTATTATAATTTCCGAAATTTAATGAACAGTCGCCCAACGACCGCCACCTGCCGTGGCTGCAAACAAACAAATAGGCATTCCGGGGCCGAATTCCTTCTAGCAAGCGTGGAGAGCTGTAGGGACTTTTTAGCAGGGTGTTCTAATTTTCAAAGTAAAACTACTTTACGCTCTCTTGACTTGGGCAGTAAGCTGGTGAATGCGAGGCGAGCAAGTTGAAGTTGGTTCAGGTAGATCTCTATTGACAATTATAACATAGCTAAAATTTTTATTATTATGTCGGTATGTCCGGTAAAATGAGAGTTTAAAATTGTCAAGATGTCGACATTAACATTAAACAAAGCAAAAACAAAGTTATACCGACCGATAGATGGAGCTAAACTAAAGAAGTTTTACTTCAGTCATGTGGTCTAAAGCACACTCGTTTATTTTTGTTGGTTGGTCATCCAAGTACTTATGACAATTAAGTGATATAAATTAAAGTAAAAATGTTTATTTGCAAATCAGTCTTTTTTTAAAGGTTTGAATAACGTCTTTGATATCACTTGCGATTTTGTTTATTTGATATTAATATAGTTTCTGTTTACGGAAGAATTAATTGCGCTAAAAACATATTATTTATTTTTTTCGTCGTAAACAAAATCTGTAAATTATAATCGATAGAATTTAAGAAATACTATGGTTGATATTAAACCAGAGTCCTGCAGAAAGATGATTCCGTAACTACCATTCTTAATTTTTCTTTCTTTTCTTAAACTACTTCTTCCCTTTACAATAATTAAATGAATATATAATACCTTGTGATACGTAGGTAGCCTGAAAAATGTATCATGAGAAAACCTTAATAAAAATAAACTACACCTCTTCGCATCGGTTCCCACAAACCGCGGAAAGCGATGGATTCGAAACTAGATTGGATCGTTTGTATACTTCTGTATATTCTGTAGCTTTATCGATGTTCTGCTAAAACTGCAGCCTAAGCTGTGGTCATCATTATGAATGACCATTATTAATAACTGGCGACACTGGAGTGTATGTTTGACAGTTTCACTACGCAGCTTATGTGCGTAGTCACTAAAGTAATTTTCAAATTAGGATCGAAATTTTTATTGGTGTAATACAAAGTTCTTTATCACTCCCCGGTTCCCATTATACAAGTTTTGGTTAATTTAGGGATAGATGGCGCTGTTTTCAATTTCCACACACACAACCAGAAGAAATGAAGCAAGATCTAGAGTTTATATTAAATTTTATCAGAGTGCCTGGTCGATGCTACGCGTGAGCAAAATGCTGGCACTTATTTGGCACAACGAATAAGCATTGCAATTCAACGGGGCAATGCTGCCAGCATGTTGGGTACGCTACCTATTGGTAGTGGGCTGGAGCATTTGGACTGTCTATAGGTCATTGCGGCCAGTATATATATATAGTCCGTATGTTTTTTTGTAGGAGTAGGTAGTGTTTAGTATTAGTTATTACATCATTGTGTATTTAGTTGAAATTAAAGGCAATTTACCGTGGAAAAAAAAGCAAGATCCAGAATCGTATGAATTATGGCCTGGCGACCTACATACCGAAGTTCTGGCAATCGGACGTATGATTAAAGATGTAGTAAATGTGGTACAACGTAAACATGTTCAGGAAACGGTCACTAGCGATGTTGTTGGTTTATTGAAGGCTATATTTAACGGCGCTACGCCTTGGGCGGCTTGTTGAGTCCCTGTTATTGACACCAATCAGGGTTTTAAAACAATATGACTGAAAAAAATATCACATATTTACTATAATAATATCACTCAAGTATTTCTCAGCAGGCATTTAAATCGATTCAAGATCAAGTCGGCAGTCAAGTGAGAAAGAGAACTTTTTTTTTCCGTCTCACAACGGGCTTGTTTTATATTATGTGACAATAAGCAATTTGTAATTTTATATGTGTGGGCAGGAACGTGTTGTGGGTAGGTTGCAACCTATATAACTATAGGCCTTCAGCATGTCCGCACCGCGCCGTGTCTGGAACAAGAATGATCCGTAGCGCACCAATCGATCCCTTTATGTAGCCAGACAGGTAGGGGCGCCATGACAGTTGCCGGTGCTGCCACTGTAATACATTTAATGCCACCACAGGGTAAATTACGGTGCTCGATCGCTGTGCATAGAGTTTATAACTGGACGTAGCCGCCGTCACGGCCATACTGACGTGCGTACGTCCTCGTACGCTTAGCTTCACTTTGTACCTGGTGAGGGACATAAGTATCAGTGTTATTGCTCGTTCATCCTGACAATTAAATTGAGTTAAACTTGGAGTCTAAGTCAAAGTCAAAACATTAGTTTTCAATCTGATTAGTCAAAAGCATTTTAACCTTCCAGTCATCGTCAGGGTTAACCCTTCAGGACCATTAGTATCCCTTCATTTATAAAAAATGGACCGAATAATGCTAACCGGATAGATATCCCTTTAGCAACCAAAAATCATCATTCCTACATTTTTTTAATGGACCAATTAATGCTAGACCGGATAAAGATCCCTTTAGCAACCCACATTTTTTTTATGGACCATTAGTGCTAGACCGGATAGATTATCCCTTTAGCATTCGGACACATTTTTCTTGTCATCATTTTTAATTATTTTTTCTTTTTCTTACCCATTTTTTTCTCTCACGAATCATTACTTTTTTTACCATAACTTTTATTCTCTTTTTTTTTTACTGGTCTGGGTTAACCCTGCAACTAAATTTCATATTAGTATCACCCGCCGTCACGTCATCATTCACGTCACGTCATGTCACGTTTCGCGTTGCTTGAAGAGTAATTTAGAAATGGGCATTGGGCAATCCCACTTCTGATGTGGGCAGGAACGGGTTGTGCGTAGGTAGGTTGCAACCTATATAACTATAGGCCTTCAGCATGTCCGCACCGCGCCGTGTCTGGAACAAGAATGATCCGTAGCGCACCAATCGATCCCTTTATATAGCCAGACAGGTAGGGGCGCCATGACAGTTGCCGGTGCTGCCACTGTAATACATTTAATGCCACCACAGGGTAAATTACGGTGCTCGATCGCTGTGCATAGAGTTTATAACTGGACGTAGCCGCCGTCATATGCTTAGTGAAATAACTTAATTTTAAGTACCTAATATAACTTTGACTTATAAAAATGCTAAAAATAGCCTATCACATCACACTAATATTATAAAGGCGAAAGTTTGTATGTGTGTTTGTGTGTATGTTTGTTACTCCTTCACGCCCAAACGGCTAAATGGATTTGGATAAAATTCGGTACCAAGACAGCTTATACACTGGATTAACATATAGGCTACATTTATCCCGGAAAGTGAAATTTTCCCGTGGGATGAGCAAATAATTAAAATACTTTTTATCCGCGGGTAAAACCGCGGGGCGCAACTAGTTTGAAATAAATCCTTTGACTTTTGACTTAAGACTTTTGACCTAACCCCTTTTTAGCGGATATTGTTTTGTTGGCGTCCACCGTTTTAAGTTAAAGCCTCAATTGTTTTGTGCAGTCGAAGGTTGCTTAATTTTACCGATCAGTTAAAAACAGCCAGTCGAGTGGGCCACTATTTATAAACGGTTTATTATTATGATACGAGTTATAGAGGGGCTGCAGCGGGAGTATTAAAGTGAGACGATAATTATACTTAAGTTCTTTTATTTAATCTAAGTTTGTCCTTAAAACTAATTATAATTAATATGTACAAGTGACAAGTCTCGGCGATCGAGAACGAGTGACGTAGGAGGGGTCATGACAGCCTCACGGGGCTAAGAGGGGAACGCGGGACGCGGGCGATGCGCGGACGGCGGTCGCGATCCCATTCTCACGGAGGCGCTGGTCAGCACTTTCTTTATGTGTTAGTGCCTTGTGGATGTGTGTGAATCCAGCTGACGCGGCGACGACGACGTCTAGACGGTGTGATATGCGGCGCGTCCGGTGCACTTTGCATGCTATGTAACACCTCCCATCGCAGATCAGCAACTATTTCAGTACTTTCAGTCTAAATGTTGCTGAATGATCTGGATTTATGCAGCTGGGTGCTAAATTCTCATCATCGGCTTCTCTTATTGGTTGAACGTTAGTCGTGGCAGGCGTGGCAGTCGTTAGGCAGCGTTTTTGATCGTTCTTCGATTTTATAAAGATGACCAATACTCCTGTACTGGTGATAAGATGTAAAAGGGCATAGTTGTGTGATAAACTGAGTTCGATTGATTTTCAAGAGTAAGGATAGACTGAGCTGCTATCTTTTCTTGAATTTTGTAGAGTCCGTTGAAATTTATCGAGTTAAGTTTCATAGCAGGATATGTTTCATGTCCAGGTTCTGTATATTGGAGGATAATAATGGTCTTCATTGGCTGTCCTTTGATTTCATTGTTAATATTCATAACTGTTAGTTCGTCGGTGTGCAGTATACAGTTTTGCGGGATTGTAACAAAGTAGCTTCCGTGAAGGTAGTGATGTCTTCTCTTTTGAAATGCATCGTCACTTTGGTGGCTTTTCGGGAATATGATGATGTAGTGCTGAACGACCAATCTTTCCATTATTTCTTTAAAAAAATGTTATAAGTGTTCTTGTGCATGAGCTTCCAATTGTATGTGCTAGTAATAAATCTCGAATGTAGGATTTGTTCGAATTTGATGTTTGATATTCGCTTCGCATATGAACCGGTATTCTAACTTCGGGCATTCAGCCTCCATGTACACAGAATTTCTCGTTAGTTGCTATGTTACTGATAAGGGGGTAAGATGACCAAGTTATATTCGTTAGGTATAATGGTGAGTCGTTAAAGTTCGTATGTACTAGAGGAACAAATAGGAATTTTAAAAACTACAGCTAACTTATTTTCATAGAAATATGATCTAGACCTTATAATACTATAATATTCTCTAAGTTCTATACCTAAAATTTGATTTTTATCATGTAAAATATAAAGTTTTTGAATCATCTTACGCAATATATTTAATCCTAACATATAATGATGAGTGCGAGAGGCACGTGTGAATATATATCTTCTAGGTCTACGGAAATCATTTGCAATTTTTTCTATATTACTATTTATAATATTTAATAATTGTGCTATTTTATTCTGATTAACATTGATAGCTGCTATGGCATCGTTCTTTTTAAGAGCATCTGTATAGTCCAGTTAGAATTTTAACGACCAAACCAAGACCATCTATAAGACCTCGTTTCACATGACTTGGCTCTAAACTTTTTAATTAAATTGAAGCTTTAGACAAAACTTGCTGATCAAATGATCGAATTGCGTTTCGTAGGATGTAAAAAAAAGGATGAATAAAAGTACTATTTATCATATAAGATCTTGCTTTTAAAAGCTGGTTTTTATATATCTTAATTTTGTCTTCAATATCAGTCAGTTCAATGTAATGGATAAAAGAGTGGTAGTGGGATACTTTTTTTCATTTAGTTTACTGAAGTCTACTACAAGGCGCCATTTTTGTCGACCAGAAGCATCAGCCTTCTTTGCTTCTTCCCAAATAGGCGAGCTCCATGCAGAATCGTATGGTTTTAAAATGCCTTGCTCTAACATATTCCTAAATTGTTCACTCACCTCTTTCTTGTGAACAAAAGGATATCTGTAGCTCTTCGTATATACGGGGTTGTCATTGGTAGTTCTAATACAGTGCTTTAGTTTATTAGTAAAGGTCAAGGGTTCTGCCATTTACGCTCCGAAACGCAATCACCTCTTTGTTGCAAGTATGCTACACTGATTTCCTCCTATATTAATACTTTCATGTGAAGTAACATACGTCATTATAGTAGAGAAACGGGTTTGGTAGTGATCAAAGAATTGTTGAGGGGTGCTACTTCCCTGTGTGCTCAGGGAGAGGTCATTGTAGAGGGCTGTTTCATCTCGTTGGTCTGTGAAATTATTAATTAACACATTCTTGATGCCAGCGTAGCTCTCATAAAATAAAATTTAATATAAAATACAAGTTGATCACAAATTTTTATAAGCCTGGTTAAAATATTCGGGTTTCCGTCAAATTCAGGAACGAAGCGAAACGCTTTAAATATTGGGTCTGGATCGGATTACGTCATATCAATCGTGCAATATGTCTACGGTGTTTTACGATATTTATTTTAACTTCCGCAATTTTTGAAAATTTTTTTTTTATTAAAAAAAAAACAGTTTTATTTAATTTTATGATATAATTTAATCCAGGTTGGTTAATTAAATTTCATTTATTTATTCTATATTTATTTTTCCAGTTTATTGAATTTACATAAAAATTTTAAATTTATTTAATTTCATACAATTAAATATTACCAGCAATTAATTGTAATTCAATTCAAACTTATCAAATTTACTCACTGCATTTATTCTGAAATTAATTAAGAAATTAATTAAACATACAATGAATAAATTTTTCAGTATAAGATTTTATTTAAATTTAATTGATAATTTTAAATTGATTTTTTTTCAACAATTTTTTTTTATTTTTTTTTATTTCATCAATTTAATTAATTCTTTTTAATTAATATAATTTTAATATTTAGTCTATATTTATTAAGTTCATCAATTTATATAATTTGTTTAATTTTATTTATTTAATTTTTTTTTAAATAAATCAAAATCTACTACCAAAATAATTTTATTCAAATTAAAATGTACCAAATTCAATCAATACGTTTATTCTGAAATTAATTAAAAATTTAATTAATAATGGAATTGATCAATTTTTTGTATATTATAACATTTTACATATTAATTTCTTTTATTTTATTTCAAAATGTTAAATTTATAAATTTATTAATTATCTCTTTACCTACACTTAATTTATCGTAATCATTAAAATTCCATTTTAAATTCATTTAACATGAATTAATTATCATAATTAAATTTACATGACACCTTACCAGTACGATACTGAAAAAGGAATGGTCAGGTAAAATTAGTTTTTTCAAATTAATTCACTAATTTTTTTTTCAAAATGTTATATTTATAAATTTTTTAATTATATCTTTACCTATACTTAATTTGTCGTAATAATTAAAATTCCTTTTGAAATTAATTTAACATAATAATCTATAATATTAATGCATTATTAAAATTAAATTTACTTGGTACCTTACCAGTACGATACTGGAAAAGGTATGGTCAGGTAAAATCCTGACGAAATTACAACTAAAAGGGGGAAGCAACACCAGAGAAAATTCTAGCGTACTTACTGTATATTCATCATCTTTGGTTCACTTTAATATCCTTCGATTTCTTGAAAGCTCCAGCCACAGTCCTTCAGAGATGTCCGAATCCTTGGTCAAGGCTCAATAGCCAGTCACATACGCGCACAGTTCAAAGTTCACTGAGTTCACAGGGTTCCCAGAGTTCCACTCAGAAGTCCAAAAAGATGTCAAAATTTCCCGAGGGTCGTACGCGCACTTGACCCAAAGATCATACCGTCTGCGCCAGTTATAGAGGGGCTGCAGCGGGAGTATTAAAGTGAGACGATAATTATACTTAAGTTCTTTTATTTAATCTAAGTTTGTCCTTAAAACTAATTATAATTAATATGTACAAGTGACAAGTCTCGGCGATCGAGAACGAGTGACGTAGGAGGGGTCATGACAGCCTCACGGGGCTAAGAGGGGAACGCGGGACGCGGGCGATGCGCAGACGGCGGTCGCGATCCCATTCTCACGGAGGCGCTGGTCAGCACTTTCTTTATGTGTTAGTGCCTTGTGGATGTGTGTGAATCCAGCTGACGCGGCGACGACGACGTCTAGACGGTGTGATATGCGGCGCGTCCGGTGCACTTTGCATGCTATGTAACATACGTCATAACGGTATCATCGGTAGTAATAACAAGTATATCTATGTATAACGCGATACGTCTGCTGTTGTAAAAATAACCGTTATAAATAGCAGTCGGTCTCTATGCGAAGCGCTATTTTAGGCGCGGGACTGTGCGATAGAGAAATTGTTTAGATTTCATTAGTATTAGCAAATTTTTATTGAATGGCGAATAATTAATGGATTTATCAATGATATGATATGAAAATTGTATAGTGAAAATGAAATATATAGTAATATAATATAATATTATCGAAGGTGTAGTACATACTGCACCTTCGATCACATCGTCACTTCCCATCAGGTGAGAGCGTGGTCAAATGATAGACAAGTTTGAAGTAAAAAAAAAAAATGAAATGTAATGATATATATTTATTCAAGACACACACAATATAACACAATAATATAAATACAAATAGAAACAATACCATAAGAGAGAACATAATTAAGTGTGACATTATGTGATGTCAGGAATAGGTTCCGGCTCAGCACACACCTGAGGTTGAACAATACAACCTCAATTACTGTGTTAGTGGGTAGTGGTTAATGGGTAGTGGGTAGTGGGAAGTGGGAAGTGGGTAGTGGGAAGTGGGAAGTGGGAAGTGGGTAGTGGGTAATGGATAGTGGGTAGTGGGTAGTGGGTAGTTGATAGTGGGTACAATTTTCAATAACTTTTTTAAATTTCGGTCATTCTTCCTAGTGTTTAAAGGAATTAAAGTGTATTTCTGAACTGTCTAATATAAAAAATACGTAAATTGGATTCGCACTTATACAACAGTGAATGTCATGAGAATAGAAAAAAAACCGACTGAGGCAAAACCTTTAGTATAGCTCCATCTATCGGCCGGTATAATGACAATTTGTAATTTGTCATTTTACCGGATATATCAACATAATAATACAAATGATTAACTTTGTTATATTGACAATGGAGATCTACGTGAACCAATAACTTTGAACTTCCGTTTGCCTCACCAGCTTACCTACTCTCCAAGTCAAGCATGCGTAAAGAAACCTTACTTCAAAATATATAAATCGAATTTGCACGAAACAACAGTGACTATCGTGAGGATCATAAAAATGTTTATGACACAAAATTTGAGGCATTATTGCGACATCACCCAACCCGCACTTGGCCAGCGTAGATTGTAGCCTACACTCTCATACTGTGAAGGAAAACTCCTGTGATGAATAGAAGTTATTTTTCCTTAGCCGAAGATATAACATTACTCTTTGCCATATTAAATCTGTATTTACATTCGCTAATTTACAGTACTTTTATTGAAATTTATACAATCGGAAACTTATCCAAGTTATTTGATAATGATAATGATAATGATAAGTTTATTGATAATTATAAAAAATTACAAGTTGAAATTATTAAATAAGCATAAAAAATACAATAATAAATGCAATAACATAACTATTGTGTAAAATAATGTTATTAAAATAGTAGTATATAAAAATTAAAAATTAAATTGATCATACCATTTTTGGAATGAATTCCTTGACGCTATATGGCGCCATATCTATAAGAAAACTCTTTATTTTATTTTTAAAAGTCTGAACATTTTCAACACTGCGTATGGAGTCTGGAAGAGCGTTAAACATTTTGACACCAGCTACCCTAGTACATTTCCCAGACTTAGCAAGTCTATGTCTCGGTAGTATAAGATCGTGAGCTCTTCTTGTTCTTATTTATCGTTCGTTGTTCGTTCTTATAATTATATTTATTCTTATATTTATATAATAGTTCTTCATTTCTTGTTCATTTTAATCGTTATTATTGAAGAAAAACTTCTTTACGCACGCTTGGCTTGGGCAAGCTGATGCGTAGTAAGGCAAACGGATTTTGATTCACAGAGATCTCCATTGTCAACATAACAAAGTTAAAAATTTGTATTATCATGTTGGTATATCCGGTAAAATGAAAATTTATTATTTTTGAGATAGCGACATAAACATTAAACAAAGCAAAAACAAAGTTATACCGGCCGATAGATGGAGCTAAACTAAAGAAGTTTTACTTCAGTCGAGTAGTTTAAGGCACACTCGTTCTTTTTCAAATTATTAAAATAAGACGATGACTGTATAATTATGCACGAAATTAGCTGGTTCTTTCAAATTCACAGTCTCATTGAGTCAGATATGGCAAGTAAAGCCATCATTAGTGTAAATTGAAACCAACCACGTTGAGTTGCGATCAAAGCGCTCTCTGGCGAGGAAAATAGCGACGCAGCGCTACACTGCTTGTAGGTATTAGCGTTATTACACTAATTGACGGTACCTAAACGAAACGTCAATAAACGTCAAATATATATAATGACGTTCAAACCTATTAATACCTTTTCCAATTAAATTGTGTGGATTAAATTAGATTTATAATTTATAAAAAAAACGAATGTGCTTTAGACCACATGACTGAATAAAACATCGTTAGCGCCATCTATCAGCCGGTATAACTTTGTTTAATGTTAATGTCGCCATCTTGTAAACCGCCAGTTTTAAACTGTCATCTTACCGGACATCCCAACTTAATAATAAAAACTTAAAGTACATTTTGACTTTGCTATGTTGACAATGGAAACTTATGTGAACAAACAACTTTTACTTCCGTTCGCCTCGTCAGTTTACTTCCCAAGTCAAGAGTGTGTAAATAAGTTTTTATTACCAAGTTTTTATGCCCAACGATCACATACATAGACCCTAACTAGGATTCCCAACTAGGAATCTAGGGACCCAGGAACTATGCGAACCATGCTGTCACAACACTCAGACTCAAAACAAGTATTTGCGCTTTTTTTGTGCAGAAATACTTGTTCTGTTGCGGGAATCGAACCCACCGCCTCCAAGTTAGACTGCTCAATTACGTCACCACAAAGGTTCTCTAAAAATGTGACTATAAATTCACATTTTTATGAAAATTAAAAGTGCCTTTACGTAGATTTAGATTGACGCCGAATTTCACTATCAATTAATTTTTCTCTCATTTTGTCTTAACGATAACCTTTGATCTGCCGCCGTGACTTAATTAAGACAGATTACTAATTTACGACTTTTGACCGCTAAAGGCAGGCAAATGTCAATTTATTATCGTTGTAATTACTTTAAAATATTGTTTTATTAATTGAAATGTTAGTAATTGTTCTTATATAAAAAGATTAAGAAAGAAAATTAAAATATCTGATAGTAATAAAATTTCAACCATTGCGGCAAATAGCTTAGAATGAGAAAAGAACGAAGAAAATATCAAATGAAATCAAAACAGTTGCTTATTTGCAAAAACACGCTATTAATTTGGGTACAAGCTCACATAGTAAGTAGTGACGTGCATTAAGACTGCAAGCAAATCAGCAAATATTATTATAATAATAATAACGCCCAACGATCACATACATAGATCCTGGATCCTAACTAGGATTCCCTGCATCTATAGACCCAGGAACTACGAGGACCATGGTCCCATAACACCCAGACTTAGAACAAATATTTGCGCTTTTTTTTCTGTGCAAAAATACTTGTACTGTCGCGGGAATTGAACCCGCCATCTCCGGGTCTATGAGCCGACCTGCTCAACCACCACACCACAGAGGCTGTCAATATAAATGAAATTTTTAAAAAAGTATTTTTGTTACTACATGTTACATATTCCTTAACACTATAGAAACGTTGGCTTAAAATCCAGTTTTACTAAAAATGTATTTTTTTTTTGTTCCAGACCACACTCCGAACGAATCGACTCATCAATTCAACATGTTCTGAACGAAACGACAGTGCAGTGTGTTGTAAATAACATAGTTATAGTGTAGTGTGTGTGATGTAAAGTGTTTTGTGTTGTGTTGATGTGTTTTCGACAAGAGATGGCGCTGAAAACAATTGTGGCGGTCGCCATTTTGGCTGTCGTCGGGTGGCCTTCGACGTCAGCTGAAAGAGGTAAGACTTGGGCTATCATTTTATAACTAGATTATGGAAATTGAAAACACCTACTAAATATACATATTTTTGGAATAAGAAGAGGCAATGTTTTACGTGTTTTTTAAACATTGATATTCAAATATGTTTAAAACATAAATAAAATAAATAATAATAATATGTGTGGACATCTCACACAACGCTATCTAGCCCCAAACTAAGCAAAGCTTGTACTATGGGAACCAGATAACTGATACAATACTTGGATACTTTTTGTTTGTAAATACATACATAGAATATAATATAACACCCAGACACAGAACAAATATCGATGTTCATCACACAAATGTTTGTCCTGGGTGAGAATCAAACCCACAACCCACAGTTCAGAAGGCAGGGATACTACTAACTCAGCTGTCGGGCCAGACAATAGTATGTGATGAATATTTATTGCATAAATACATAACTATTATAGAAAAATTAATTATGACGTTATTTTTAAAATGTGGTGTCTTCATCTAAAAACAACGTAAAAAAATCCTTACGTTCTATTGCTAAAAGAATTAGTGCCTTTATAGAGGTGATTTAATTGCAATAAATAAAAGTAATTAGTAATCTAAATACACAAAATATATTTAATTTATATTTAAGTTTCGAAGATGCTTGCCGAAATCTAATAAAATTAAAAACTGACTTTTCGTTCGCACAAAAACTACACAAGTCTAATCTATAAAAAAAATTCAATCAGGCTACTAAGCCGATTTCAGTATTTTTCAGTATTCATTTATTTCAGGGACACAAGTGACGCTTCGACAATTTTACCTAGCTATATAAGGCCTGTATATGACCAGCTGAAGTAACTAGATTGCAACCAAAGAAACACAAATTTTGTATGGATTTGACAGTTTTAATACGTAGTTTATATGCATAGTTAGTGTGGAAATTTCTCTTGTTGCATTGCAATCAATGTTTCGTGATCAATCATCTATTCTCCGCCATTTAGGAACTATATGAAATCTTCCTGCCCGGTGGTATAACCTAGAATACACAATCAGGCGCCGTGTCACGTGGCCCGACAACAAAACGAATAAGCCACTGCACAAACTGAGTGGCGCGGCAGACGGGCGATTTTAACGCCAAAACATTTTAAAGTATTACTTCTTTACGCTTGACTTAGAGACAGGAGTGAGCTGGTAAATGCAAGGCGAACGGTAGTTGGCATTGATTTACGTAGATCTCCATGACAAATATAAAAAAATGTATTATTATGTTGGATGTCCGGTAAAATGACAATTTGTAACTGTCAAAATGGGAACATTAGCGTTGAACAAAGCAAAAAAAGTTATAACGTCCGATAAATTTTTACCTCAGTCGTGTGGTCTAAAGCACATTAGCTTTTTTTTAATTCGCTTAGTGTTACTTTATATTTTTTTAAGTAATCATTGTCATCAAGTAATCGTTGTTAACCCAACTCAGGATCCTTCAGGCGACTTAATAATAATACCAATAACCAAATCCAAAAAAGAAGGAAGACGCGGAATGAGTTTCTACCAGCGGCTTTTTACAAGAATATACATTTCAAAAAAAATATCAAAAGAGTATTATCGTAAAGTAAACAACGCATTAGTGGCATGCTTAAGAGCATAAAAACGAAGAGTTAGAATAAATTTAGAATTTTGAGCTAAAAAATTGCTCCAGTTATTTTCCCGCTCGTCTGCCTATCCACCAATCAGTTTCCCCGCCGAAATCGCCGTGACGTGGGCTTAAAAGCTTTTCGAGATTTTTCAGCGTCCCATCCACTGTTATAGCAGGACGATGTATTGTTTCTGATACAACAATAGTAACGAGGTTCGTGTTCATTGCGGCTTAGAAACGGGATCGTGGAGAGATTGGCTTTGAGAGAGAGCAATGCATGCAATGGATAGACAATAGATTGATTAAGTAATTGGATTGCAATGGATTTTCGACTCTACATCTGTATCGGAGAGTCCGTATCTAGAATGGTGATATGTTAACCGTGTTTTTAAATAAAACGGAGAAGCTAGCTTCTCAATATGTATTAGTTTTAGTTTTTAGCGATTAAATTAGTTGCACCAACATGAGAAAAAAAAATTAAGAAAAAATTATGTGTGGGTTGTGTTTGGGAACGGCCGATAGAAGTGGTAACTAAGTAACTTGTGACATATAGCTCACTAGCGGCCCGTCCCGGCTTTGTGCGGGTATACATTTATTTTTTTATTTTGGCATAGGCATACAATAAATGCAGGACATACCTAAATAATAATCATAGTGATATAACTACAATAGTTAGACACTTACTAATAAGACATTTTTTGTAGATATTGATATGTTCTTTATTATTAAGGAACATTTTTTTGTTCTATCATCAATAGTTTTCGCAGCGCATGCGATGAAAGATATTGTATAGGCATTTTTTTACGCTGTTGGTAACATTATTGTAGTTTTAGTACAGATCCTTATTTTTTCTTGCAATTAAAATAACCTATATCAATTAGTGATAATGTAGCATTCAAATGGTGTAAGAATTTTTAAAATCAGTCCAGTACTTTTTGAGCCAATTCGTTACAAACATACTCACATACAAATCTTTCCTCTTAATAATATTAGTATAGATGGGAAGCGTGCGGTGACGATGACGCGAGTTTCACGTTTTTAATTCACCCAAAAAGCGCACATATATACACAGTATAAATATAGCTCATGGAAAGCGTTCGGTGACGATGACGTGAGATGACAAATGAGAGTTACAAAAGAAACGCATCCTGAGACTTTTAAAGTTGAACTCTTAAATGTTGCTAACTCTTACTTACAGGCTTATAGTTTTAGAATTATTAAATTAGGTATAAAATTTTGTGAAAAATTGGCTGGTGCATATATTTTATCCCACAACAGTATTATTAAGCACTGCAGTGCGTGTAATGTGTTATGTAATCGACGGACTCTGACCGCGGGTTGGCCAGTTGTCAAGTCCTTAATGGACTTACCTTTGACTTACATTGTTGCATTACATTGTTGCATTACATTGGTGTTGCCAATGCAATGAGGAAGGAAAGCTACCATTTGAAGAAGAAAACTGAAAATGGGATCTTGTTTACTGTGGTCATGTTTTTAATCATAATATAGTGATTGTAACGAAATAAGCAACATCATATTGTAAATAACGTGGCGGATGACGATGATCAGGATGACGTGCGCAGTGCAGTGTCACGCGAAACTCTAAACTTTAGAGTTCTGAGTGACAATGCAACTGATATGAGCAGCCGTAGCGCTTAACATCAGGCGAACGGTTAGCTGTCACGTAATTCCATAACATAAAAAAAGCCGAGAGCAGATCTTACAGTTCCGTTTATTTTTATTGCTCAATATGGTGTACATAACTTTTCTCTAGCAAACCAAAAGCTAAATGCTTTTTCTGCTCAACCACCTGACTCTTCTTGATCAATCACGCAGCAGTCAGTGTTGCCAACTAGAAAAAACAATTCAACCAACTTAATTTAAAAAACTAATGCATCATGAGTGGCAGTGCTAAAACTTAAACGCAGACGTAAAATGACGTGTTTCTCTGCATTTAAAAGAATCCATTTTGATCACTTCACTCTTATACCACCGTCTCCGTTCCACTACAGGACCAATCACGGCGAAGACCAATTTCCCATCCCTACGTTGTTGTTCGTACGACACGCTTTGCAAACTCTTTTAATGTACGATTTGTACGAGTTAGAGAGTGGAACTCATTCCCGTCGTCAGTATTTCCATCCACTTACAATTAGAGTGTCTTTAAATAATAATAATAATTATAATAATAATAAGCGCCCAACGATCACATACATAGATCCTGGACCCTAACTAGGATTCCCGGTGTCTAGGGACCCAGGAACTACAAGAACCATGGTCCCACAACACCCAGACACAGAACAAGTATTTGCGCTTTTTTTTCTGTGCACAAATACTTGTCCTGTCGCGGGAATCGAAACCACCACCTGCGGATTATGAGCCGACCTGCTCAACCACTATACCACAGAGGCGGTCAACCTAAAAGTATATAGGTTATTTCTGGGTAAACGTGCTCCACTTTCGACCTCATCATCATTTACCATCAGGTGAGATGTAGTCAAAAACAAAACCATCGAAAGTATTAAAAAAAAACACAACAAAAGATGCAATCGAATCAACAACACCTCTCTTCTTCAACCCTCCTTTTTGAAGTCGATTGAAAAGTATTAAAATCCAGTCTATATCCATTTAGTTCCACCAATCACGCAGTCCGAGTAGTTCCACGGAACAATTGCCATTTCTCATGTATTCATTCTGAATTTGTTTGAAAACTGGGTACAAAGCTGGCAACATTGAAACGTCCGGAATTCGGAATATCATCCTGTTTCTAGTTGCACCGTGACATTCCTGTTCGTCAAAGAGACTATTGGGTGCATCGTTCTTGGAGTTCCGTAACTAAAAGGTGAAAATTGGACCTTATTTTTATTACATCACAGTATAATATACAGTTCCCTTAAATTTTCACTTTAATTTCATACTGAGAAATGTTTGGACGACAATATTTTCATCTACTCGTATATTTATTTTTCAGGTATTTAGAATTAAAAACCAAAAATTATAGGAGGCCAATCTCAAAGTATAGTATATCCTTTAAAACAAAAAATCCAAATCGCTAGCAACAAAACAAATACAACTAAATTGAGTACCTCCTCCTTTTGAAGTCGGCCAAAATCGGTAAAAAAATTAAATTCTTACTCCAGAATAAACTGTTCACTTTGAATCATTCGTAGAAACAAGTATGCACTTTACTGTAATCAAATCAAGCCGAATTTCGGTACATTAAGCCATTTTCCTTACACAATTTTCATTAGATTTTCATCTATTAAAATACCACCCCCATTTTCCATATCGATGGTAGGGGGTGGAAAGTAATAAAATAAGCTTATCTATTATTAAGTATACAAAATAAATTGCCCCTTGAAAGCAGATTTTATCATTACAATTTAATATTAAAATCCGGAACGCGCGAAATAAGCAATATTTTTGATGCCGTATTTTGTAAAACCGCTTTTTCATCTTGGACCTCGTTATCATTTTATTGTTATGAGAGAAAAAAATTAGGATTGTGGTTTAAAAGTGAAAGATTTAGATTATTTCAAATTAACAATATTATGTACGGAAATTTAAACAAATTGAATAATATAAAAATACACTAAATAAAAAATACTGTCGTCGGTATACTTTTTTTTTCATAAGTTCTTCATAATTTTTCTTTTATTTGATAACGAACTTCTGCTCGCAGCTTCGCCCGCGGCGTGGCCTATGGGAAAATAATTCAACCACCCATTTCACCCTCTTGGGTGGATTTTCGGAAAATCCTTTCTTAGCGGATGCCTACGTCATAACATCTACCTGCATGCCAAATTTCAGCCCAATCCGTTCAGTGTTTTGGGCTGTGCGTTGATAGATCACTATGTCAGTCAGTCAGTCACCTATGAGTTATATATATTTAGATGTACCTATTAGAGGTGATGTTGAGGCAGATTGGACCTTTTAGGATATTTATTGAAATAATCTGAATTATGAATTAAATCTTTTAAAAAAATATATTTTTATAATATTGTTCTAAGCATATAATATTATAAATTGTTTAATGTTAAATATAGCAAAAAATATATATAAACAAAAAGCAAATCTATTATAATAAATGAGTTTGAACAAAGATTTTTTCTGTCAATACATTTTAACCTATTTTAAGTGATCGATTTGAAAAGAAATCTAAGCACGTGTTAAGCAAATACCAATATTCAAACCACCCTTACGATACAAAATGTAGGGCGACCCATTAGAAGGGCAAATATTCACAGATTGAATAATGTTCCGAGGGAGGGCAATGCAATTTATGAAATTAACTTTACAATTTCCGCAGGTGCGTAATGTCGGCAAAAGGAAAATCTATTATTAATAACGTTAGGATAATCTTTTCCGTAGCTTTTGGAGGATAGCATCATGTTCCTACACGGTGCTATCCTCTATGACTCCTGTCATAACGGTGTTTAGTGGCTAAAGTCAAAATCAAATTATTGAAAATATCTATACATTTAAAATTCAAAGTCCTGACTGACTGACTTATATATCAACGCACCCCCTAAACCGCTGGACCTAGAGACTTGAAACTTGGATGGTGTGTTCTTTGTAAAGTGTAGGTATCCACTAAGAAAAGGTTTTTCAAAATTCCACCCCTAAGAGGGTGGTTGAATTATCTATGAAAAATTTTCTTTTTGTTTCCTATAGGCCACGCGGGTGAAGCCGCGGGCAAAAGCTAGTATATTCATATATAACTTTGAAACTCGGCTCATAATTAGGAGGCGGCAGGTTTGATTCCTGCGACGCAAAGTATTTGTGCACTGAATAAAGCGCATATAGTTGTTGTGGGAGCATGATTCTTGAAGTTCCTGGGTCCCTAGCTACAAGGAATCCTAGTTAGGGTCCAGGATCTATCTACGTGATTATTGAGCGTCATTTTTATTATCACTATAACCTAATTGTTTACTGTTTAATAACCCTTGTTGATTCTCACAGCTATCATAATACGAACTCTTCAATCTCGACGTTATATAAGTATAGAAAGTTTTTTATATGTAAGTAATTTTATTCATTATACTTATGTAAGTAGGTATATTATATTATTTTTATATAATTCAGTATATTATGCGTAATATATATATATATATATATATATATATATATATATATATATATATATATATATATATATGTATATATATTTTATTATTATTATTATATACATAGACGTTTTTTATTTTAATATCAATTTGTACTGCACCGCTACCATTTCTTTTCTTGCACATCCAGGTTGACTGGTAGATAATGCTTCATAGCATTAAGTCCTCCTTGTACATTATTTTGTGCTAAAGTATAAATAAATAAATAAATAAAAAATAATGAGTTACTAATTGTTATTAATTGCACTTTACCTTGTTAGCAAAATGTCATAACGTAGAAATAGTTATTTTCGGGAAAAAAATCTGCGAACGGTACCTTTACGCAATTCGTTATTACCAAAGCCCTGGGGACCTCAATTCATATGCCTCCATATATATTGAATTTAGCAAATGCTTACCCCCGGCCAATTCGAGTAATTTCTAGCCGTTTCTACCTTCCAAATATTTTCCTATTGTGTTTTGATTTTTTTGAGGGTAGAATTATATTTGCTGATGACAGTGCTGGTTTTCTAAATGTAATCGAATATTACTTGTATTGAAAGGTACTGTGGGCAGGTGAGACGGGAAAAAACTGTATTTTCATTAGAAAAAATTGTGTTGGTAAATATATAAGGTTCGAAATTGAACGGCAGGTGTCTAGGATGCTTATTTATTTTTCATTGTGATTTTAGTATATGGGAATATTTCCATCTACATCAGTGGTGTCCCCTTACAGGGACAAACGGGAATAAACGTTCTATCGGCTTTTTCTTAATGCCCTTAATTTTGATCGAATGCAAGGAAACTATTCCCAACAATCGACCTCCTTAACAGTGGGGCACTTTGGGATTATTATTCCCATTTGGCCCTTTGCTTTTTTAGTAGGACGTTTGGGAATTTGTATTAGTAGCTGTAGGCCTATGCCTACATTTATATAGAGTTTTTTATAGAGTTATAGTTGTATACTCACAGATTTGAGAAAATTAAGTAAGTAAAGTTAAGTAGTCAAATCGTTGTTTTCTCCTTCTTGTTAACGTGAAACTGGCAGAAAGGTCAAAGACAGTTGCCACAAAGAAAAAAAAAGAAAAGAAAAATTGCAATGGTTATTATATTTGAGAAATGTGGATAAAATAAGAAAAAGCTATGCAATTATATTATATTACACTGGTTGCGCCCCACGGTTTCACCCGCGGATAAAGAGTATTTTAATTATTTACTCATCCCACGCTAAAATATAGCCTATACGTTAATCCAGTGTATAAGCTATCTTGGTACCGAATTTCATCAAAATCCATTCAGCCGTTTGATCGTGAAGGAGTAACATACAAACATTCACACATACACACAAATACACATACACACATACAAACTTTCGCCTTTATAATATTAGTGTGAAGTGTGATAGTGTGATTTTCATCTAAATAATAGACTCTCTTTTTAATGTTTAAGTTCAAAAGTAAAAAGGAACTTTTTACATAAAAATATTTGCACGTAATACACACTCAACGATAAACAACTTTGATATCCATAATAAAAACCGCATACGCCTAAATAAATCCAACGCGACCCTTCCGGGCAGCGCGTTACCGGAAAAATCCGGTTATGACCGGACCCTGGTAAAAATTATCCTACGCTGCCGTGGAGGAAACGGCTAGTGGAGGACTAATACTTCTCATGGAAAATAACCACCGCTCGAGATTAGAGGCACAGACAAATAAGCTGCTCTGATTGGTCCACGCACGGCTGTGATTGTACAGAAGACTGAACAGGTGATTGGTTAATTGTATCATCATTATCAGCCAGATGAATCCACTGGATCTCCGTGGTTCTGACCAGGGGCTTTACCGCGTAAGTCTGGTGGAGATGGTAATCGTGTTCTCTCTTGCTCGCACTCGTGGACTTGTTAATTGGCGCGTGCAGGATGGCAGGCGAAGCCGATTCTCAGAAAAGTTACGCGGTAGGGGTGCAGGTCAGTCTACCTAGTGGAAGACGCTGCGTTTTCCGTGGTTGCCACTGAAGAACCTTTCTTCCTCATCCATGGCTAGTTGCGAGAATTGTAGCGTGCCCATTTCCATTTCAATTTGCTAATTTTCAGAGCAATATCAGTGATTTTAGCTTTCCTTCGGATCACCTTGTTCTAAACTTATAAAATAGAGAATAGCATATCACATTTCAAAATCAAATATACATTTTTGTGTGTTAGGCGCGTCTACAATGTTCACACTACAAATAGCGTATTTTTGGTGACTGACAGGAAGCAGTGCTAGCTGTCATGTTTTTTTATCTTTGGCCTTTGCCCTGCTCCCTAATGGCATTAGTGTGAATATTGGATGCGCATTTGCATGAAATATGACTTAAATAAATACGTGATAAGCATCTTTTGAATCGTAGATTGATATTTTAGGTCCGGCTGAAGTTATTTCTGGAGAAATATGAAAGTGGCACGAGGTGTTTTGAACGTATAAAGTGAAATATTATTGTGATTATTATTATTATAACATTAAATTGGTGTTGAGACCCTGGGTGACCAAAAGCGAAAAAAGCGAAAAAAGGGTGATCATATTTTTTTCTGCTTTTTTCTTTGTGTTGCCACTTTACCCATAAATTTAATGTTTTTTTTTTGGGTTTGGCTCCACACTTTTTTGTACTTAGCCAGTGTCAAGTAATTAATTTCACAACTTAATTAATATTATTTTTTTTTTTACAGAAGGCAAATAGCCTTTATTTTTTAAATACTACAATAATTTAATAACTAATACTTAAAACTACCTACAACTACCACTACTACAAAAAAAAAATTGGACTATATACTGGCAGCGATGACCTATAGACAGTCCAAATATACACTGACACCCGCTACTCCAGTCCCCTCGTGACCACGACCAATGTAACTTGGTCGAAACGTCGAGGTTTGTCAATATTACATTTTGATAATTTTTGTGCGCGAATAGACCCGTTTTATCTTTACAATATGAGTTCAAGTCGCGAAAGTTTAAAAAGTGTTATAGTCCAAATATAATATGTGTCAAGTCAAGTCACAGTCCAAGTCATCAAGTCAAGTTAAGTCTAGTCAAGTCATACTCCTATGGAGATTTGGAAACAACACGAAAAGAAATGTTTCACAATCATTATACCACTTTCCCACACTCATGCCTGTAATCCAGCACTTAACAAACATAATGCCACCAATTTTATGCACTAACACTGAAAATAACACGAGTTTTGGAACATAATAAGAGGCGGTAGCGCGATCTTTTTCATTTTCCCGCCAAAAAACCCAATTTAATGTTAATCCAAATAACCTTACACAGGCTATATTAGAATGACATTTAATTGAAAAGTATTTATAAAGTACGTCACCTAATTAAACACTACTTTAATATAACCTTGATATTCTTCAGCCCGTGTTAAATGTGACAACTTGACAAGACACCCCCTCCCCTGTAGTTGTTTGTCGACAAAATTACAATTCTTATCCAAATACATTCAAGATTTTTTGTAATGTTGATTAAAAAGTCCCAAGGTGATGCTCTTGAAGGTAGATTTCTATAATGATACTAATATTGTTTACAGTTTAATTTTTTTTTTTATGTTAAGGAATGACGTGACGAGCTAGCCGTTCGCCTGATGTTAAACGACATGGCTGCCCATATCAGCTGCAGTGTCACTCGGAACTCTACAGTACAGAGGTTCGCGTGACACTGCACTGCGCGCGTCATCCAGAGACATCAGCACAATCTAGTATTAAGATTAGTAAACTGTGAGATCAGATCATAAAGTCTCATTTGCCCAGTAATTTCACTAGCTACAGTGCCCTTCAAACCGGAACACAGCTTGCGCTTGCGCACTACTGCATACTTGATCGCAATAATCATAAATATGATTGGCGTGATAGCTCAGTTAGTAGTAACCCTGCCTTCTGGACTGCGGGTTGTGGTTTCGATTCCCACCCAGGACAAACGTTTGTGTCATGAACATCGAGGTTTGTTCTGTGTCTGGGTGTTATATTGTCGATGCTGCGCGTGACCAAAATTCTGGCACTTATTCGGCACAACGAATCAGCATTACAATTCAACGGGGCAATGCTGCCAGCATGTTGGGTACGCTACCTACCGGCAGTGGGCTGGAGCATTTGGACTGTCTATAGGTCATCGCGGCCAGTATATAGTCCAAATATATTTTATTTGGTAGTAGTAGTAGGTAGTGTTTAGTATTAGTTATTATATCATTGTAGTATTTAGAAAATAAAGGCAATATGCCGTGAAAAAAAAAAATTGTATACTATGTATGTATTTACAAACAAAAAGTATCTAAGTATTGTATCAGTTATCTGGTTGCCATAGTACAAGCTTTGCTTAGTTTGGGGCTAGATGGCACTGTGTGATGTCCACGCATATTTAATTATTATTTAACTATCATTGATAAAATAAGAAATATTACGACTCATCATTTACATTTAATCAAAAACGGCATTGAGCACATCTTGATATTTTTTATTCTAAATTTTTCACATCGATATTTCGATGTTAAATTATTTTGAATAGAAAAATTAAACAGATAATTACCTACCTACCTTTCCGTGATCCGGTAATCTAATAAACACATATCAAATGCAAGTCCATAATCAATCATATGATAATCAATAACTCATTTATTATTCTAACCATTTTATCCATAACAATACAAGGTTTATAAAAAACCAGAATATAATTTTCACCGTTAATTAAGTAATAAGCAACACGAAATCTACCTTCGAAAAAAGGTCAAAAGTAAATTAAATTATACAAACAGAAATAGTAACAAGAAGTAATTAGGAAGAACATTCGATACTGGAGTGTCTTCATTTGTTTCTTATTTCGTTAGTAATATTGTCCCAGTCGTTTATGACTTTAAGTGTATTTTTGGTTACTAGGTGGTAGGACTTTGTACTAGGTGGTAGGACTTTGTACTAGGTGGTAGGACTTTGTTGCAAAGTTCGTCTAGGTAGGTACCACCGCTTTGCCAGTTATTCTGCCGCCAAACAGTAGTGTGCAAGTACTACTGTGTTCCGGTTTTAAGGGCACTGTAGTTAGTGAAATTACTGGGCAGTTGAGACTTTATGATCTGATCTCACAGTCGATAATCTTATTATCAGACTGTGCTGATGTCTCAGGATGATGTGCGCAGTGCAGTGTCAGCGAGAAACTCTGTTTTGGAGTTCCCAGTGACACTGTTCTGTTATGGGCGGCCGTGGTGCTTAACATCAGGTAAACGACTAGCTCGTCACATCATTCACTAACATAAAAAAAAAAAACTCGTTTCGTTTTTTTGGACAAAAATATGGTGCCCGTATTTTTTTTAGTATAACTTCTTTGCGCACGCTTGACGTGGGAAGTAAGCTGGCAACGGAATAAGCGTTACGGAAATAGATCGAGCGAATGGAAGTTCAGACGGAGATAACTTAAAGATAGAAAGAGAGAGAGTAATGTTTCGTATAGAATTTTACTTCAATCGTGTAGTCTAAAGCAAACACTATTTTTATAAAAGCCACGCACGGGTGTTCTTATGTCGCCTTGTGAATTTGGGCAGTGTTTTTTTTTGTATGTTTTAGGTCTACACAAGTGATTGATTTTTTGCTACTTCAAACTTGTCTAGCATTTGACCACGCTCTCACCTGATGGGAAGTGACGATGCGATCGAAGGTGTAGCATGCTAGCCAAGTAAATACCTATTCACTCTTCTCTTGAACACGCTCTATATTTCACGCAGATTTGTGTCAAGTCACAGTCTAAGTCATCAAGTCATAGTTTTTTATAATCCGAGAAAGCGGTGATATATCGGTCCAAAAAGTGTTTTAATTTTTATTATCTTATTTATAGACGCTTTATCCCTAAATGTAGTAACTGGACTATGTTTCGAGGTTAAATATATACTCTCCTGGACAGTACAGTAGAGGCGAACCACCAAAAGCACAAAGCCAGCTCAAACTAACCGCGGCCGGCATTCTTGAACAACTATCCAATGTTATTATCACAGGACCCGGGATCGGATGGACCCAAGTTTTTGCACTTTTGACCGTGATTCACCGGCGGGAAACAATAAATTTTCCAGGAACATACTGAGTCCGTGTCTGTAATTAAAACTCTATGGAATTTTCACATTTCGGATATCGGTGCACTAATTAGGTAGTACTTAATAAATAAAAGTTACAATTTACTTCATAAGAGTTAATTTAATTTAATTAACTTATATTAAGTAATGCTACTTCAAACTTAACCTCAAACCATGCATTGAAAATAGATTAATGTTAGCACTTTCACAAGTTCACTAGGTGGTAGGACTTTACTGCAAAGTTCGTCTAGGTAGGTACCACCGCTTTGCCAGTTATTCTGCCGCCAAGCAGTAGTGCGCAAGCACTGCTGTGTTCCGGTTTGAAGGGCACTGTAGCTAGTGAAATTACTGGGCAAATTAGACTTTATGATCTGATCTCACAGTTTAGTAATCTTATTACTAGATTGTGCTGATGTCTCTGGATGACGTGCGCAGTGCAGTGTCACGCGAACCTCTATACTTTAGAGTTCCGAGTGACACTGCAGCTGGTATGGGCAGCCGTGTCGTTTAACATCAGGCGAACGGCTAGCTCGTCACGTCATTCCTTAACATAAAAAAAAAAAAAATATGAGAACCTTATTTATAATTGTTTTAAATATAAATTACGAAGAGCTTAATGTCAAATATAGCAAGCCTTTTATAATAAACTAGCTTCTGGCCGCAGCGTAGCCCACGTGGCCTATAGTAAACGAAAAATACATTTTTTCATAGATTATTCAACTACCCATTTCACCCTTTTAGGGGTGGAATTTCAAAAACTCCTTTGTAAGTGGATACCTACACTGTACAAAGAACATACTTTTCGAATTTCAAGTCTCTAGGACTGGTCCTAGACTAACCGCTGGCGGTTTAGGCTCTGCGTTGATATATAAGTCAGTTGTCAGTCAGGACTTTAAAAAATTAGTTCTCTTTCCCACTGCTGATGCAAGAAATCCGGCACAATCAGAAAAGTAAACTCCCAAAGCTTCGAGTACACACGTGAATAAGAAGATTTCTTCAAAACAACCCCTAGCAAACGTAGCAACTGACCCTTACTTTTTTCCACCCCTAATCCCCGACAGTTTTGCCCCGCAATCACCCGCAAACCATGACTTTTAACTAAACCCATTCTTTCGAATCAATATTTATCGACCACAACTGGGACAGGAGCCGGGACGGTCCTAAATAACCAAAGGTCCCGTGTGCCCCGATTTATACGACAAACGGGACAGGTTTACGGGACATGTGACCGTTGTGACCATGTTAGACATTGTTTTAAACCGTGGTTTATTTTATCTATGGTAAATATTAAGGAAAAGACTTTTTTGTCAAATCTAATTATATATAGCTCAAAGGTGACTGACTGACTGACATAGTTATCTATCAACGCACAGCCCAAACCACTGAGCGGATCGGGCTGAAATTTGTTATGTCGTAGGCATCCGCTAAGAGAAGATTTTTCAAAATTCCACCCTTAAGAGGGTGAAATGGGTGGTTGAATTATTTTCCCATAGGCCACGCCGCGGGTGAAGCTGCGAGCAGAAGCTCGTATACGAATAAAAGTAAATTGTTTCAAGCCATAAACCCATAAAAATTACAAAAAGATATTAACCTCGATACAAATTGTGCGATAATGGAAAAGCTCGTTATCTCCGCCTCCACTAAAGTTTGGCAGCTCCTAAGTTCCAACTTATCCCTCTATAACGTACTTTATACTGCAACGCATTTGGATACATCCTACAGGCTTCCCGCCTGGTGACGTGACTCGCCCGGTAGCGCTGAAAAGGTCGGGATAGACCAACAGCATAAGCCCGTTAAAAATAATCGTCCTACAGGGATAAATGCGAACTTAAACCTGTCAAACCTCAGTGCAAATGGGCATTAATTTTGAAATTCTCTTCAATTTGTAATTCCCAAAGAGGATGGATACAATTTTAATGTAAAGGGAAAATTTCAATCAAAATATATATAAAAAATTACGAGCAGTAAAAAAACTAGACAATATTCAGTTTAAATAAAAAATAGAAATAAACAGGAATTTTCAATTGCAACATCTTTTCTCTCATAAACACAAAAGAAATAATACAAATAAAAGGCTGTAATCAGCAAGTGGTAAAGAATTCTTGTCTACCATACAGTTAAGATACAGTAGCAAAGCTTACTACGAATATGACTAAACATTCCAACAAACGCACCACTACCAAATTGCAGTTTACGCCCGACGCAAACTGATAGTAAAGTAAGTTTAACGTGTGTATCTGTGTATTGTGTATCTGTGATATCGTAGCTCCTAAACGAATAAACCACATTTGATTATTGAAGTAAAACTTCACGCACGCTTGACTTGTTGTTAGTTCACGTAGATTCTTTCTCAATCCGCCGGGGGCGAGTTGGCTGGACTGCAGTCGCGACCCCTTCTCGCCCCGGTACGGCGGACGAGTGCTCACGGGGGGGTTTTAGTGGGTTCGAGTCCCACATACACACCCCCGAGGTAGCGAGGGCATTTCCCCCCTCAAAAAAAAAAGATTCTTTGTCAATGTGACAAAGTTAAAAATTTGTATTATTATGTTGGTGGTTGGTATCAAGATTATTATTGATATATTATTTTTGTGCATCGGACTTATGTTACGAGTAACGCGTGAGGTTATGCGGGTACAGTGGAGGCAAAACGTAGTACGCGTTGAGGTAATATGAGCTGTTTAAGAAAAAAAAAATGAGTGTGCTTTAGACCACAGGAATGAAGTAAAACTTCTTTAGTTTGCTCCATCTATCGGCCGGCATAACTTTGTTTTTGCTTTATTTAATGTTAATGTCACATCTTGACAATTGTAAACTGTCATTTTACCGGACATACCAACATATTGTTATGTTGACAATGGAGATCCACGTGAACCAGCTTCAACTTCCGTTCGCCTCGTACACCTTACTCCCCAAGTCAACGTGCGTGAAGTATTACTTCATCAATGAATTACTTACGAGAGACAAACACTTGTCAAAATCACAATTAACAAAAAATATTGCTTGTTTCAAATATCGTGACATTTAAGATAGGTACAATAGGCCTTTGATAAATTTTTGGACGCTGACATTTCCTAATGGTTTTCAAAAGGCCAATTTCTTCCCTTTTCAAGAATTCAATGTAGCTAGTGTTCACTTAAGAAAGTAGGTTATCTAAAAAAGTAACAGAATAGTTAAAATGTTTTATAGGAATGGTTTTTATCTAGATGTAAAACTTATTTTTTGGTCTAGTATTCAAAGCATCACCATTCGTAATAATTCCCTTTTGGCCCATAAGTAATTGAAGGGGTGAGAATAAAAACGGTTTAACTGATTTTTTACACAAAATGACTTATGGGTATCGTTGGATTCAGCGTGAAATTATCTACAATACATTCTCAAAATACCGAAATGAGGCTTAAATCTAGAGATTTTGAGTCTAAAAACGGTTTATCTGTCACAGGAATACAGTTCGCTTAGCATAAAAACATTATTATATTTATATTATTATATTATATTTTTACAGTAATTGTATGAATTAGTACTATATTCAGTATTTTAAAATAGAATTAATACATTTTAAAGCAACTGAAACTTACATAAACCTTTTCTATTACCTTATAAGCACTCTACATTAAAATGAATCCATTGAAGTTTAAAGTCAATTTTCTCGTAACTATAAATTTGTCAGTTAAACCCTTTTTATTCTCAACCCTTCAATTATCATCAGCCTAATACATTCTCTCTTGAGATATGGGCCTTTTCTCCCATTTCGAGAAGAAGATGTAGGCCACAATCCTTCACGCTGGCCAAGTGAGGGCTGGTGGATGACATAGTAATATTTTTATATCTTATATTGATAGCCTCTGTGGTGTGGTGGTTGAGCAGGTCGGCTCATAACCTGGAGGTGACGGGTTCGATTCCCGCGGCAGGACAAGTATTTGTGCACAGAAAAAAAACGCACTTAATTGTACTCAGTCTGGGTGTTGTGGGGCCATGGTCTTCGTAGTTCCTGGGTCCCTAGATACAGGTAATCCTAGTTAAGGTCCAGGGGTTTTGGGCGTTATTATTATTATGTTGTTCCTCATGATGTTTTCCTTCACCATTGTAAAAGCGAGTGCAAATTCCACACATTCCTTGAAAAGTCTGGTACAGGGGCACGTGGGATTTGAACCTGACGGGTAGTTCAGATTGAAAGTGCTATCGCTTAGCCACAATCACTACATTATGTTATTTAAAAACGAAGCGCTTTTTATTTTTTTACTAGTTGCACCCTGCAGTTTCACCCGCGGATAAAAAGTATTTTAATTATTTACTCATCCCACGGGAAAATTTGACTTTCCCGGGATAAAATGTAGCATATGTTAATCTATTGTATAAAGCTATCTTGGTACCGAATTTCATCAAAATCCATTGAGCCGTTTGAGTGTGACGGAGTAACAAACATACAGACATACAAACTTTCGCATGTGAAGTGTGATTGTTTGATAAGTGATCGTTTGACCACTATCTCACTTGATGGTAAGGGACGAACGTAACTCGATGTAGAAGATACCTGTTCGCTCTTGATTTGAAGATGTGTGAGACGCAGCAAATGAGTTGTTCAGATCTGTGAGTCACTTCACTGAACTCCTATTTTGTAATATAAATGTTAAGCCTACCAACATTATAAAAATACTTGTCGCGAATACGATCCGACATGTAAATTATATGTGAAAGTCCGTATTAATACATCTGATTAAAAAAAAATGCGTGAATATAAATAAGTACACAACAAAAATTATAGTTTCAAATTTTTTTATTTGCTGAGAAAACCGATGACAGTGGGTTTTAATTTATTTTTATTACGTCTGAAATATTTAACGTGACACGTGTAGAATGTAGACATAGTTTCCTTACTGTCAATAATTGTACTGTGTCCAGTCTACGGCGTTTTGTTGGTGAGTTTCGTTACATCATTTGCTGTTTATTTTGGTCTGTCTCGCGGATTGTCATCTTGCTATTCTTTGGTTTCTAACAATTGCAAGTTACTCTACTTGCAATTAAAAAAAACCAAAGAATATTGTTATTAGAGTATTGTTGAAGATTCCGAGATGACAGTGTAGAGTAATGTAATGTAACCTATACTGTAGTACTCTTGTGATGCTTTATTACCAAGAGTTAGTACAATTGTAGCTTTCAGCCATTCTTAGCTGATCTATATCCTCACACCACACATCACGTCTCTGTGGTGTGGTGGTTGAGCAGGTCGTTTCATAACGGGTTCGATACCCGCGGCAAGACAAGTAATTATGCTCTGAAAAAAAAAAGCAATTACCCAAATACTCAAATACTCATTTATTGATAAACTATGTTTACATGTCATACATTAATTAAAAAGTCAATTGGAGTACATAACATAATATAGTTGTAGTGTTTACATTCATCATATACGTAAAAATTCACCAATAATAAAATATAAAAAAAAACATACAAATTAAACTATAAATTTTACAAATAATGATTATTCAAATAATCACACAAAATAATCAATTTAATTATACATATGTCAAAAAATAAAAATAAAATAAAACTAATAATATTTAATATGTCAAAAAACAAAAATTTACCCGTTCTTTATCTAGATGTTATGGAACCATAGTCCTCGTAGTTCCTGGGTCCCTAGATACAGGGAATCCTAGTTAAGGTCCAGGATCTATAGATAGATAAACTTACATAGAAACACATTACGGGAACAAACTTAATAATGAAGCGTTACGATGGGCGGTCTTGTCGCTTAAAACGATCCCTTCCAGATAACCCAAAAATGTAGGAAAACAACAATAAAAATAAGATCTATGTATGTGGTCGTTGGGCGTTATTATTTTATTTATTTATTGTTTATTTATTTTGTGCATTTTTAGCACGTATCTTTCCCATTACACAGGATACTGGAAAGTTTAGAAGTGCAAAAGGGAGGGACAAATATTATTATTACTCTATGTTCCTTCTTCTAAAATGCTGCATATGGTAGCAAACCTACTTCAAAAATAGATACAAAGAAAGAAATAAATCAAGAAAACACATTTATTCAGGACATCACACAACATTGCATATCATTTAGAGTTACATTTATAACTTACTAGTTGCGCCCCGCTGTTTTACCCACGGATAAAAAGTATTTTAATTATTTGCTCATCCCACAGGAAAATTGCACTTTTCTGGGATAAATGTAGCCTATATGTTAATCCAGTGTATATGTGTGCTATCTTGGTACCGAATTTCATCCAAATCCATTCAGCCGTTTGAGCGTGAAGGAGTAACAAACATACACACATACAAACATTCACCTTTATAATATAAGTGTGATTTAGCATCTGGCAGTATTTACAAAATAAATAGAATCTACATTTTATCTATCTTAATTTATCCTCGGTTTCCACGTTAACCTCAAAGGCACCACCAATTCCTCAAGCCGCCAACATTTGAGCCATTGTTTTGCCACAATACTTACAATGAACCATAATGAACGGAGTTGAACCACGGCTCATTGTGCCCGAGTCTTCAGCTCACATTCGGTGATTTGAACCTTTGATAAATGGTTCAGAAACGGTTTTGTATTGTCATGACTTACAGGTTTTATTTCGTCAAAGTTTAGTGTTATATATTACTTAATCAGTAAATAAATAAATATGAGATTTTAATCACACTCAGAACGCTTTATTTATGGTTTTTCAACCTATTTCGAAATAAAGGTTATTTAATTAAGATGATTTGGTGAAGAGTATTTTAAGCGGTTAAAAGACGATAAACAAGATTTTTTTTTTAAATTTTAAATGACCTACAAATTTAGTAATTAATAAACAAAATGTAATGACCAAAACTAAATTTATCTAAGCTAAAATAAACTAAGAATATCTAAATATATAACTCAAAGGTGACTGACTGACATAGTGATCTATCAACGCACAGCCCAAGCCACTGGACGATCGGGCTGAAATTTGGCATGCAGGTAGATGTTATGACGTAGACATCCGCTAAGAAAGGATTTTTCAAAATTCCACCCTTAAGAGGGTAAAATGGGTGGGTCGTTTAAACTATAAATATCTAAACTTATGATTAAAAGACCTCGTTTAAGTCGCTGTCAGATATTATTTTGTTTGGCTAAACTTAGTCTTAGACTGAGGTAAGAGCTAGCTCTTTGGTCAGCTGTAATTTCTACTAGATTCACGGAATTCACGGAATATTTGTTTTGAATTTACGAAATTTACGCAACACAATCTGTACCAAAAACCTACGGATTATAGTGACACCAAAATGGTGGCGGCGTAAATATGTGTGAATGAACGGCTCTGTGAATTATTCTGTACTTACCAGTGAAATGTGATTCCATGGAAATTAAATACGCAAGCGTTTTTGTTTGATTTAAAAAAAAAAAAAAAATGGCTATTGCATTTGTGTAACTTATTGGATATCGTGGTCAGAAACAGCGTGTAAATTCATCCAACGCTAGCTAAAGATTCTGACAATATCTTTCAAGACAAAGCACGAAACTACCCTCTTCATCCCCCACCAACTCACCCCAATATGGACCCTGGTTCCATCAATCTTGGCGGGATTAAAAGCCTCCCTTAGGGTTGTAATAAATACCACTTAAGTATTGAGTGTTTGCGATTACTATTTCTCGATTTGGGGGAGGGGGAGTGAAGATGATGTGAAGACGCGTGTCTGCTTGAGTTACAGGGATGGGGGATTTTATTTGTGTGGTTGAATATTTAAAAATTGGTTGTGTAGGTTTTTTGTATTTTGTATTGTTTTTTTTTGTATTGGTGAATGCCGCGACGAGCTAGTCGTTCGCCTGATTTTAAAAGTCACTGTCGCCCATAACAGTTAATGAGCCACGGTATGTCAAAGTTCTAACACCTAATTCTATTCAATTTTATATGTGAATACTTACACTTTTATCTGTTTTTAAACATGAATAAAAATTTCGAATTTTGCATTGTTCCACTCCGAACGCCGCAGCCGACACTCATTCGATACTTGTATACATTAATACATAATATGTTAGTATATATTATGTACACATTATCTTCTAAATATATAAACTCAAAGGTGACTGACTGACTGACTGACATAGCGATCTATCAACGCACAGCCCAAACCACTGGATGGATCGAGCTGAAATTTGGCATGCAGGTAGATGTTATGACGTAGTCATCCGCTAAGAAAAGATTTTTCGAAATTCCACCCGTAAGAGGGTGAAATGGGTGGTTGAATTATTTTCCCATAGACTGCGCCGCGGGCGAAGCTGCGGGCAGAAGCTCGTGTATTAATATAACTTGTTTTTGTACTTTAATTTTAGGCATGTATTGAATGTCTTTATTATAAAGATAAAACGGGCATTATTCATGCACTAAAATTATCAAAACATTTTGACTAACTTCGACGATGTTTTGATAATTTTAGTGCTCGAATAAACCCGTTTTATCTTTACAATATGAGTTCAAGTCGCGAAAGTGTAAAAAGTGCTAAATGTCTTTATATTCTACTAGCTGCGCCCCACTGTTTCACTCGCGGATAAAAAATATTTTAATTGTTTGCTTATCCCTCGGGAACGTTTCACTTTTCCGAGATAATTCTTATGTGTTAAACCAGTGTATAAGCTATCTTGGTACCGAATTTCATCCAAATCCATTTAGCCGTTTGAGCTTGAAGGAGTAACAAACATACACACATACAGACTTTCGGCCTTCATAATATTAGTGTTTTCTTTCTTTCTTTTCTTTCTTTCACATATAAAATAAATCTCTATTTTCTCTTGGTCATTGCATCACGGAAACGGATGAAACATTTTCGATAATTCATTTTTTTATTGTGCTTATTATTTTTAGGAAATGGTTCTTATGAAAGAAAAAGTTAAGAATGTATGGAAAATTTTTACTGCGCAGGTGAAACCGTGGCTAGCGCTATATAAAAAATACAATCCATGGTTAAAGTCACTTTGCCTCAATACAAATAAAAGGACAATTACAATTTTCAAAAGGCAAAGTGCATTTATCCAACTTGAAAGCTGACTTCGTCTCCTAACTTTACACTCGACAGCAAGAGTCATCAAGCTGGTCATTACCACTTCAGAGATAATGGTCAGATAAATCTAGTAACGGAAACGCTGGAAGAGCGAATTCCTTAGAGTTAGAGATGGGACAGAGATTATCGATAGAATTTATCGATATTATATTTCTGTTTAGTTTTACGCTCTTATGAATCATCATCATCAGCCGAAGCTAGTCAGGAAGCCTATGGACCTCTATAAAGGTCCTCCATAGAGCGCATTTTTGAGCGGCTGCTTGCCTCCTTCATCTTTCGTCATTTTCTTTTTTTGCACAATCTAATCTATTTTTGACTGTTTTGAATTGACTATTTTTTTTATCATCTATGTTTTATTTCTTTCATTTTTATTTAATCGTAATTTATTCCAATGAAATTGTAATTGTATTTATGTAGTAATTAGTGTAATTGGTGTAACCGTACTAATAAATTAACTAAATAAATAAATCGACTCCCCGTGGTTCTGATTAGCTGGACGATCACGTAACTCGATTGCAACCGATAGAAAAACAAATTTGTATGGATTTGATAGTGTCAATACGCAGTTTATGTGCATAGTTAGTATGGGATTTTATCCTGTTTCATTGCAATCATAGTTTCGTGATCACCCCCCAGGTCATCGGTGCACCTAAGTGGGGGTCGGCCTACGCCATGTCTTCTGATTCTTGGTCTCCACTCGAGAACCTTTCGTTGTCAGTTCTACGAGCGATGTGGCCTGCCCATTGCCATTTCAACTTGCTAATTCCAATATATCCGTAACTTTAGTTCATTTGTGGATCTCTCATTTCGGATTTAATCTCTCAGGGGAACTCCGAGCATAGCTTTCTCGTAGCGCGATTTTGGCTCGATAATGAGGCCAAGAGTAAGAGGCCACGAACGGCCACTTCTTAGAAATAAACTCTATAAGATATAACATGTTACATACACGCATTTTACTTAAAAATTCCAAATGTATTGTAACAACAATGTCATTTAATATTTACTTATTATAATAATAATAATAACGCCCAACGATCATATACATAGATCCTGGACCCTAACTAGGATTCCCTGTGTATAGGGACTCAGGAACTACGAGGACCATGGTCCCACAACACCCAGACTCAGAGCAAGTATTTACGCTTTTTTTCTGTGCGCAAATGCTTGATCTGCCGCGGGAATCGAACCCGCCACCTCCGGGTTATAAACTGACCTACTCAACCACTACACCACAGAGACTATCAACTATAACATACGTTAAGATCTTCTGTAAATTGTGCTCTAACAAATAAATGATTTGCATTTAGTAATTATCTTAATATATATAAATCTCGTGTCACAATGTTTGTCCTCAATGGACTCCTAAACCACTTAACCGATTATAATAAAATTCGCACACCATGTGCAGTTCGATCCAACTTGAGAGATAGGATAGTTTATATCTCAATCTATAATAGATATATATTAAATACCCGTGCGAAGCCGGGGCGGGTCGCTAGTAAATTTAATAAAAATTTGCAGCACAATTATTTAGCAATCTCCGGATATATTTCAAAACCATTGTAAAGAATCAACCCTTTATGCTCTATTTTAGATTCAAGAAAACAACTGTGCGCAAGCACTACTGTGTTCGGGTTTGAAGGGAACTATAGCTAGTGAGATGGCCAAATGAATTTCAATGACCTACTCTCACAGTTAAGTGCTGATGTCTCAAGATCAGTGCGCAGCGCAATGTTACGCGAAACCACATACTTAAGGCTTCTGATTGACACTGCAACTGACATAGGCAGCTGTGTCGCTTAACAACAGGTGAACGATAAGCTCGTCATATAATTCCTTAATATAGAAAAATATAAAAAGTATAGTTACCTTTACGGAAATCGATTTTGTTTATCTTTTTTTACGTATCCATATTTTAATCGTATAGAAAATCAAAAGAAATGCTTTTACTGTTTTTTATTTAACTATCCATACATTTTCATCTAATCTTTCCAGCAATACACGTTTCCATTACACGGGAGTCATCAAGTAGGTCATCAACAGTTCGGTGATAAATCCACCGCAGCGGAAATACTGAAAGCTGTTTCCTTAAGGGATAGAAATGAGGTGACGACGTGTGGTGACTGGAAATCGATAGATTAGTTTTATCGATACATTTTAATGAAAAAATTGTGTATCGAAATTTAAATAAAAGGCTTCAAATAACTCCGAAGAACTATAACAGTGATTGTGACGTAGAAAAATTAAACTTAACTTAAATTATTATTATGTATTTTACCTGTATGTTGGCTTGATTATGAAATAAATGTATATCATGTTGTTATTTATTCCAAAGAATATCAGAAATAATTTTCTTGCTTTTGCATTCATTACTTTATACACTCAAAATTATAAGGTAACGAAATACTTTCAATAGAAATTAGATTGTAATTACACCAAAATAAAAACACAATTCCACTGTCCGAATGAAATACCATTCTCACGAAGCTAGCTGTAAACTAATGAAAGTCGGAGTAATTCCTGTCAAAGATTAATTTTAGTAGTATATAGATCGTTTAGTTTGTTTTACATAGTTGTGAGTGGATTGCTAGTCTTTCTTTTGTAGCGCAGTAAAAAAGAAAAACTCACTAATAAAGACCAAAGATGAGTATCTCATTACGAAATACTCACAAAAAAACCAAAGATGAGTCTTTGGTTTTTCAATAGTGGAGTCTTTATACGACTAATACATAAATAGAATACGGCTATTTTCCAAATAGGGCATTTTTTAAACCACACAATAATAGCTATGTCGATAAACCACTAATTATATCGATAAATTTATCGACACCGCACATGCTTACAAATCATTCCGGGCTAAACGCCTTGATTCGGAATTTACTTCGTTTGTAAGATTCGATTGAGCTCTTGCTCGGATGTTTGTTTTCGGTGATTAACTTATACAGACTCAACTTAATGGAGTTTTACGATCAAAACGTTACTGTGAGCGTTGCCAGGGATCCGGAGAGGGAGAAGTATAATCTGTTAATATGGGTCCTGTCTCGCTTATTTACATCGTGGACTCTATTTTCTGGCATAAAAAGAAGCGTATATTTCTGCGATGTCAATTATGCAGTCTCTATGTAATAAATCATGTCACACCGAACGTCAATCCGTTGCTTCGGTGCTGCGGGTACTTTAAAAAAAAACACCGAAATTACTGCGCAAAAGAAACACTAAGTTTCACATATCAATATTAGTTGACTTCCTGCCAGCGTCTATGTTTCCGGCTAAATTTGACCCGGGCGTGTTCAAGAGAAGAGTGAATAGGTATTTACTTGGCTAGCATGCTACATCTTCGATCGCATCGTTACTTCCCATCAGGTGAGAGCGTGGTCAAATGCTAGACAAGTTTGAAGTAAAAAAAAGAGTTTTTTACGTGTAATGATTGAGAAATTATTACAACCATTAATTTAATTACTAACATTTTGACGTGATAATCTCTTATAAATTGATGATCGCCGCGTCGGCTGCACGAACAAAAAATTGTCACGTTCCGCCTGAGCCGAGCGTGCAAGTGAGAGCGCTGAACAAGCGATAGAGAGGCACGATCGTTTCTTATTACGTTATCACGTAAAATTATCGTCCATAAACCGTCTTTACAGACCATTTTTGTGTAACATAAGTGACTACGTTTTTGAACCCAAATTAGGACAAGTTCATCTATAATTATTATAAAATTAGCCAACTATCTTTTGAATTACCTAGATTCCAGGAAATGATATCCTACCGATATTTGTCTCATAACGATAGCAATCTTAAAACCTATTATTATAGTCTCGTTCCAACCGCCATTACAATAAAACTTCAGTTCACAGACGTGACATTATCCACAAAAATAACCCTATATCAGAAACGCCACACCCTCCCTAAAGAAACCATCCGTCACGAACAGAACCAACGACTAACACGCTTACGTCCGCATACATCGTTGCTTATACATGAGAGTGAAATGTTGTGTCGTGAACTAAAGCAGTAATGTTTGCAGAATTTTTATTTTGGTATGTTTATGTCGAATAGATTTAGGGTCTCGTGGTATAGAGGAGGGGAAGTGAGGGGAAGTGGAGGCGTGTTGTGAAATCGCTGCGTTTTGTATACGATAATGCTTCTTAGAGGTCCCTGGAGTGTGTCACATAGTAATGTAAGATGAATGATGAATGGATTGTATGGATCAATAAACAATGTTGCTTTTATCATAAATCTGTTGATAGTCGAATAAATATACACAAAGAATTACGTAACGAGAAGAAGACGATGTTCTATCAAGTAGCTATTGAATCAAATATGTTTGCGTTTGACAATTTATATGCTTTAAGCGAAAATATGACCAAATGAGCGAATATTGCTCAGCGTGGATCAAATCCCAACACGTTCCCACTGCTGGGAGACGGCCACACAGGGAGAGAGTGCATATTATCCACCACTGACCAAGTGCAGGTTGGTTCATGTTGTGTTCAAAAATTTTGTGATTTTGGAACTTCTCATAATGTTTCCGTTTACTGTTTTAAGAGCGGCTGAAGTGAACTTGAAAAATCATTGGTGCGAAGTTGAATGGACGCGTCATTTTGTATGTCGCGTAGTTTACCGCTGAGCCACATTCGTCTCAAGCTCAATACAGGATTTCAACTCACGCCCCACGGAGCGGAATTTGATTTAATGTTTTTTTTTATATTGAATTATATAGATAGATAAAACTCTTTATTGAAACATCACACTACAAGAACAATTTGCAAGTACAAAATCACAATGGACAGTCTTATTGCTTAAAGCGATCACTTCCAGACAACCTAAAACGTAAAAAAAATTACCGTCTTTCTATTCTTTCTTGTCTATTCTATTTCATTTGATTATTATTATGTAGTTGTTAATTTGCAATTAGTCTGCTTATATTATAAAAGATATATGTTATAATATAAGCAGACTGAGTATCGACTCTCAATTTGAGCGAAGAGTTTGATGGTAAATATTTCCACAAAATAAGTTCCGTGTTGCGTGTCGGGAGGTCGTCGTAATAGATTTACTGCGTATAACGTGACCGTGAAAGAGCAAGGAACCTTAATAGTACATAAACTGTTTGCATTAAGATTTCATGGACATTAGAAACACTAGCCATGCGATAGAAGAAAAAACTAAGTTAAAAAAGAACTTCCAGTAATCTTATACAAATAATCATACAAGTTCTGACTTCTCGAATGTGTTTTCTGTTTAATGTACACCGTAGCCAAATTCGATAACACAATTACTAACAAGTAATAAACGCAAAGCGTAAAAAACCGACTTCAGACTTATATGGTTTTCTCATAGATGCCATCGTCAGAACTAAACCCAATTGAAATGTCACCACACAGTTATAAGCGACGTTTTGGTTTAGCTCAGGGAATTTTATTAGTAGGAGAAAAAATATTTTTTATCGTGAGGTGGTGTATATAATTTTTCAGAGAACAAAATTAATTACAATTCTAGTCACAATTTTAAATATAAATTTATTTAAAATAAATATTCCAAGAACGCGTGTCGCATACAGTAGTTTTATTCAGTGAAGTAGCGTTCTTCTATGAGCAGTGAAGTAGCGTTATTCTATGAGCAGTGAAGTAGCGTTATTCTATGAGCAGCGAAGTAGCGTTATTCTATGAGCAGTGAAGTAGCGTTATTCTATGAGCAGTGAAGTAGCGTTATTCTATGCGCAGCAAAGTAGCGTTATTCTATGCGCAGCAAAGTAGCGTTATTCTATGAGTACTATAATAGCGTTATTCAGTGACTACGGTGTAAGAGTCATCCCTCGCTAAGTGTAATCAGTTGACTCGCTCCATCTTCGAGTAAATGTCGCGATGTTTGTATAAATTTATTGTGATGCTCGTTGAGGGAAGCTTAACGCATACGTTTTCCATTGAGTTAGTATGAGTAGACAACGCATGTTGTGTGACATTAGGTGGTGTAAGCCTGCGTAGATTTATATAAATGTGTGTGTGTAAGGTAACTTATATTTTGTTATTAAAAAATCGCTTTGTAAAAGTTGTCCCGTATTGATTATTTACTGTTGATGTTCGATTTACATTTGACGTATTAAAAACAGTCTACATTTCTTTGAAACAAAACTAAATTGGGGAAACAAGGATTTTATTTAAACGAGTGTTTTGTGTAAGAACCTCAATTTTAGTGGCATCACTTTCTATCTTTTACAAAGTTATTAAGAGAGTAAAAAAGTCATCACCACGAGCCTGAATACGTCCTGCTGAACATAAACCTTCCCCATAAAGCACCAGTAAAAACTTTTTTTTAATGGTAATTAATGCCGTGGCGAGCTAACCGTGACGTTAAGCGACATGGCTGCCCATATCAGTTGCAGTGTCAGTCGGTGTGACTCTAAAGTGTAGAGTTTCGCGTGACACTGCACTGCGCGCACGTCATCCTGAGACATTAGCAAGTAAGATTACTAGACTGTGAGATCGGGTCATAAAGTCTCATTTGCCCAGTAATTTCACTAGCTACAGTGCTCTTCAAACCGGAACACAGCAGTGCTTGCACACTACTGCTTGGCGGCAGAATAACTGGCAAAGCGGTGGTACCTACCTAGGCGAACTTTACAGAAAAGTCCTACCACCTAGTAAAACCTATACTAATATATAAATAACGCGCAACGATCACATACATAGACTCTGCACCCTAACTAGGATTCCCTGTAGGGACCCAGGAACTACAAAGAACATGCTCCCGCAACACCCAGACACAAGTAATTAGGGCTTTAATTTCTGTGCACAAATACTTCTTCTGTCGCGAGAATCGATCCCACCGCCTGCGGATTATGAGCCTATCCAACCACCACCACAGAGACTGTCAAAAACTAATAAAACACTCAAACCAAATAATTATGCGCCATCTATTATTTATAAGTCGTTGGCTAAAGTCGATTCCTTGAAGAAAGACACGTTCACTCCTAAACGTTCCTATACGCACAGAAATTATTTAATCCCCGCATGAACATATTAATCCTACCAAGCGAGTCTAAAATAAAACCGAGTAGTGATGGGCCATAATGGAAACAATAACACCCTCCCGAGGGTGCCGGTTCGACTTCCGTCAGTACGATTTGATTTAATCGAGTGTAATCTCTTAGGGGAGTGCGGGATGGAAATAGACCGAAATGATTATGATATACTATAATATTGTTGCCGGAATTAAACTAATTTTAATGAACTTCTAGGAAGGGGAAGCTTTTAATTCGAATCAAATTTTTAATAGTTTTATTTTTAATAGTTAGTTATTTATAATAGACGAGCTTCTGCTCACAGCTTCGCCCGCTGCGTGGCCTATGGGAAAATAATTCAACCACCCATTTAACCTTCTTAAGGATGGAATTTCGAAAAAACCTTTTTAGCGAATGCCTACGTCATAACATCTACCTGCAACCAAACCTCAGCCCGATCCGTCCAGTGGTTTGGGCTGTGCGTTGATAGATTACTATGTCAGTCAGTCGGTCACCTTTGAGTTATATATATTTAGATTACAATTAAAATTAAAAACAATGAAGTAGCAAAACTTAATCAAAATCTGCTACCAGTAGACAAAGTGCCCAAGATGCTGGTAGCATTGCCCCGTTGAATGTCACTGGTCTTAATTAGCCCCTTTGGGCTAATTAAGACCAGTATTTTGGTCACGTTAGTTGTTTAATAGGTTACAACGCCAGTGAAAATATTGCTTCAGTAATATATAATACCAATTGTTAAATTGGTTATTTTTACAATGGAGATCTAGCCAGCTTACTCCCTAAGTCAAGCGTGCGATGAGTGTCACTTCAAAATGAGAGAGATAGATATAAAGAAAGAGAAAGAGAAGTCTTCCACTCCTCTGGTCACAATGTTACGTACCTTAAATATCATCAACCTTAATTGACTGTCTAGAACCCTTGAGCCGAATTAGATTTAGTACTCTTAACCCTTGAGACCTCTTGATAATATATCTCTAGTTAATAATTTATAGCGGTATCTATATTTATTCGTTAATCTAATAAACATAAATCTACATATTACGGTGAAGGCAAGCAGTTTTGGGGGATAAAAATATTTGTTCAGATGTCAAAAATTACGCTTACTATACATAAAGTGGGAACAGGAACAGAAAAAAAGAGATTATCCAAATTCGCGATATTACAAAATTTTATTAATTTTATCAGAATCATTACTGCGTAGGCAAAATTTATTCTAACATTTCTATCGTTCTTAAATTTTTTAATTATTCCATTAAAATAGTACACAATACTAGTATTTTCCATTATTATTAATACTCGTAGTAATAGTACCTACCTATATCCTATTAATTGCTCATTCTGTACCACTGAAGTTATCGACATTATTGTTGCTAGCACAAAGTATCGATATATTTTATCGACTGGTGCACGTCACTAGTTTACCAGCTGATTTGTATAAAACACCTTGGAATCCACATAGCACGATGTTTAAATATAAATATTGTGCCCATACCATAAAAATGTCCTAAACACCACGAGGGTGGTCACGCACGAAAGCGATAAAAAAATAAAAAAATCGTCACTTCGTCCAAATAGTTGTCTTGAGTTATCTTCACGCTATCCCTTCAGGGGCAGGCAGGGGCTTTACAGAGGGGATTTCTAAAGATTTATGTGATAGGAGATTACTTTCTTATATCTCTATGTTTACTATGGATTTGACGGCATCTGGAGAAAAATTGAACTTCACTTGAACCAATTAATTGGTTACCATTAAAACATAGAATATTTATTTGTAGCAACAAAACAAAACAAAATGATTAAAAATGATATGAAGGAAGTACTTGAAAGTGAGTAATATATCGCAAAATAATAATAATTTATTCTTTGAATAAATACGATTAAGTAATCAAAAGAGTTTTTGGCGGGAAAACGAAAAAGATCGCGTCACCGCATTGTATCGTTTTCCAAAACTTGTGTTATTTTCAGTGTTAGTGCATACAATTGGTGGCGTTTTATTTGTGAAGTGATGGATTACAGGCAAGAGTGTGGGAAAGTGGTATAAGAAGAAACGGTTCCTTTCGTGTGGTTTCCAAAATTACATAGAAGCTTCTGGTAAAGTTGCCACCAATTTACTAGGAGTGTATATATATGTCAAGTCCAGTCACAGTCTAAGTCATCAAGTCAAATCATAGTCTAGTCACGTTATACTCCTAGTAAAGTGGTTCTCGTGATCTATAAGTATTTCCTGAAGCGTCAAGTTTGGCACCCCTATTTTCTCCATTACTGTAAAATTATGTAAAATCAAGTGATACGTAATAAATTGCATCATACAGGGGTAGTAAATCTGGAATTCATTCCGATTCATTAACTACCCTCTTTCCACCCTTCATTGAGACTTCTCCGTCTTCAATTAAATTACCCATGAAGCAAACTATTAGCAATTTAACAATAACACTTTGTTGAGTTTAACAACCGTATGTCCGTCTGCACTAAGTGTGACAGCTCCTAAGTTAGCTATTACAACTATTGCAATGCATTCGGATACGTCCTAAGGTCCTAATTTTGAAATTCATATTGTCCTTCATATTCCTTTTGTCTGAGGGTGACCTCCAGCTTCTATGGTCGTGTATGACGTCACGTTTTTATAAAAAAAATGTGGTCAAACGCAATACAAAAAAAAACATGAGTTTAATTTTTTTGGTTTTAAGATGTTTCCCTTTATTTGTGCTAAAAGGCGAAAGTAACTCGTGTGTGAAAACATAGAAGGGTATTTTAATAAATAAAAAAATAGAAAGCAGTAGTGCGCAACAACTGCTGTTCGGGTTCGAAGGGCTCTGTAGCTAGTGAAATTCATAAAAATTAGACTTTATGATCACGTTACTTAATTGCAACCAATAGAAACACAAAGTTGTATGGATTTGACAGTTTGAATACGCAGCTTATGTGCATAGTTAGTATGGACATTTCTGCTGTTGCATTGCAATCAAAGTTTTGTGATCACCCTCCTGATCTCACAGTCTAGTAATCTTATTACTAGATTGTATTGATGTCTTAGGATGACGGGCGCAGTGTAGTGTCACGCGAAATTCTATACTTTAGAATTTCGATTTTATACTTTAGAGTTCCGAGTGACACTGCAACTGACGGGCAGCCGTGTCGCTTAACATCAGGCGAACGGTTAGCTCGTCACGTTAATCTTAAAAATAAAAACAAAATAACCAACTTGTCTATACTAGTAATATTACAAAGAAGAAAGATTTGTATGTAAGGCTCAAAAAGTACTGGACCGATTTAAAAAATTCTTTCACCATTCGAATGTTACATTATCACTGATAAATATAAGCTATTTTAATTGCAAGAAAAAAAAATAAAGGATCCCTACTAAAACTACAATAATGTTACCCGAGGTGTAAAAAAATAAAAAATAAATGACCACCCGTGCGAAGCCGGGACGGGCCGCTAGTCGTGTATAAGTAGGTATGTCCCAGAGTTACGTTACCGTCTAAAATAGTGGTGCAGTTACCGCATCGGATAAACATCCTAAGCTTTGGGGGGTTACCACTGGTTTTATTGTGATCTGGTAACTTATAACGTACCTAATCTCAGTTTGATTTGAGAAATAGCAAAAAATAGCAAAATAATCCTCTGACTTTGGCTTTGTTCCTAATTCCTTTTGACTGGCCCGATAGCTCAGTTGGTAGTAGCCCTGCCTTCTGAACTGTGGGTTGTGGGTTCGATTCCCACTCAGGACAAACATTTGTGTGATGAACATAGGTGTTTGTTCTGTGTCTGGGTGTCATATTGTATTCTATGTATGTATTTACAAACAAAAAAGTATCTAAGTATTGTATCAGTTATCTGGTTCCCATAGCAGAACCTTTGCTTAGTTTGGGGCTAGATGGCGTTGTGTGAGATGTCCACACATATTATTATTATTGTTAATATGTTTTAAAGTGGAAGTGTGTAAAGTGTAAAAAGTGTTAAGTTGAAACATGATGCTATTGACGCTAAATACGCAAATGTGGGCGGAAGGCTGCAATTTGAGACGGTGCAAGCCGGACATTCAGAGAGCATTTAAGTTATTGAGGTAAAATGATTCAAAGAGGTTAAAGCCAATAAAAAAAAAAAACAATTGCCCGCATTTTCAATTTTAAAACCTTATAGAGTTTTGGGGGAAAAACGAAAAAGATCGCGTCGCCGCATTGTATTATTTTCCAAAACTTGTGTTATTTTCAGTGTTAGTGCATAAAATTGATGGCATTTTATTTGTTAAGTGCTGAATTACAGGCATGAGTGTGAGAAAGTGGTATAATGATGGTGAAACGTTTCTTTTCGTGTTATTTCCAAAACTCCATAGAAGCTTCAAGTAAAGTTGCCAACACTTTACTAGGAGTATGACTTGACTAGACAAGACTATGACTTAACTTGATGACTTGACTTGACACGATATATGATATTAATTAACTTGAGATATTATCAATTACTTGACACTGGCTAAATACACAAAAGTGTGGAGTCAAAACAAAAAAAAAAAACCTTATATTCTAGTTAGTTTAAGTAATAAGATAGCAATATAATAAAGTGCCTGCTATCGAAGAATTGTTGGGTAGTAAGTACAATCCACGAAATTTTAATGATTATGTATAGGTACATAGTCATTTTAGAATTGCGGTCTATCTTTAAAAAGTTTGTATGATTATTTGTTCGCTTGTGATTTTAAAAATTACGGGATTAATTTGGATGTAAATTTGCAAATGGGTTTATTTATCACGAGCTTCTGCCCGCAGCTTCGCCCGCGGCGGCGTGGCTTATAGGAAAATAATTCAACCACCCATTTCACCCTCTTAAGGGTGGAATTTCGAAAAATCCTTTCTTTGCGGATGCCTACGTCATAACATCTACCTGCATGCCAAATTTCAGCCCGATCCGTCCTTTGGTTTGGGCTGTGCGTTGAAAGATCACTATGTCAGTAAGTCAGTCACCTTTGAGTTATGTATATTTAGAATTTAATATCTAGAAAAACTAGATCGGGTTGGATTAGATAAGATTAGACTGGTTTTCAAATGGGAAACAAAACAGCCAGTATAAAATCCCAATGGTTTTGTGGTACGTGGTAGGAATAGCTATCGTAACATTAATACCCGATTGTAATGTAATGCCTGACTAATTGACTGGCCCGATAGCTCAGTCGGTAGAAACCCTGCTTTCTGAACTGTGGATTGTGGGTTCGATTCCCACCCAGGACAAACATTTGTGTGATGAACATCGATGTTTGTTCTGTGTCTGGGTGCTATATTGTATTCTATGTATTTATGTATTTACAATTTTCAAACAAATGCTTTACAATTATCTGGTTCCCATAGTACAAGCCTTGTTTAGTTTGGGGCTAGATGACGCTGTGTGAAATGTCCACAAATATTATTATTATTGTACTATAGTTTTAAGTTCGCACTTATCTTCCTGTCCTCCGGTTTCTCATGCATTTGTCGAATTCATGTCAAGTTAACACACCAAATGCTGTACGCTCATTGGTTGAGAAAGCCGATGATTAGCAACCAATTAACGTTCAGCATTTGATCTGCCAAGTAACACAACTTAGCTAAACAGCCTGTGAAAAGTGTTGCTTAGCTAAGTTGTGTTTTAACAGACTAGTGCAGAAGATCATTATTGATAGTTGGTATTATTTTCGTAGTTATTTTGAATAAAGAACTCACTTTCCCGTTTAAAAAAGGAAACAGTGGTAGCCAGGGCAGCAACCTGCCAACGGAAACAGGATAAAGGGATTAAATGCGACGTAACGTGTCGAAATGAATTATTGGCGTGCAGATAGGGGGCGAGAATGCACGAGTCAGCGAGTTTTTATAGTACCCCCCTAGCGGGACCCCTTGGGGCACCCCTAGGGACCTACTGGGGCCTGTAGTAAGATCTTGTTATGAAGATTTAGGTGGTTTGTGCTTTTTATGGATGTTTTTGACCAATGTCGTTTTAGATTGTGTTGAGGGTGATAATTTTTGGATTGACTATGTTTGTTTAAATCGAGGTATCGTTTGACCACATTTTGTTTAATTTTACGTGATAATAGGAGTTTTAAAAAAACTTTTCAATGGTGTCGATTCTGTGTCGCATACTTTAAAGCTTAACTAAATTAACATATTTCCGTCTTTTTCATTTCTCTCTTATCAGAAGAGTACCGCCATACTTTAAGTTTACTTTAGTTTTAGAGAATGCGACACAGAATCGACACCAATGTCAGTATAAATTAATTCGACAGCCTCTGTGGTGTGGTGGTTGAGCAGGTCGGCTCATAACCCGGAGCCGGCGGGTTCGATTCCCGTGGCAGGACAAGTATTTGTGCACAGTATAAAAAAGTGCAAATACTTGAACAAAGATCAACTACATATATCCTGGACCCTAACTAGGATTCCCTGATATGTCTAGGGACCAGGAACTACGAAGACCATGGTCCCACAGCACTCAGATTAAAACAGGTATATGTAGCTTTTTTTCCTATGCACTAATGATTGTCTTGTCGCGGGAATCAAACCCGCCGCCTCTGGGTTATGAGCCGACCTGCTTAACCACCACACCAGATTTAGATCAACAAAAAAGTATTTCTACATTATAATAGTACCTAACATAAGAAAAATTGCCTATTTCTAGATATCGTATCCAATTCCTACTGAATAAAAATTTAGATAGAGTACTCTCACACAATGATTGAAACCGAGGACTCGAATCTACCCCATCTTACCCCCAAACCTATTTATATCTCTCTCTTTGAACCCTTATTAAAATAACTTAAAGTCCTATTTCCTTTGATTGTATCCCTTTGTAATTTTGTAAGCAGGTGCTTAACTAAACTGTATCCTATTTACGAAGGGTTAAAGTTCCTTTTGAGATAAAGGTCACAGTCATTGGTCATGTCTTTTGCACGACTAAATTTGTTTTGCATATTGCTTGGTCTCTATTTAGATGTAGTTAAGGTTTATTTTAGTTTGTTTCTGTTTTGAATAAAATGGTGATGTGAAATCGCTTTGTTTCTCGCAAATTGGGTCACGTCTTGGAGGCATCGCTGCATACAGCCTCCTGTAGGATGGGAGATTATGCTTAGATTTATTAGTTGATTTTTCATACAGCTGACACCCCGTCGTCACCGCCCGAGACACGCCTTGAGCGACCAAGACAATCCTATAGCAGCCGTAGTATCGGCTGCGATAAGATCACCGGACCAGTCTAGCCCTTCTGGCTCAGGTACCGCGCCCGGCACCGGTATAGGATACCAGCATAACACAATCAGACCCCGACCCCGCCGGCGAGGTCGACGTACCCCCCGTAGGTTAGCTAGAACGGTCGCGACTTTCAATAGGGTCCACTCTTCCAGTGGACGTAGTCTTCCCGATCCTCTTATCCCGGCAACGGCCCAAGCCGAGGCTCGCACCCCAGGGGTGCCCTTGAGCTAGTTGCCTCCCACTTTTGGTAGCTGGGCGCCTTAAGCAAAGGTGACGCTGTAAAGGTTGGTAGAGACCAACAGCACTAGCCCGTTCAAAAAAAAGATACCGCCCCAGAACTTGCTTGACCAACTTCTGCGTCGTCACTTACCATGAGATAGTTTGAGTAAATAGTAAAAATAAATCTTTGAATGACTTTTACCTTATTATTGAATACTGGACTCAACCCGTCCTAAGAATTAATAATAATAATAACGCCCAACGATCACATACATAGATCCTAGACCATAACTAAGATTCCCTGTGTCTGGGGACCCAGGAACTACGAGCACCATGCTCCCATAGCACCCAGACTCAGAACAAGTATTTGCGCTTTTTTTTCAGTGAACATATACTTTTTTTTAATGTCATTGAATGATGTGACGAGCTGTTCGTTCACCTGATGTTAAGCGCCACGACTGCCCATAACAGAACAGTGTCACTCGGAACCCTAAAACATAGAGTTTCAAACGACACTGCACTGCGCACATCATCCTGAGACATCAGCACAGTCTGGTAATTGTCACTTGTCCTGCTGCGGGACTCGAACGCGCCGCCTCCGTGTTTAAGCTGACCTGTTCAATCACCACACCACAGAGGCTGTCAGAGGAGTATTTTGGCTGTGTAGTTATACATTTTTATTCGGTATTAACCAAATCGTTCAGATTCTCCCAGTCTATGAACTAAAGTAATTTATTTACTAGTACCACGTTGATTCATCCAGTGGAAAATTACATTTACCCCTTATCTGAGGGATGTATTTGTTTAGGCAAACCTTTTTATCAGCGAGATGATCCTACGAAACTCAGATGGCTTTTCGAAATGTATCTCTTTTCCATCTAAGTCAATGTTTTCTTGATACGAAATGTTACTTTTGATTTGTCTTTTGCTTTTCTGTAGTTTTCGGAGGTAATTTTTAGAGGAAACTTTTTTCAGTTCGTATAGTTTATGTGCAGCGCCATCTAGCCTCAAATTGGCAAAGCTGTACAATCTGATATCTGATAGACGACATTTAAAATTTTTCCCCACCAATTATGATCGGATTTAATGAAAGTTGACTGAAAAATAATGGACGCGTTTTATTTTATTTTATTTCTAAACTAAGTTATTAGTTTAGTATTATGTTTATATGTAAATTTAATCTTTAATTTAACGAGTAATCAATAAATTCACAATATTACTATCTTATTTAAAAATTATTTTGTACAATGAACCTATTTTTCATTTTATATTTTATGTAAGATTTGAAATTAAATTGGAGAATGTTTTACATATATTTTGGCTATTGTTAGGTCTAAATGAAAGTTTAGTCAGAAGCCATACGTCACTGTAAAATTGGCTTCACACGTTGTTTATCATAAATCCTCAAAATTCATTATTTCTTATTTATTAATAGCTTGAGAAATATTTAATATAAAATTCGGTGTTCAAAGAATAATCTCGTAATAGTTTTTGAATTACAGCACCTTCCAAACAATTTCATGTGGTTCGTAAATTAATCCTACTATATATAAAACTTAGTGCATATGTATTTTATACAAAACTCTGAAACAGTTAAATTCACTTAGTTCACCAGGTAGTAGGACTTTTTTTAAAATGTTAATGAATGACATGACGAGCTAGCCGTTTGCCAGATGTTAAGCGTCATGGCTGCCACAGATGGCTGATCAGTTGCGTGACACTGCATTGTGCACGTCATCCTGAGACTTATTAGGAGATAAATTAGGTCATTAAGTCTCATTTGCCCAGTGATTTCACTAGCTATACTGGCCTTCACTGGAACACAGTAGTGCTTGGGTGCTAGAGAGTTAGGTGTGAATTTAGGAGGTGTTGGGTCTTTAGTGCAGACGGGTAAATTGTATGTCTAATGGACATTAGACCTCAGGACTGAAGCAAACTTTTTAATTTAGCTCCATCTATCGGCCGGTATAACTTTGTTTTTGCTTTGTTTAATATTAATGTCGTCATCTTGACAAATGTAAATTGTCATTTTACCGGACATACTAACAAAATAATACAAGTTTTTAACTTTATTATGTTGGCAATGGAGATCTACGTAAACCAGCTTCAACTTCTGTTCGCCTCGCAATCACCAGCTTACTCCCCGAGTAGTTTTACTTCAAAAAATCATGTGTAATCATCAAAATTCGAATTTATCCAAAAAATTTCAAATTTAACAAACCATAGACAATGCGCTCCCTGTAACAAAATGGTGTCACAATATTTTAAACCGTAAAAAGGTCTAACACGATCCGTTGAACGATCACGTCTCGGCAATACCTCAGTTATTGGATAAAATGTAGACGTAATAATACGTACGTGGGCTTTCAAGCGGGGCATATGCCCGGGGCATGGCTTATAATATGCCCTGATTATATCTGTGCCCGATATGTTTGCTTTTGCTTTACTTAACTGCCGTGATAGCTCAGTTGGTAGTGGCTCTGCCTTCTGAACTGTAAGGTTCTGGGTTCGATTCCCAGAACAAATATTTGTGTGATGAACATAGGTGTTTGTTCTGTGTCAGGGCGTTATATTGTATTCTATGTATTTACAAACAAAAATTATCTATGGTATTCTATCAGTTACCTGGTTTCCATAGTACAAGCTTTGCTTAGTTTGGGGCTAGATGGCGCTGTGTGAAATGTCCACAAATATTTATTTATTTATTTACTTATGTGTGGATATTTCTAGCCTCAATCTAAGCAAAGCTGGATCTTAGTTAGTTGCTTCTATAGGAACCAGATAACTGATACAATACTTAGATACTTTTTGTTAACACATACAACCTAGATTTTAAGACTGGACTGAAAGGACTCTGGACATTTTGGTGAGTGGACCTTTTGATGACATTTAAATAGGTGGAACTTTTGGTAAGTTGATCTTTTGATACTGAATGTTTTAGTTCACTGTACATTCTGGGACAGGGCGAAATAGGACACTAGACATTCACAGCTTGAACGATACAATATAATACCATACACAAAACAAGCATCGATGCTCAACACAAAATTTGTCTTGAGTGAGAATAGAACCCACAACCTAACAATACAAAAGACAGAACTACTAACCAACTGAGCTATTAAGCCAGCCAAGAGAGAGAACTCTTTTTATTGTCTAACCAATGAAATATACAAGAAAGAAAAAACTTCATAAAGTAGTGTTATAATGGGAGGTCTTATCGTTGACAAAGATCTCTTCCAGACAACCTTTGAATGGATAGTATTAGATGCAAAAGTGTAAACAGTCTTGAATAACAATTTAAGACACATACCTAATAATAATAATAAAAGGTTGTGATCAAAATACAATAATTTACTACGACGAGAATTTACCCATGCCTGCATCAAGGCAGATTTTTTGAACGGCCTTAATTGGTCCATATCGACCTTTACAATGCCCCTGCTCGGGTTGACCAAACCTTTCAACCGTCCTATGCAAACAAATAGAAGTTGTCACAACTTGCTCTCCAGTTTAGCATAATACAGTGTTTGATCAAGTGTTCGTTCAAGTGTTTGACCAAGTTGATAGCCAGCTGGGGCTGCTAATGGACCCCCAAAGTTTGTGATCCACGTTTGTTCTATAATAACAGAGACGAGATCTATACATATAAAATTCAAAGTCCTGACTGACTAACTGACTGACTGACCTATATATCCAACACACAGCCTAAACCGCTGTTCCTAGAGACTTGAAATTTCGAGGGTGTGTTCTTTATAAAGTGTAAGTATCCACTAAGAAAGGGTTTTTCGAAAGTCGGCCCTTAAGAGGGTGAAATGGGTGGTTGAATTATATATGAAAATTTTCTTCTTCAATTCCTATAGGCCATGCGGGTGAAGCGGCGGCTGGAAGCTAAATAAATAAACTTCTGACAATCGAGGCGTTTCATCTCGTCATCATCAACAGCCTGAAGACTATTTTTTTTTTTTTTATTTTTTTTTTTATTGCAATAAGAACGGTTTTAGACCAATTACCCTTACTACTAAATTATTAATTATAATATATTTAAAATTAAATGTCATAAATCAAATTCAAAAAAAGCACCAATTAATAATACATTGACAATACAGATCAAACATTTTCGCAATAGGTCAACCACACATATAAAACAGTTTTCCAATTGTCAAAAAAGATATCAAAATCAGGGTTGGCGTCGAGGAGTGCATTGAGGTTCCGCAGGGACCGGCATAAGGGAGACTCGGCTCGGGCCACAGTACGGGAACTATATATACATACTAACATAATAATACAAATTTAAACTTTGTTATGTTGACAATGGAGATCTACGTAACTTCAACTTCCGTTCGCCCTCGCATTCACCAGCTTACTCACCAAGTCAAGTGTGCGCAAAGAAGTTTTACTTCAAAAATAAATTTTCTCTGGGGCAATTTTACCGGATGAGAATTGTGAAGGCTTTATGTACCAGGCATGCTTCCCTCGACATTGTTTGCCTGGGCTACTGGATCAGAAGTGTGTTATCTACTCAATTGAAGGGGTAGGAATAAAAAGGATTTAACTGATTTTTTAGACAAAATGACTTTGGGTATCGGTGGATTCAGCGTGAAATTATCTTCAATAATACATTCTAAAAATACCGAAATGAGGCTTAAATCTCGAGATTTTGAGTCTAAAAATGGTTTATCTGTCACAGGAATACAGTTCGCTTAGCATAAAAATATTACTTTATTTATTTTATTATATTATATTTTTACAGTAATTGTATGGATTAGTACTATATTTAGTAATTTTAAATAGAATTAAAACATTTTCAAGCATCTGAAACGTACATAAACCTTTTCTAGTACATTATAAGCACTCTACATTAAAATGACGCCGTTGACGTTTAAAGTCAATTTTCTCGAAACTGTCTATTTGACAGTTAAACCCTTTTTATTCTCAACCCTTCAATTCTAATCATAATCTTTTTATTATTAGAATAGCCAGACAACGACAGTAAAAATATTGAAGTCCTCACAAAGACACTACGCGACCTGTGACGGTAAATACACAGCTACAGAACATTGTAGCACATTATTGATGCTTTTCTTATGAGTATGCTCTAACCTTCCTTTATGTGAACTAATCACGAATAACCAGACACACAATTCTACTCCTTATAACTATAAACAAAAGAAATGAAAATCGTATGAAAAATTTCATGATTTACCCGGATTATGATTTGGAACCTTATTATATTTGGTATAGGGTTAGAAATCAATCGGTAGTGTGTGTGTCTTTGAATAATACAATCGTGGGAAAATTCAAAAGCATTGTTTTTCTACTCCCTACATTTACAGCCTTGGTTCATTGAGGTTCAGTGAACCTAGTCTTCATTGGGTACTAAGACTCATGAGTTCTCATTCTAAAGAACTTGATCTGTAATATATCATACAGTTCATCAGCTGGAAGACGGTCACTCCAGAACTTAAATCTCCCCACAAATACCAATTTGAACGCTTATTAGTTCGCCATAATCATTATGCCTCGCAGATGGCTTAGTGATTGCAGAAGATTTTAATGCACCGATGTATTTATCACTTTTAAAATTAAATGCAATTCTGTTTTTTTTTTACTTCAAACTTGTCTAGCATTTGACTACGCTCTCACCTGATCGGAAGTGACGATGCGATCGAAGGTGTAGCATGCTAGCCAAGTAAATACCTATTCACTCTTCTCTTGAACACGCCCGGGTCATATTCCGTACATAACTTGAAATGTCACAATGACAGCCTCTGTACTGTTGAGCAGGTCAGCTCATAGCCCGGAGGCGGTGGGTTCAATTCCCGCGGTAGGACAAGTATTTGTGCACAGACAAAAAAAACGCAAGCTCTTGTTCTATGTTGTGGGACCATGGTCCTCGTAGTTCCTGGGTCTCTAGACACAGGGAATCCTAGTTAGAGTCCAGGATCTATGTATGAGATCGTTGGGCGTTATTATTATTATTAATGTAATTGTGTAGGGTTGAACAGGATTCAAACTAGGTGCGTCAGTTTAAAAGTCGCATGGAATACCACTGGCCACAATCGCTCTTCATCATTTATGTTCTTGCCAGGTTCTTTAGACAAATTGTTAGAATTTGGATGGCTACCGAATCTACCCATTATTGCCACTACGGTGCTAGTTATTTAGAAAATGGATATATCCAAAATGTAGGCATGTGAGGATCGAGAAGCTCTCTCTACCTTATCATGGCTACCGAGGTATCTAGCATAGTTTATATTATTATCTGGATTTATTCAAAAGAAATGGCTCCTGTTCCGTCGAAAGCGGCGAACTGTGACGGTGTATGGGTGCAATAATTGCCGCCGTGGGAACCGACCGTCCGTGTGAACACATTGGTATTTGGTGGGAAGGACTGTACACTGCCATAATTTTAAAATAAATAAGTAACCACAATTTATAAAATCAAGAAAAGCGCGATAGCTTGTTCTATGTCTGGGTGTTGTGGGACCACGGTCCTGGTAGTTCCTGGTTCCCTAGATACAGGGAATCTTAGTTAGGGTCCAGGAGCTATGGGTGTGATCGTTGGGCGTTTTTTAGTAAATAAATAAAACAATATATAAAAAATATGCTTAATACTTTAACGTTCTTCCCATTAATACTTTAAATAAATAAATTACACAACATATCAATATATAAACGGTTTTATTGTAAGGTAAAATTCTACATAAGAAAAAAATATATAAATTACAAAAATTTTATGAAATGAAGAGTAATTAAAATAAAAACAGTTGAAAAAAAACTGGTAAAATAACAGTTTTTCTCATTACTACGTTTATTAAAGGTATGATACAAGGAGACAGTGAAATAAACGTTCTTGTTATACTGAACTATTTTTTTGATATTTCAACTAATACTCAAGAAACATACTGTGTGTAAAAATATAAAATGTCGTTATGTACTGTTCTAATCATGGTGGTAACCATGCTGATGTTAAATTATGCAGTGGTGCAAGAATCGAGTCCGGAAACGATCGTATCTGCGATCTTTTCCGCAACTGCTACCACAGCAGCATTGATGTTACCACCTGGAATTGCTGGGAAGACGCTGGCATCCACTACTCTCAGGTTGGATACTCCATTAACCAACAGGTTACTGTCCACCACGGACCCAATCGCAGCAGATCCACTGTAATGCCACATGGTCGACGACATTTCTTTTGCATAACATTGGTAGTACTCCGTACTGTACAAGGTCTCGTTAGAGCAAAGTCCAAAATCGACAATCTCTGCTCCAACGCTCTTGAAGTAAGTTGTATTAACGAGTGAAAAGATGTTGGCTACATAAAGACCTAAGTTGACCAAATCAGTGCTATTCGACAAGAGCCCTAGCGTTACCAAGGGCTGATCGTCAATACTAGTCGTGTTCAAAAGAACTTGGCCCCTGGATACAGGGTGCAAATCATTAGGAATTGCCCACATCACTGTCCTGCCAACGTTAGCTTTATACATAGTATCGCAAATGGATTGATTATATTTAAAAACATTCATACATAACTGGAGAAGTCCTGAACTGTCATGAGGGAAGACCAAATTAATGCTTTGGTATTCAGCGTAGTTTGCACTGGCGTTTGTTAAGTGTCCATAAGCGCAGGTGACTGGAACGGGAAAATCGAAAGGACTAGCACTAGCTGTCGTTGAGGTGTTTTCATCTAGGGCAATCACTACAGTTGCTGAGTCGTGGTCTTGCAGATTTTGACCGACTCCTGCTAAATTTGAAACCACAGTGATGCCCATTTCCGTCAAGTGATCAAATGGTCCGACTCCAGAAAGCATGAGCAGTTGAGGAGTTTTGATAGCTCCAGCAGCTAGAATCACTTCACTAGAAGCATTCACAGTATAGGAAGTGTAACCGTATGTGTATGTAACGCCAATAGCGACATTATTACTGTCAAAGTTGATCTTGCTTACTGTGGCTCCCGTAAGTACATACAAGTTTGAGCGATCTTTCACCGGGTAAATGTAAGATACAATACCACTTTGTCTCAAGTTATCCTTTCCGATTGTTAGCTGAGGCTCTACAATTCCTAAAGTAACATTTGCGTTTGAACTATTTAAGTGTTTGAAACCCAACTCTTTGAAAGCATCAATTATTCCAGCATTTTCGGATCTTAACTGTCTTTTTAACGTGATGGGACCACTAGTTCCAACGTAGTCTGGATAATCACTAATGATGTCTTTATCTACATCGTTTTCGCTTTTTTTGAAGTATGGCAGAAGTGTTTCGTATGTCCATGAATCATCGTTCCACCTATCATAGTCAGATATGGCTCCTCTAACATGGATTGCGTGATGAAGGCTGCTGCTTCCACCCAACATTTTACCAGTAGTTAATCCAACAACGCTGTTTTGGAGATTTTGGGCGGCGTAACCGTCGTTTACAGATGTCATGTTGTAGTCGTATGCGCTTTGAGGCTGTAGAGTAAAGTAGCCCGAGCACTGGAATTGGAAAATAATTATATAAACAGTATAGTAATATGGTATATGTATGCTGTTGCAGCTTTAACTGTAGACTTACAATTGATTCCAAAGGCGGACAGTCTCCGGCTTCCAGTAAAAGAACATTAACGTTGGAGCATGCTGAGAGCCGGTTCGCTAGTACAGAGCCTGCGGAGCCACCTCCCACAATGATATAGTCGAATGACGTAGACGCTGAGGATGATAAATAAAAAATAAATAAATAATCACCCCCGTGTTGCGGGTAGACTGAAGAATACTTGAAATTATGGTGAATATTATGAAATAACACAATTTTCAGTATGAAAATCTTGCATTCTACAGTTAAGTTTTTAAATGTATTACTCATTAGACTGGACAATTAAAATCCGTCTTTTATCCTATAATAATATTTTAACCGTCACATCGCTTCCTGTGGGTGCCATAAGAGGTGGCTAAGGTAATATCTAGAGAATAGGCAGCACTCTCCTCGATATATTAAAATCTACCTGCCAAGTGTGGTGATTATGGCGAACCTCCCCAACGATAAGCGTCCAACTGGTTTAATGGGGGAAACCGGAGCTAAGCAGTAGACGTTTTCTAGCTGATGATGTGATAGTTATACTTACCAATAGTGTCAGCGCTGGCCGTGAGAGGGCACGAAAAGGCTGTAAACGCCATGTTGGTTTCAAAACTGGTCAACAGTAACTGTACGGTCTGTACAGCTAACATAGCTGCTGCTGCTTCCCCTGCCATTTCTGGAACAATATACTTTTGGTAGACAAACGTCACGCAATGGGCTATGGGTAAAGCTATACTGAGGGTTTCTTTGCGTTATAAGAACAGAAATGAGGAGATCCGCAAGATAATTACCATCGTGGCGTTTGGAAATAAAAAGTTGAAATGGCAGTGGGAAGGCCACATCGCTCGTAGATAACCGATGGAGATTAAAGGTTCTCGAGTGGCGATCATGAACCAGATGACGTAGCGAAGGCTGGTCACCAACTAAGTGGACCGAAGAACTGACTAGATCTTCAGTCCACCTAGTTATGACTGTAACCACGGGGGTCGTTGGATACAAGAACCAAGCAGCCGCACAATATGATTGAAGTGCCTTCCCTTTGTGAATTAATCTACTTTTTGAGTTTTAGTCGAATTTAAATTGCTAATTGGCCATTAAGCCCATTGTCCGTAAATATGCACAGGTCAGCGCAAATCACGAATTTGTTACGCTGGAAACTTTAGAAACTCTGAAACACGAGGCCCGAGATCGTCCGACACAAAAAAAAAATCGACAAGTTTCTACTCGATTAGTTCTCGCCTTGGGGGATCCCAGAGCTGGCGCATACTTCGCTCAGAAGTCTTCTAATTCAGCGAGGTAATGCTGCCAGTATTCTGGGAACCTTACCACGCGGTGGTGAGTTGGATAGCATATTTATTTTGTAAATAATGTTTTATTAGTTATAACTTTTTGTTTATTGTATCCTATTTATAAACAAAGATTAAATAAGGAGCTATTAGCCATAGTAATTGGCTATATTGAAATTTTTATGAAGCACTAAAAATATTTCATTAAAATTCCTACAAAAATAAAGAATTCCTATGGACAAAAACAGGCATATCAAGGACAAAACAGCAAGTTTCAAATAATAAACATATATTTTTTGACAGAAGCTAATTAAGGTTTTATTAAGGTGAAGTCGAAGGTAAGAGGCTGTAACAGGTAAAACGTATTCTACAATGAGGCCGCACATAAAAATACGGAATTTCCATAAAACGTTTGTAAGACAAAGATGTCCCTTTGTGTCGTGCTCTCCCTCATTTGGCTCGCGGCAGTGGTACAAGTTATAAGAGCGTAGAACTTTATTAATTAACCGACTTCCAAATATGAAGAGGTTCGTTTGTATGTTTTTTTTGTGTATTTCATTTTTTATTTGTCGTGCAACAAATACTCAAAATACTTTACTGCAATTAAATTTTCAATACAAATATGCTCATTTTTTAAACTCATTCTAAAGTATAGTATCTGTTTAGACAGTATTATAATTTTTTAAAATCAGAATGATTTGTAAAGAAAAAAATTGGAATCACGAACGGATTTTGAACCCGCATCCATCCGTCCCTAAAGCCACGACATGCTTTACTTAAGCTGTGATCAGTGACTTCAGTACATCTTATACAGTGACAAGTGATCTCATATAAATTACTAAGCAAATGAGACTTTATGACCTAATCTCACAGTCTAGTAATCTTATTACCAGACAGTACTGATGTCTCAGTATGACCTGCGCAGTGCAGTATTACGCGAAAATCTATACCTTAGAATTTCGAGTGACACTCCACCTGATTTGGGCAGCCGTCTCGTTGAATATCAGGCAAACGACTAGCTCGTCATGTTACTCCTAAACATAAAATAATCTATTAATAATGTTTTATAAAATAACATGACTTTCTTGTTGAATGTTTTAAATTTTCGAAAATTGCGATTTCTTTTAACATACACCATTCAAACATCAGGAAGCATAAAGAAGCTTAGATTCGGTAAAAAGTCATTGATTTCGTATCGAGAGTAATTTGCAAAAAGAACGGCGCTTGGTATGCATGGAGTTTTATGTGTCTTAGGCCCGTATTACAGAACGAGGCTCAGTCATCGATCGGTGCTCAAGCAGAGGTTTCATTCACTAATTGATCACTTTATTAATGAAATCTCTGCTTGAGCACCGATCGATGACTGAGCCTCGTTCTGTAATACAGACCTTAGTCTAGAAGACCAATATAGACATCACTCGCAGAACTAAAAAGTGAAATATAAACGAAATAGCGAATACTACTATTAGCATTTAGTAGTACTTGGTATCAACAAAACTTCTACTATGAACAGTAGTAAAAAAAACGAGTGTGCTTTAAGACCACACGACTGAAGTAAAACTTCTTTAGTGTAGCTCCATCTATTGGCCGGTATAACTTTGTTTTTGATTTGTTTAATGTTAATGTCGCCATCTTGACAATTGTGAATTGTCATTTTACCGGACACATCAACATATAATACAAATTTTCAACTTTGTTATGTTGATCATGGAAATCTACGTAAACAAACGTTTAAACTTCCATTTGCCTCGTTACACATTCACCGACTCCCCAAGTCAAGCGTGCGTAAAGAAGTTTTACTTCAAAAAGATTATTTTTAAATTGGTTATATGCAAAGAATTTGACCTCTGTCTCGCCTGAGGTGACTGTGCCTAAGCAATAATGGATTAAGATGATCTTAACCCATTATTGCTTAGGCACAGGCACACATGCTTTTACCCCGTCGTCGCCGCCCGAGACACGTCTTGAGCGACCCGGATGATCCTATAGCAGCCGTAGTATCGGCTGCGCTAGGATCACCGGACCAGTCTAGCCCTTCTGGCTCAGGTACCGCGCCCGGCACCGGTATAGGATACCAGCGTAACACAATCAGACACCGACCCCGCCAGCGAGGTCGACGTACTCCCCGTAGGTTAGCTAGAACGGTCGCGACTTTCAATAGGGTCCACTCTTCCAGTGGACGTAGTCTTCTCGATCCTTTTATCCCGGCAACGGCCCAAGCCGAGGCTCGCACCCCAGGGGTGCCCGCCAGCTAGTTGCTTCCCACTTTTGACTGCTGGGCGCCTAAAGCGCCTGCCCTCCCACCCGGTGACGCTGTAAAGGTCGGTAGAGAACAACAGCATTAGCTCGTTAAAAAAAAAATGATACATGCTTGAGATCCATTGAGAGCGACCTGATTTCATGGTTTAATATTCCTTACCTTCGAGTTTTAACCGTGCCTTATATATTCTCTCGAGCCAATACTTATGTTCTCTTTATTAGGGTTTGAAGGTTTTTATGGCTTGATGACTTAGGGAGTTTCACTTTTATTTGAGTTTTAGGATACAGTTGATAGAAAAGTAAAAGAAAATCAGTATCGAAACGATTTTAGCAGAAAAAATAAAGAATTCAAGCGCCACGAAAAGTAGAAATATATTTCAAGTGAAATATTTTTAATAAGGGTCAGCTTGACCACTTGTTAGGTCACTAAATTGTAATTCACTAGCATTTCTAATATTAGAACGTCTTCCCGATGCATTTTCCAGAAACTTAAAACCTGGACCCTAACTAGGATTCCCTGTGTCTAGGGACCCAGGAACTACGTAGACCCATCCCATGCGTCTTTTTTCGCTTTTTTCGCTTTTTTTCTGTATAAATATTTGTCTTGCCGCGGGAATCGAACCCACCGCCTCCGGGTTACCGCCGTCACCGCCACCACAGTTACACCGAGCCACAAAGCTTACTTATTTTAAAACACGAAAAGTATCGAGTTAGTAAGACATCACCACGAGTATCGGCTGACAATGGCTCTCGTACAAACATCATGCCATTTCCAGTTATATCCAAGCCTTCTCAAATGATATCAACACCACCATTAAAAACGAAACCTTAAACCCGAATACTTTAAGTTATATAATCCCGTGTTAAAATGTTAGCAGCATGCTTAGCGATTGGCCTGACTTGGGAACCCTATTGTTTGATAATTGAAGGACTGAGAACAAAAAGGGATTAACTGATTTTTTTCACAAAATGACTTATGGGTATCGTTGGATTCAGCGTGAAATTATCTACAATAATACATTCTCGAAATACCGAAATGAGGCTTAAATCTCGAGATTTTGAGTCTAAAAACGGTTTATTTGTCACAGGAATACAGTTCGCTTAGCATAAAAACATTATTATATTTATTTTATTATATTATATTTTTACGGTATATCAATTAGTACTATATTTAGTATTAATACATTTAATTAAAATAGAATTAATACATTTTCAAGCAATTGAAACTTACATAAACCTTTTCTATTACCACTCTACATTAAATCGAAGCCGTTGAAGTTTAAAGTCAATTTTCTCGAAACTATCAATTTGACAGTTAAACCCTTTTTATTCTCAACCCTTCAATTACGAGACTGGTTTCACAGACAGTTCTTTTTTATTTAACGAGGTTATGTGTTATCACACAGACTAGTGGCTCTGAGGCGTGCTGGGTGATCACATAACTCGATTGCAACCGATAGAAACAAAAATTTGTATGAATTTGACAGTTTGAATACGCAGTTTATGTGCATAGTTACACTGTGCAACGAACTGTGAAAAGGACTATGCTCGGGATTTCCTTGCGTGATATAATATCCATTTTAAAAGAGGTGGTTACCCCGACTTCACCCGACTTAATTAACATATATACTCTTATCCAGTTATTATTATTTTTAATATCCATTTTAAAAGAGGTGGTTACCCCGACTTCACCCGACTTAATTAACATATATACTCTTATCCAGTTATTATTATTTTTTGAAAACCTAGTTAGTTATTCGTCTATTTGTTGCGCACATATTTAATGAAAATTTAAGACATATAGTTTTCTCATGGATGCCATTATTAGAACTCATCAATCAAAATGATTTGAGATTTGCCAGTTATTCTGCCGCCAAGCAGTAGTGCGCAAGCACTGCTGTGTTCCGGTTTGAAGGGCACTGTAGCTAGTGAAATTACTGGGCAAATGAGACTTTATGATCTGATCTCACAGTTTAGTAATCTTATTACTAGATTGTGCTGATGTCTCAGGATGACGTGCGCAGTGCAGTGTCACGCGAACCTCTATACTTCAGAGTTCCGAGTGACACTGCAGCTGATATGGGCAGCCGTGTCGTTTAACATCAGGTGAACAACAGGAGGCGGTTAGCTCGTCACGTCATTCCTTAACATAAAAAAAAAAAAAACAACAAATCGTCGTTGCGCGTGCAAAAGTAGCTATGTGTTATTTAGTTATTGTTATTTTCTCGAGAGTTAATTAATTAATATATAACGGGTTCATATGGAACTTTTGATATATGAATAACACATAGCTAGATTTCGTAACTCTTTAAATATTGCATTTATCACAAAGCTCTTTTACAGTATATTTGTATTGCAACAACGATTAAAACTGCATCTAAAACGGAAAATAACTAAATAGCACATAGCGAGTTTAGCACGCGCAACGACGAAATATTTAAAAAAATACAGTTGAATTGAAAACCTCCTTCTTTTATGTCAGTCAGTAAGTCAGTTAAAAATACAAATGTGAAGATCGACAAGAACTCTAAAAGCTTTTTAAATTAGAAAGTTGTAATAACAATGAGCAGGGTAAATCACTAACTGATAATCTAAAGAAAGAAACATTTTATTTGCACAGACTGTAGACAGTAACAAAAATTGATAATGTGGGCTAATAATGTGCTCACTTGGTGACCATGGACCGGAACACGCAGAGTATAAACTATCCCCTGACTAGCAAGACCGATGAAGAGCCATTGGATCCAAGAGGCAAACATATTCAGCAAAAATATGAGACTGTTTTTGACGAGTGTAAAGTCATGGACAGCAGCTAGTCTTATACACAGTGGAATTTAATTCGTTATTTTCCTTAAATGTCTGTACACAGACCATGCTATAGAATAATAGTACAAGGCGCAAAAAAAACCTTCTAAAACAATAAGATAACAGCCGAAATGTCTATTTAACGCTAAACACAGTGCGGGCACCGGTTAGCGCTTTGTGAATGTTTTGTAGGTTATAAAACACTAGCTATGTTCAATGTCGCAAGGCTTTTCTTTAGAATTTGAATTGGCAGTAATTGCATAGTACCTAGATTTAAGTTTATTTAAATCTAGGTACTTTATTTATATAAGTAATTTTGATATTTAGTTACATAGGACCGTTCTATAGTATGGTCCGTGTATATACATTTAAGAAAAAGAACGTATTAAATTCCACCTTGTATAAACAAGATGTTACTTTAAATTCAAAGAACAAAATTTTAAAATAACTGCAAAATCTGCAAGCTTGACACGTAAATGCACTGTCCTACCCCACTTAGAGAAGGTGCAAATTTACCCCGTTTCTTCTAAAAGGAAATGAGGTAATTTTTATTTACCCCCGAGCTTGGGCTGCAATTTGCGTAATAAGACCTAGCTTTGTAACTAAAAACTTTAATATTTTGTACACATTTGTTAAAGCCGCTTTTTATGTAATGAATGATGTGACGAACTAGTCGTTTACCTGATGTTAAGCGACACGGTCGCCCATAACAGAACAGTATCACTCGGTACTCTAAAATATACATTTCGCGTGACACTGCACTGCGCACATCATCCTGAGACATCAGCACAGTCTGGTAATAAGATTACTCGACTGTGAGAACAGATCATAAAGTCTCAATTGTCCAGTAACGTCAATAGGTACAATGCCCTTCAAACCGGAACACACTAGTGCTTGCGCACTACTGCTTCAGCGCAGTCAGCGCAGTTACCAGGATAATGACAGTAAAATGTCATTATCCTGGTAATTTCACTAACTACAGTACCCTTTCACCGGAAGTCAATCACACAATCACACTTCACTTCACACTAATATTATAAAGGCGAAAATTTGTATGTGTGTATGTGCGTATGTGTGTATGTGTGTATGTTTGTTACTCCTTCACACTCAAACGGCTGAATGGCTTTGGATGAAATTCGGTAACAAGATTACACTAGGTGGTAGGACTTTACTGCAAAGTTCGTCTAGGTAGGTACCACCGCTTTGCCAGTTATTCTGCCACCAAGCAGTACTGTGTAAGCACTACTGTGTTCCGGTTTGAAGGGCACTGTAGCTAGTGAAATTACTGGGCAAATGAGACTTTATGATCTGATCTCACAGTTTAGTAATCTTATTACTAGATTGTGCTGATGTCTCTGGATGACGTGCGCAGTGCAGTGTCACGCGAACCTCTACTTTAGAGTTCCGAGTGACACTGCAGCTGATATGGGCAGCCGTGTCGTTTAACATCAGGCGAACGGCTAGCTCGTCACGTCATTCCGTAACATAAAAAAAAAGCCTATACACTGGATTTCCCGTGGGATGAGCAATTGATTAAAATACTTTCGGGTGAAACCGCGGGGTGCAACTAGTATACACATATTGCTTTTACAAGCAGTAGTCTGCTTGGCAGCAGAATAACTGGCAAAGCGGTGGTACCTTCCTAGACGAACTTTGCAGAAATGTCCTACCACCTAGTAAAGTTTTTAAACGGTTTCCTAGTAAGTAACTGCGTCTCTTCCCTTTACCCTTGGATAATAATTATTATCATTCGCGCTTAGATTTTAGGTTATCTATATACCGAATGCAAAGAATGAACCTAATACAAGTTTGAAAATTTTCGAATTTATATCATAAATATCACACGTAGTCCGGGCGTAAGAAAAGGACACATCTCTTCCCACGGGAGCCGTAAGAGAGCTATAAAAGAATACCCGGGGAATGGGCAGCAGCATTCTTCTCGGTTTGCATTGTAATAATATATATACAACACTTAACTTCTGTGACACTTTTTAATTCGATTTAAGATTTAATTCGGTCGAGTTATTCGACTATATCTCGTGAGTGTTAGCCGTGTAATAGTTGTAGTTATGAGTACTACTCACGTCAGTTTCTATAATATTACTTTTTAATTCATTGTGACACTTAATTCTTAAGTTTGTACCTACCTGTAAATTGTTCATACAATGTGGTGTTTAAATAAAGAGTTTAGTCTATCTATCTATCTATCTATCTATCTATAATCTACTGCGATCTCCAAGATATGACTGACGATTGAATGAAATAAATAAATGAATATCTGTGGACATTTCAAATAGCGAAATCTAGCCACAAACTAAGCAAAGCTTGTAATATGAGAACCGGATAACTGATACAATACTTAGATAATTTTTGTTTGTAAATACATACATAGGATACAATATAATACCCAGACACAGAACAAACACCTATGTTTATCACACAAATGTTTGTCCTGGGTGGGAATCGAACCCACAACCCACAGTTCAGAAGGCAGGGTTATTACCGAGCTATCGGGTCAGTCGAGCTAGCTTTAAGACTAATTGTCTAACTTGATTAGATTACCTATAGGTGCATTATCTAAAGGTGATGTTGAATGCTAACGTGACCCGGTAGCGTTCAGCATCTGTGGTACGGTGGTTGAGCAGGCTCGCTCATAACCTGGAGGTGGCGGGTTCGAGTTCCGTGACATAACAAGTACTTGTGCACAGAAAAAAAAAGCGCAAATACTTGTTCTGTGTCTGGGTGTTGTGGGACCGTGGTCCTCGTAATTATTGGGTCCCTAGACACAGAGAACCCTAGTTCCCTAACTATACATAGATCCTGGTCCCTTCCTGGACCCTTCCAGGATCTATGTATGTGATCGTTGGGGCTATTAATATTATTATTATTAGCTTTTTAATATTACTTTTCTAGAGCAATATATTTTTTTAAAGCGGTAGAGAGCTTATCTTTATGTATTTTTGTTGCAGGTAAATATGCCGATTTAGCCATATTTTCCACAATTCAAACGAACATCAAAAAAGGTAATGTTAGAATATATGAAACGAATCCACATTTATTTCAATTATAATTCAATCGGCCCGTTCCTGATATACGACGGCTACAGGATTCAATTACAAATGATTTGTAACGACATAAGTACATTTGGATTTTTCGTAATACTTTTCTGCTTGTTAAGTATTCTGAGTTTGTTTGGTTTATGTTAATATATTTATTTTATTAAAAGGTGATCTGAATTCTTTGTTTTATTTAGTCTGTTTTATATATATTTATTACCCCCTTTTTACCTACAATATTACTTTTTCTTCAATTATTATTTAAAGTTCCTATGTATAGTTTAGCTTTTTTCTTTCTCCTAAGTTCAATTATATAAGTAACCATTTTTGTGTATTGTTGTGTAAATCAAATAAATATATATTTTATTAGTATGGATACATACAATTACAATTCGGTTAAAAAATTACAATTAAATGTAAGAAATAAAATATAGATATAGAATAGTCAACTCAAAATAGTCAGAAATATTATACTGTAAAAAAATTACTGTCAAATTGTTTGTATATTACATAAGTTTAAAATGCATATTTGCATAATAAATAATAATCAAAATTTAAATTAATGATAGACATAGGAAAAAAACAAAACACGTTACGATTAAATTGATGCTAAAATCGATTAATTTCAAAGTAAAGAAAACAATTGTAAATATACTTTATAATATCATTTTAGAAAGTAAAGAAAACAAGTGAATTTTATAATATCAATTTCGAAAAATAGCACCAATTGTACAAAAACATATCAGATTTTTTCTACTAAAACTATACGACACGAACAAAACTGTTCAAATATTAAAGCACCGGGTGTTACCATAACCCTTAAAAGCGTAGAAGAGCATGTGTAAAATTGTGTAAAATGTCACAATTACTCGACTCGGGGGTAATAAAGCTAAAATAAAGTTTTACGTTCAAAATTAACCATACCGTATGTTACCTTCGGGCAACGTAGTGCTGTAAGAGATAACGGTTGAATTCACTAAGAAGCTTTTTTATTGTAATTGTCAGATGTATTTAGTTAAAAAAGCAAGAATATCTAAGACCTGTTTCTAAATAAAACCAATTTTACATGTTTTTTAAATTAAATAACCTTATAAAAAGAGTTAATAAATTAAATAATAAATAAATAAGTTAATTAATAATATTGGTGAGGAATATGCGTTTTATTGCTTCAAAATAGAATAGAATATTTGTTCATTGATTATTTCGCTCGTAATATTATGTTTATTTATAAAAAATATAGGTATGGTATTGGTACATGGTACCTATACATTTTTATATTTATGACGTAATACAGTTGACTGGCCCGATAGCCCAGTTGGTAGTAACCCTGCCTTCTAACCTGTGGGTTGTGGGTTCGATTCCCACCCAGGATAAACATTTGTGTGATGAACACAAAGTTGACTGACTGATTGACTGACTGACATAGTGATCTATCAACGCACAGCCTAAACCACTGGACGGATCGGGCTGAAATTTTGCATGTAGGTAGATGTTATGACGTAGGCATCTGCTAAGAAAGGATTTTTCGAAATTCCACCCTTAACGAGGGTGAAACGGTTGGTTAAATTATTTTCCCATAAGCGAAGCGAAACTGCGGGCAGAAGCTCGTTGTATTATATGTATGTATATGTAAACAAAAAGTATTTAAGTATTGTATCAGTTATCTGATTCCCATAATACAAGCTTTGCTTAGTTTGGGGCTAGATGGCACTGTGTAAAATGTCCACAAATATTTATTTATTTAATTTCTTAGAGTGACTTGATTTTCGTGCATCTTAAACAGATAGGCCGTAGCCTCCCCAACTATGGCTTTATGTAATGTCTATACATGTAAAACGCATTATCATTATTGTTATCACACAATTTGGTCCTGTCCCATCTCTGACACATGCAGACACTGTGTCGTATTGGGATAAAACTGAGTAAAAGTTTCGTATCTGACTTCCGGTCAATACCGGTATAGGAAACGTGTAGCGAAGAAAAACTTTCTGAATGTTAAAGTTTTTATTCAGTAGATTTACTTTTAAGATAAACAAGAGACGCCCCGTAGTTCCATCTGTAACTTTCCCGTTTTCCCACAGAAACCTTCGGGATAAAATTGGATAGGTAAGCATTATATTATTAGACCAGGGTTATTGGAAAGAAACTTCAAGTACTCACTCAAATTATTGTATTTCGCATGTACCAAGACGTCTGCGCTCTATCCGAGCTCAGACTAGACTGGTAAGTTCTCAAGTGGTCCCCACTGCCACCACTCGACGAGAGGCGAGAGGGGGTAGTGGGGGTACTGTACTACGCAGGTTTATGCCGTAGTAGTCAAACGACTGCTTTAAATAATAAATTAAATAATAGTTTCGACTTGAGAACATATTTACAATTTAAACGTAGGTTGAAAAATGTTTAATAAATTAATATATTAGAAGAACATTATTAAAATCAAATAAAGCTAACAATTATAATACTTATCGACTATCAAAAAATCACTTTCACAATAAAATAAAATGAAACTATAACTATAAAGAGTTCATTAAGTCAGTCAAGTATGGTTCATAAATAAGTTTAACTTCTTTGAACCATTTTGCCTCAAGAGCGTAATCCATCCAAATGTCCGGCTTGTGTCGTTTCGAATTGCAGCCTATTGCCGCTCAAATTATCCACATTAGCGTATTTAACTCCACAGAATTTTTACTTCAAACTTGTCTAGCATTTGACCACGCTCTCACCTGATGGGAAGTGACGATGCGATCGAAGGTGTAGCATGCTAGCCAAGTAAATACCTATTCACTCTTCTCTTGAACACGCCCGGGTCATATTTCGCCGGAAACACAGACGCTGGCAGGGCATTCCTTAGCCGTTCTAATTATGAATGTAGAGTCAAATCGCTTGTTACGATTTTTTAACCTTTTTCCTATTATTTTTTTATATTATTGAAGTGAAAATTTTTTAAGGCGCGTTGAGCACTTTTTATATCAATAAAAATCATGGAACTCGAATCATCGTCACCGCACGCTTCCCATGAGCTATATGTCACAAGTTATTTAGTTTTCACTTCTATCGGCAATCCCCAAAGACTGCCCCGTGCATTTTTTAACTATAAATCCTTACTTCTTACTGATATTATAAACGCCAAAGCTTGTAGCATACTCTTTTACGAAAAAAATACTGAATGCATTTAAATGACACTTGAAATGCAGATGGCTTATACTCTGAATAAACACATACACCCTTATTAATAAATACGAACTAGCTTTAGACAAGTTACACCATCTTTTATCTCTTTCGATCCAGCTAAATATTCCGGTAGCAAAAAAATAGAATATAGAAAAAATATTATTTATTGGCCATAACTTTGCACGTTACACAAGGCAGGTCAGATTACATTTCAACTTATAATAATAATAATAATGATTATATTGGTCTTTACCTATGAAATTGCCGTTTTGTTTGAAAAAAGTTAAAGTATTTTTTTTTTCGAACTTATTTATTTCTTTTATTCAAAGTAATCACCCCTGCAATCAATGCATCTTTGCCAACGCTGTGGCAGTTTATGGATGCCCTTCTTGAAAAAATCAGCAGGACTGGAGACAACAAACTCTTCAAAGGCGTTTTTTACTGCCTCTCGGGAATTGAATTTTTTTCCCGCTAAAAAGTTGTCCAAATTTTGGAAAAAGTAATAGTCGGTAGGCGCAAGATCTGGTGAGTATGGCGGATAAGGGAGAGCTTCCAAACCCAACTCATGCAGCTTAGAGACGGTCTGTTGTGCAGTATGGGGTCGCGCGTTGTCGTGAAGTAGCAGTGGAGACGACCGATTGACCAAAGCTGGTTGCAGACGTGCGAGTTTCGCCATCATTGTGGTCAGTTCTTCAATGTACACATCTGCAGTAATGCTCTCGCCGTTTTGTAAAAAGCTATGATGAATCACACCAGCACTAGACCACCAAACTGTGACCATCACCTTTCTAGGGGTCATTTTTCGTTTTGCACATTGCTTTGGTACCGAACCAGGATCTAACCAACTTGCTGAGCGGTTTCGATTGTCAAAAAGAATCCATTTTTCGTCGCACGTAACAATTCGGTTCAAAATTCCTTCATTTCTGTGCCTGTTAAGCAGCGCAAGGCAAGTCTCGACGCGTACGTTGCGCTGGCGATCGTTAAGTTCGTGGGGCACCCATCTATCAAGCTTTTTTATCTTGCCAATCTGTCGCAAATGGACCAATATTGTTTTGATGCTAACATCAAAAGCTGCTGCCAGCTCAGCTGTAGATTGAGATTCATCAGCTTCCACAATCGCCTTTAATTCATCATTGTTGACCAAAGTTTCCGGACGACCACGAGGTTCATTTTTCAAGTCAAAATTCCCAGAACGGAACCGAGCAAACCAATAACGGGTTGTACGTTCGTTTGTACAGTTCTCTCCGTAAACGTCGTTGATGTTACGTGTCGTTTGTGCCGCGTTGGTGCCACGACGGAACTCATATTCCATAATTACACGAAATTTCAAAGTATCCATTATGAGGAAAAATGTTGAAATGTAATGAAAATACAACGCTAATCAATAAACAAAAGACTTATATTGTAAATAGAATGTCATATTTTTAAAACAAAATTAATTTGAATTTAGAATTCATAGCCAATCAAAACTTTTTTTTGTTTGAAAAAGTCTGTACTGCAATACGGCAATTTCATAGGTAAAGACCTATTACATACATTGAATAAAGTTGATTATAAATTTAATAAATAAGTAATAAATAGTCGTCCAGCAAAAAGGACAAAAGCCGAAGTAACTAACCCGAGACTAATACCCGTTTATTAATAAGGCTGATAGAGTGAAACATAAAACGAGTGAAACCGTGAGGCGCAATTAGTGTCACATAATAATATGGTAGAAAGGCACTGGATAGTTATATAACTTTTATAGAGTATTATCTATACTATAACCAGCTGCACTCCGCGGTTTCACCCGCGTGGATATAATTTTCTAATTTTCCGTTTAACTTTCTTAATTTTTCTTTCATAAAAACTTTCTCCTGACAATAATAAAAACAAAAAAAGAATAATGAGCAATAATTATATTAATAATAACTCCTAATGATCACATACATAGATCCTGGACTCTAACTAGGATTTCCTGTGTCTAAGGACCCAGGAACTACGAGGACCATGGTCCCACAACGCCCAGACTTAGAACAAGTATTTGCGCTTTTTATTCTGTCCACGAATACTTGTCATGCCACGGGAATCGAACCCGCCGCCTCCAGGCTATGAGCCGATCTGTTCAACCACACGCGTGATGCGATGGCCAAAGGAAATAGAGATTAATTTTTATGTATATAGAATTCAAATTGCTTATTGCTTTCCAATAATATGACAATTACATAAACAAGTCTGAACTGTCAACGCGTAATGACAGGCCTCGGTAATGGCGAGGTAGACTCTTGCTAAGTGGCCTTGTCAAACGTCAATTATGTTCTAAAGAAATAATGTGATGTCACGGTTTATGTTTGTGACGTCAGATGTCATAGGGGACCGCGTTATTATCGTATGGGACAAAGTAATAATTAATTTTGCCGAAAAGTTTTTTTTTGGTAGTGATAGCGAGCGGTGGACTGTAAAACTAAACGGATGAAAGGAAATAAAGGCGTTTGGTGTAAGGATTAATAAACTGTATCTATACTTTTTTATGTTAAGGAATGACACTCACACAACGCCATCTAGTCCCAAACTAAGCAAAACTTGTACTATGGAAACCAGATAACTGATTAAATACTTAGATACTTTTTGTTTGTAAATACATACATAGAATACAATATAACACACAGACACAGAACAAACACCTATGTTCATCACACAAATGTTTGTCCTGGGTAGGAATCGAACCCACAACCCACAGATCAGAAGGCAAGGTTACTACCAACTGAGCTATCGGTCAAGTCAATTACCTCAACTGTAATAAATGATATACATTGTAATTAATTGTAGTTATTTGAAATTTTTTTTTATATTGCTTTAAACAACTTAAATCTAATAAATTGTAGTCAATGAGATAATAATAATAATAATAATAACGCCCAACGATCACATACATTATTTCCTGGTCCCTAACTAGGATTCCCGTGTCTAGGGACCCAGGAACTACAAGGACAATGGTCCCACAACACCCAGTCATAGAATAAGTATTTGTTTTTTTTTTTCTATGCACAAATACTTGTCCTGCCGCGGGAATCGAACCCGCCGCCTCCGGGTTATTACTTATCATAGTATTTGTGCACAGAAAAAAAGCATAAATATTTTTTTTAAGTCTGGGTGTTGTGGAACCAGGGTCCTCGTAGTTGCTTGATCCCTAGACACAGGGAATCCTAATTAGGGTCCAGGATCTATGTATGTGTTCGTTGGGCGTTATTATTATTACTAAGATGTATTACAAGAATAAAAAAATATAAACACATACATTAAAAACATCACAAAAGTATCCAACCAAACCACATTTCAGCGATGTAGTCACAAGTCCTTAGGGTGCAATTCTGTGACATGAAACAATGTTCGACCACATCCATTTTAAACTGACCCCTCACTCATTTCACGTCTAACACAAAATCTACCGAGACCCGAGTCTTGTACTGTACCTCGCGTGTCAAATTATACCAGACGTCATCTAAAATTCCAATTTTTGTTGAGCTCTCATAACAAACGTGCGCTCAAGTTTCGGAGGTCAAGTGAATTGGTCTGTGGGTAACAAGTCGCAGATCTTCAAAGGTTTGCTTAAAGTCCTTTATTGCAGTTATATTTCTTTGTGAATGTGTCTTTTGGCGTGATTTTTTTACGGCGTGAATCTGACGAGATTTATTTGCAAAGTTTATTGTGATAAAAACACAGACAACGCTGTTTTCTGTCTGCTACAAGAGAACCTGGAGTAATGATGGCATTTATTACGATACCTTGGTTAAAGCCACAGAATAAACTATAATATTTTCCGTAACTGCGACAATTTTTTGGCAATCTAAAGTTTATTCGTGACTGTATTGTTTGTGACAACGACTATATTGACAATAGTGATAGCCTCTGTGGTGTGGTGGTTGAGCAAGTCGGCTCTTAACCCGGAGGCGGGTTCGATTCCCGTGGCAGTACAAGTATTTCTGCACAACAAAAAGCGCAAACATTTGTTCTGAGTCTGGGTGTTGTGGGACCCACCATAGGTCCTCGTAGTTCCTGGAATCCTAGTTAGGGCCTGGACTATAATAATTATTATTGTTATACTAGTTGCGCCTCGCGGTTTCACTCGCGGAAAAGTATTTTAGTTATTTACTCATCCCACGGAAAAATTTCACTTTTCCGGTATAAATGTAGCCTATATGTTAATCTAGTGTATAAGCTATCTTGGTACCAAATTTCATCCAAAACCATTCAGTCGTTTGAGCGTGAAGGAGTAACAAACATACACACAAACACACATACAAACTTTCGTCTTTATAATATTAGTGTGATAGTGTGATGTGATATGTCAATACTGCAGCGACAATGTTAGATCTATAGTCTAAAGAAAAATCAAAATCAGCGTATATGGATAATTCCTTCTCAAAAAAGTTAGTTTTCCCGACCTTTTTAAGGGTAAGGCTACACCATACTGCCCCTAACCACCTCGTCGTTGGAGTCAGTGAGCCGTGGCGGAAGAGAGATAATGGTTTATGTTTGCCGTTCATAAAGTATATCGTAAACCTAGCGACAACGCCGTTATGAGTAGTTTATGGGTTCATAATAAAATTTCGGGGTTGCTATCTGCTCTATATAAATCATATTGGCAGTAGGTCATTTATTATTTTCAAAATTTGTAAAAGACTGTAAAAGAATGTATTAATCCAGCGTATAAGCTATCTGCACTCCAAGTTTTATTAAAATCAATTCAGTAGTTTTTGCGTGTAAGAGTAACACACATACATACATACAAACTTTTGCGTTTACAATATACTAATATTGTAAACAAAAATTGAAGGATTATTTTAATGCTACTTAAATGAATAATCATTCTTGAAGTGTGATTGATGTAAACTTTTAATAGATAAAAAAAGCCAAACTAATAAAAATTCATGATTATTTTTGGATCAACATGTGTTACTGTCTCACTAAATATAATGACTGATACGTGTGAGCCGCTTATGAGTTCCACGCTTTTTTGTCCAATGAAAAAAGGTATATAGTAAATGATTTATTTACTCAATTATAGTGCCTATAATAAACGCTACTAAGACTATAATACTGTATGCTACATATCTTTTTGACCTATTTTACAACATTAGAGTTATACTGTTATTTATTCAACGAACAAAATGCTTTTATTCTTTTAACTGAATTAACTGACTAACAATTTAATTATTTAATGTTAAATAATTAATTAATTGATATACACTAATGAATTATTAATGATCATTCTCAATTTAATGACAATAATAATATAATATTATTTAAATTTTTAAGCGTATACCAATAGAATTATTTATGTTTATTTGGAAATCGTATTATAGTTTTGACCTAAAATTAATAATAATTTTCACATGCCCCAAGTATGGGCTAAATGGAAGAACTACTAAAAACCTAAGACCTACATATGTCTCCATTAATGTGAAATAATATTAATTTCATGACTACTACTAAATACTACAGTTACTAGCTAAATCAGCTACTACTACTATATACCTCACACATAGCCCACTACCGTTAGGTAGTTTACCCAGCATGCTGGCAGCATTGCTCCGTTGAATTGCAATGCTGATTCGTTGTGCCAAATAAGTGCCAGCATTTTGGTCACGCGTAGCGTCGACCAGGCGCTCTGATAATTTTAAAAGGTCTTAAAACTATGACCGGGGTAAAAATTTTGGGCCCGGCTTTTTTTGTATTGTCTATGATCAACTACTAATTTTACTGAGAAAAATCAGCATAAACTGGATGACAAATAGATTACAGGAAAATTCGCTTTTAAACAAACCTAACATTAAAGCTTAGAATGAGATAACAACCGTTTTGTTTAAACAAGAGACAAGAAATTAAAAAACAAACTGCGTAAATAGCATTTTCTGCTGACAGAATTTCCGGTCAAAATCTCAAAATTTGCCGACCGTAAATATAAACACGGCACGAGTAATCCGACGTAACAATTTACACTGAGTCTTAATTTAAATTTACAAGGCGAGGCTAAATTTCGTCCGTAAGACCTTTGTCGTAAACTTAGACGATGATGTTCTGGAAAAATCCGGAATCATTTATGCCGGATACAATTTTTCACGTAAACCTTCTAATTTTCTTGTTAACCTAACGAATGCTAACGTTTTGAATACAATACGCAAATAGAAATAAAGTTATTCATATTCCCGATATTTTAATACTTAAGACATGTATAGTCTCAAAATTGTTAGAACTTAGGAAAAAAATATCCTTCCCATATTGATTTTGTAAAAAAAACTATAACAAACAAATGTGTAAGTAGTATATTTAAAAAGAGCACTGGCCCAGGAGCTGTTGAGAATAAAAAAAAAAGTTTTGACGAACATTTAGAATGCGTACAATTTCAAATAAAATCAAATTAAAACAAAATTTGATAAGAATTTTTTAAATGTTTTGAGGTAACAGTAATATATTAGGGAATTTTTATTTTTGTTACATGGTTATAAATCCACATCAGTACTTAATCACACTATCACACTATCACACTAATCACACTAATATTATAAAGGCGAAAGTTTGTATGTGTATTTGTGTGTATGTTTTTTTACTTCTTCATGGTCAAACGGCTTAATGGATTTGGATGAAATTCGGTACCAAGATAGCTTATACACTGGATTAACATATAGGCTACATTTTATCACGGAAAAGTGAAATTTTCCCGTGGGATCAACAAATAACTAAAATACTTTCTATCCGCGGGTGAAACCGCGGAGCGCAAGAAGTAAAAAATATAAATAAAAAAATATTTGTTTAGTTATGCATTTTAATTATCTTTTAATATTTTTAAAATCTCACGAACTCCGCTAATCGGCTTTCCGGCTAACCTCCGATCACGGCTCAACTCTAGTCGTAACTGCGCGTCGTAAAAAGGGCCCGGAATAACTCCAGCCCTGGCGATATTGGTTCGATCACAGTTTTCAACTCGCATTTTACGTCCCACCATGTTTTTGAACGGACTTCTTGTGTTAAAGGTTAAGGTCTTAAATTAAGAACCAGCTGTGAATGAAAATTTACTCTTTTTATTGCAAATCCTATCAGATGAGCTGTATGATTGTTTGCACCTTTGACACAAAAAAAAAATCGCGTTTAACTTTTTTTAACACTATTGATGATGATAAGTAAAGTTGGCTCCATCAATCCTTGGATGGTTGACGCTAAGTGATATTTCCGATTTCCAACAGCTTTGGATCTTAAAACAACAAAGAGAACGTTTGTCAAACTTTTTATAATAAGCTTGTTGTAATTTGACAATAAATATTTTGACATGAACTTTATAATTTTATTCGCCTATAATATTAGTGTGAATTATTGTTAAAGTACCAAGTATATATCCTACTAGCTGACCCGCCCCGGCTTCGCACGGAAGAGTTAGTAAAACGCAGTCAATCGGGATAAAAAGTAAACTATATCCGTCTTGTAATTGATAATTTGGCAAGTTAATGATATTTCACGTAAATAATGTGTCAAGTCACAGCCGATGTCATCAAGTCACGTCAGAGTCAAGTCAAGACCTTGACTTTGAACATTCATAGGGAAGTGGAAATTCTTGAAATGACTAAGGCCCGTATTAAAGAACGATGCTCACTCATCGATCGGTGCTCAAGCAGAGATTTCATTCATAAAGTGATCAACTTAGTGAATGAAATCTCTGCTTGAGCACCGATCGATGACAGCATCGTTCTGTGACACGGAACTTAATGATTCATTTAGAAGTTTTTAAACGGAAAAATAGGAATCAAAAGCTGTAAACAGTTTGTTATGTCACAATCGTTTATATATTTTTTAAATTTAGATGAAGAGGCAAACAGCCGTTAAAGTGGCGCTTTTTCCTTATAGACCGCTACTTTGACTGGCGTAACAGCTCAATAGGTAGTAACCCTGCCTTCTAAACTGTAGGTTACAGGCTCGATCCCCACCCAGGACAAACGTTTGTGTGATGAACATCGATGTTTGTTCTGTATCTAAGTGTTTTTTTTTTTTACTTCAAACTTGTCCAGCATTTGACCGCGCTCTCACCTGATGGGAAGTGACGATGCGATCGAAGATGTAGCATGCTAGCCAAGTAAATACCTATTCACTCTTCTCTTGAACACGCCCGGGTCATATTTCGCCGGAAACTCAGACGCTGGCAGGGCATTCCATTCTTTAGCCGTTCTAATTAAGAACGTTGAGTCAAATAATAGGTCTTTACCTATGAAATTGCCGTATTGCAGTACAGACTTTTTCAAACAAAAAAAAGTTTTGATTGGCTATGAATTCTAAATTCAAATTAATTTTGTTTTAAAAATATGACATTCTATTTACAATATAAGTCTTTTGTTTATTGATTAGCGTTGTATTTTCATTACATTTCAACATTTTTCCTCATAATGGATACTTTGAAATTTTGTGTAATTATGGAATATGAGTTCCGTCGTGGCACCAACGCGGCACAAACGACACGTAACATCAACGACGTTTACGGAGAGAACTGTACAAACGAACGTACAACCCGTTATTGGTTTGCTCGGTTCCGTTCTGGGAATTTTGACTTGAAAAATGAACCTCGTGGTCGTCCGGAAACTTTGGTCAACAATGATGAATTAAAGGCGATTGTGGAAGCTGATGAATCTCAATCTACAGCGAAGCTGGCAGCAGCTTTTGATGTTAGCATCAAAACAATATTGGTCCATTTGCGACAGATTGGCAAGATAAAAAAGCTTGATAGATGGGTGCCCCACGAACTTAACGATCGCCAGCGCAACGTACGCGTCGAGACTTGCCTTGCGCTGCTTAACAGGCACAGAAATGAAGGAATTTTGAACCGAATTGTTACGTGCGACTAAAAATGGATTCTTTTTGACAATCGAAAGCGCTCAGCAAGTTGGTTAGATCCTGGTTCGGTACCAAAGCAATGTGCAAAACGAAAAATGACCCCTAGAAAGGTGATGGTCACAGTTTGGTGGTCTAGTGCTGGTGTGATTCATCATAGCATTTTAAAAAACGGCGAGAGCATTACTGCAGATGTGTACATTGAAGAACTGACCACAATGATGGCGAAACTCGCACGTCTGCAACCAGCTTTGGTCAATCGGTCGTCTCCACTGCTACTTCACGACAACGCGCGACCCCATACTGCACAACAGACCGTCTCTAAGCTGCATGAGTTGGGTTTGGAAGCTCTCCCTCATCCGCCATACTCACCAGATCTTGCGTCTACCGACTATTACTTTTTCCAAAATTTGGACAACTTTTTAGCGGGAAAAAAATTCAATTCCCGAGAGGCAGTACAAAACGCCTTTGAAGAGTTTGTTGTCTCCCGTCCTGCTGATTTTTTCAAGAAGGGCATCCATAAACTGCCACAGCGTTGGCAAAGATGCATTGATTGCAGGGGTGATTACTTTGAATAAAAGAAATAAATAAGTTCGAAAAAAAAATACTTTAACTTTTTTCAAACAAAACGGCAATTTCATAGGTAAAGACCTAATATATTATAATAAATATATAGTGTTATATTATATTCTATGTATGTATTTACAAACAAAAAGTATCTAAGTATTGTATCAGTTATCTGGTTCCCATAGTACAAGCTTTGCTTCGTTTGGGGCTAGATGGCGGTATGTGAGATGTCTAAACATATTATTATTATTATTTATTACTTTCAGATAGGGCTCTATACCCAGCAGTGTACGTTTAAAGGCTGTCGATGATGGCACCACTTCACATTGCCTCTTTTCTTTTATATTTAACTGTATATTGTCAAAAAGGTTGTCTACAAAGTTGAAAGCCAGACGTAAGCTTTTCGTCCTATTATTTATCGGATCCGAAACGAATGGGAAAACTCAAAACTACTCGCGTTTCGTCAGCAATAAAAGGATCGAAGCTAGGGAGAACAATTACGTGGGAACTAAAGGTGAAACGTACACGTTAACGTTAACAACCCTAAAGCAAACCCTAACTTTGGGTGCTGACGTCATCGTTTGGTACAAGTTATAAAAACCACGAGATTTGGATATAATAATTCAAATAACACACCAAGAGTTATCAGAGAGCCTGGTCGATGCTACGCGTGACCAACATGCTGGCACATATTTGGCATAATAAATCAGCATTGCAATTCAACGGGGCAATGCTGCCAGCATGTTGGGTACGCTACTTACTGGTAGTGGGCTGGAGCATTTGGACTGTCTATAGGTTATCGCGGCCAGTATATAGTGCAAATACCTACCTACAATTTTTTTTTGTAGGTAGTGTTTAGTATTAGTTATTATGTCATTTTAGTATTTAGTTGAAAATAAAGGCAATTTGTCGGTTAAAAAACATTGGAAATAAAAACCAAGAGTTCGTAAGTACGCATATTACGTCAAGTGTTTTAAGTATGTTTAGTTTAATTGTTATTTATTAACTAGATTTTTATTTATTTAGTCGCACCTCAAAGTGTGAACACGGAATTTTTATTTTTTATTTTTATTGGTATATTATGGCATCACTATATAAGGTAATTTATTGATACCGTAATACTGACAACATTTTATTTGTATTACCTCTAACACGTTACTTCAACGTTTAGATAAGTTTATAGTTTGTTTGTTATGTTTTTTTTTTTGGTTTGGTCCAAGTGAGGAGTTGAAGACCTCTTCAACTTATCACTTGGACCAATCCAAGGTGGTGGCAGCTCTAGGTAGGTGGTATAAATGAGGTGCGCAGCATCGAACACAAAGGGTTTTCTAATACTCGTTGCTTCTCACCATTCTTTCATCTGAAACCCCTTTGTTTATTGTAATTTTGAGGCCAAATTTTTGAAATTAAAAGAATTCGCCGAAATAGGATTCCATTTTCGTTTTTACTTTTATATTAAAACAAAATTTATTTGTTTGGAGAAAAATTGGTAAAGGATAAGGAGCTTAAATCGATTGATGTGTTTCGTAGAAATTTTAATAGTGTTTCTTTAGAATAATAATAGAATTTCTTTGAGGTTGAACTTTTGTTATTCGAATTTTGTTAAACCGAAAAGATTTTTGGTCACACAAAACATTGTAACAATGATGTTCTGGACGTTTTACCATGTGATCGTTTTTACATTCACCTATTTTGATCATTATTCAAATATTTATATGACATTTTGCCAATCAGTCTTATTCACACGTTTACGTAGCTTTCGGAATCTTAATATAGATTTAAGTAAAGGTGGAGGAAAAGCGACTTCGCATTTTCATAAAACGTGAATAGGCTATAAAAAAAGATATTTGATTTTGTTTTAGACGAGCGTGTTTGGACCATACGACTGAAATAAAACTTCTTTATTTTAGCTCCATCTGTCGACTGGTATAATTTTGTTTAATATTAATGTCGCCGTCTTGACAATTGTAAATTGTCATTTCACCAGACATACCAACATAATAAAACAATTTTTTTGCTTTGTTATATTGACAATAGAGATCTACGTTAACCAACAACTTTTAACTTCGGTTTTCCTAGCCAGCCTATTCCACAAGTCAATCGCGCATAAAAAAGTTTTACTTCAAAAAGATTCATATTTAATTTCTTGACTTTTTTTTTGGAAACCGTCATGAAAAGCCTCCAAATTTCACTGTACTTTCGCAATATTTAAGCTAGTTCCAAACAAAACCAATTAAAAGTTTTTCAGCACTTCCGGTTCTTAAATTAGAGTTAGTCCTGAATTCTTATTTAGTGTGGAAGTTGGAGTCCGTAGTTTTAACGTACATTAAGAATAACTACCGTTTTGAAATGAAATGGGACTGAGTTTTAAGAATCATAACATTTTAGACGGATTCTTAATGTACCTTATTTTAATGAACCTCGTTTGGCGCTTACGTCACGGACGCCCATTATTACAGATGCAGTGCCACCCGGAACTCTAAAATTCATATACAGTTTCACGTGACACTGCACTGCGCACGTTATTCTGAGACATCAGCACAGTCTAGTAAATAATTATACGTGGACATCTCACACAGCGCCATCTAGCCCCAAACTAAGCAAAACTTGTACTATGGGAACCGGATAACTGATACAATAATTACATACTTTTTGTTTGGAAATATATACATAAAATATATTATAACACCCAGACACAGAACAAACATCGATGTTCATTACACAAATGTTTGTCCTGGATGGGAATCGAACCCACAACCTACAGCTCAAAAGCAGGGCTAGTACCAACTGAGCTATTGGGCGTGTCAAATAGATTTTAAATTGTGAGATCTGGTCATTTTCGTTTGCCCAGTAACTTCACTAGCTGTAATGCCCTTCAAACCGGAACACGTAGTGCTTACATGCTAATGAAAAAGTAGTATGTAATGTAATATATATTACAGGTATTGTAGGACCATGGTCCTTGTAGTTCCTGGGTCCCTAGACACAGGGAATCCTAGTTATGGTCCAGGATCTATATGTATGTGATCGTTGGGCGTTATTCTTATTATTATTATTATAACACTTTCATACTAATCAAACTTCACGTTTTAGAATTAAACCTCAATTATTTACCCTCGCAATTGTTATTATAATGTATTGTCTTGACATTTAGTGTAAGTGCGTGGCGTCTACATTTTATCACCAAAAAATTAAACAACAAGTTCATGGTATCGATGTGCGAGGGTTTATAATTCGTTGCTGTGTTATAGACGAACAGCTCTGCAGAGATATCCTTTTTTATGTTACAAAATGACATGACGAGCTAGTCACTTGCCTGATGTTAAGCAACACGACTGCCCATATCAGTTGCAGACACTTGAAACTCTAAAGTATAGTTTCGCGTGACACTGCAGTGCGCACGCCATTCTGAGACATCAGCACAGTCTAGCAATAAGATTGCTAGACTGTGAGATTAGGTCATAGTCTCATTTGCCCACAAATTTTACTACCCTACATTGCCCTTCAAACCGTAACACAGTAGTGCTTGCGCACTACTGCTTGGCAGAATAACTGGCAAAGCGGTGGTAACTACCTAGATGAACTTTGCAGACAAGTCCTACCACCTAGTAGAACTATTCTAACCTAGATTATGAACTACCATTTTGTTGCTGAATTTAAAAGTCCTTTTCTAAGTTCCAGTCATCATTAACTTACACATTAACATAATACTATACTAAACTACACCTAAAATACTTAACTATTTTAATTTGAAAACTATCATGAGTATGACACATTTTGTAAAAGTAATGACGTCTAAATTCACGTCAATTAGTCACGTCGTTAGTAACTGGTTCCCAGAAGAAGGACATCGAATATGTCCAAAACCTGGTCGGATTTCGACTTTTTGACTGACGTGAGTTTATTCGTTACTAATTATACTAAACTATAACTAAAAACTTAAAATAGATCAATCTTAAAAACTTATAGAAATCTGTTAGTGGAGAAAAAAGTGCCCAGTATTCTGGCAGCATTACCACGTTGAATGTAAATACTTATTTTTTGAGGTCACCTGATGCTTCCACCAAATGTTTGGCAAATTAACTAAGTTAATTAATTCGTCCTAGATCTCATATAAAAATAAAACCAACATTAACAATCAAGAATAAGCTCCATCATATATCACCCACTCTTCTTAAGCCAAAACACTTGTATTAGGACTTTTAACACAACGTTAAACCTACATTTATACTCACACACACCAACAAATATCTACAGGTTTGTAATTTATGATGAAAGTACACTCGCATCTCTCCTGGAGCCCTAAAACGTAACATTTAGATTTATAGCCTGAACAAGATACATTGGATACGCTCAGTGTCTTTTCTAGTCTCGAAACTTTTATTTGCTGTTTTATATCTTTTCACAACGTGAACAATATATTACCTTGTGTTTTGAACTTTTTTGAAGTAAGATTTCTTTACGCACGCTTGACTTGGGGAGTAGGCTGGCGAAGCGAAAGGATGTTGAAAGTTTGTTGATTAACGTAGCATCTTCAACATAACGAAATTAAAATATATTATTACGTTGGTATTTCCGATAAAATGTCAATTTAAAATTGTGAAGATGGCGGCATTAACGACTAGTTGACAGCCTCTGTGGTGTGATGGTTTAGCAGGTTGACATAACCTGGAGGCCACGGGTTCGATTCCCACGGCAGGTCAAATATTTGTGCACAGAAAAAAAGCGCAAATACTTGTTCCTAGTCTAGGAGTTGTGGGACTATGGTCCTCGTAGTTCCTGGGTCCCTATACACAGGAAATCCTAGTTAGGGTCCAGGATCTATGTATGTGATCGTTGGGTGTTATTATTATTATTATTAACGTTAAACAAAGCATAAATAAAGTTATGCTGGCCGATAAATGGAGCTAAACTTACGAAGTTTTACTTCAGATGTGTGGTCCAAATTACGTTCGTTTTTTTACAATGTAGAATTACAGGTAACATGACGTCAATGGTAAAATATATCGAAGGAAATCACCAAAACTGTACCGAGGACAAAAAATATGACCATAGTAATTTGATATATTAATAAAAAGCATAATCTATATCACAGATTAACAACTAATAGCGTGATCCCTTATTTTTATGTTAAGGAATGATATGACGGGCCAGCTGTTCACCTGAAGTATGTTCATTGCATTGCACACGTCATCCTGAAACATCAGCACAGTCTAGTGATAAGATTACTAGACTATGAGATTAGATCATCGTCTCATCGGTTCATCGTCAAACTCAACTATGTAACGGTACGATAGAAAACTTAATAAATACTTTGCGTATCTTATATATTCCCCCATTTATTTTATTTACAACCCCTCGTTTTTCTAGATCATAACTACTATGTAAACTTTTTTTTATAACCTAATTTACTAAATGTAAACTAATTTATGAATAATTGTGCAATAAATAATCTTTTCTAGGTGAATGAATGAACGTACCCAATCAAATGGTTCATTCACTCACAGCGCCATTTTAAACCTGCACACATCAGCTTTCCTGTACAAGACAAAGATGGTTTGAAAGCATGTAGGTAAATGTATTACATTTCGAGGGAGGTTTCAACCCCCGTGTTATTGTTTGTTGTCTAAGTACTATGTATTTAAAAGGGTGCGTATATTAATAAAAGCTTCTCCGCTTCCCTAAAAGGGTTGTAAAAACATTTTAATATGTCTTTCACCTGTTCTTCGGTTCAGTTGGTAAACGTGTAAGCTTTGTTTTTGCGTAGTGACGCTGTAATATGTAAAGGCCAACCAAAGGACAAAAAAATTATACTCGACCATTTTAACATAGCTTCTAGCTGTCAGCCTCTGTGGTGTGGTGGTTGAGCAGGTCGGCTCATAGCCCGGAGGTGGCGGGTTCGATTCCCATGAACTATATATATTCCCACAATACAAAAAAAGCGCAAATACTTGTTCTGAGTTTGGTTGTTGTGGGACCATGGTCCTTGTATTTCCTGGGCCTCTAGACAGGGAATTCTAGTTAGAGAATCCTACGATCTATGTATGTGATCTTTGGGCGTTATTATTATTAATATTATTTTTGTGAAATGAAGTTTCATTGTATAAAAATGGTGTTAGAAAACGAGAGAAAAACCATTAGACATTGATATTTAAAAATCTCTAAACTCATCTATTTTTTTTGTCCAGTATCTGCTTTGATAAAATTATAATTTAATAAATCTTTACCTAAAAATTTGCTCTTATCTGGTCTAGACGTTCCCAAAGTACGCTAATGAAGGGGATGAAAATACCAAGAAAATTATCTAAAAATCTTCACTCAGTTACATCACTGCCAATTTCAATTAGCTTGGCTTATTAGGGGTGAATTCATAATATAGGGGTGGTCAGTAGACAGGGGGTGGATTTCACCCTTTCCGAGAGTGCCATGTCCATACTAATACACTGCTGACAGGGAAAAGGGATAAAATTTAGGATTTAATGATGAAAGTTTAATAGAATTTTTGAACGACACTCTTTCGCGTTTCGTAGTGGTATTTTCGTATAAATTTTTGGCTTCACACATGAAATTTTTATAGGTTATGTACATTATTTTTTATTGACATGACTTAGATAATAATTAATCTTCTAATTTTAGCTAGTTAGGATTTATTTATTTAAGATTCTTTTATGCTTATTAATGATGAAAAAACTAGTTAAATTCAAAGCCTGGAACACAGACGCAAGGTCGCCGGTCTGTCAGTCTTCTATCTGCAACATTTTGGAGAGTGTGCGCATGCCCTTCATCAACTCATTCCGTCATCCCCTTTCCATCATTGAACTACAAGACTTGGTGATTCTTCATATCCTTACGTCTTTAGTGAACCCCAAGTCCGCACTAAGCGTTTTGCTGGGTCATTTATAGTCCGAACGGCCAAGGAATGGAACGCTTTTCCAACAACAGTGTTTCTTCCTGGGTATAACCTGGGTCTTTTTAAGTCAACAGAGAATGGGCATCTCATGGGCAAGTGTGCTCCACCTTAGAAAACTTCGTCACTAACCAGGTGAGTTGTTGTCAAACGCATGCCAATTTTAAAAAAAAATTTCGTAAATATTATAGTGTTTTAATTCATTAATAGATTTTAAATTTTCCTTTGTTACTATTTATGTGAACTGCGTTTTGGAATTATCAAACTTACACAAAATGTATTTTCAAGCGCTTGCGATGAAAGTACGTAATCGACAAGCTGCTTTTACATCATGTAAGTCTACTATTACATATACGGTACAAAATAAGGAAACCGGTTCATACATACAATTTACATTAAGCTTGCTCTCTCCAAGACTGACCCAATTACCATACGGAATTGCGTAAAAAGGGTTAAATCAGCCCCAAAATTGTTGCCAAATCGAGCCATTAAAGGGAAAAATAAAGATTACAAGCGACCATAAAATTAGCCTCCAATGTCTCACTTGGAATAAATAAATGGAATTGCAATTACTGAGATAAATCTCGTTACAGATCCGTAACTGTTACTGATTTGGCAATGGGTAGTAAATCTGGCTTAGCCTAATTTGTGCTCTATAGATTTAGTATTAAAGGTTGAAGTGGAATGACTGGCTTTAAATATGGTCATAGAAACTCTCCTAATATTTTGATGTGGGTCGTCTGAGCTAGACAGGTTAATCTAGACTTTATAAACGATTAATTTAGGTGCTATTTTCTTGTTGAATCTTTGAATTTGATTTCTCAGAAGTGTTTTATTACTAAATTGAAATCATATTATACTATTCAACAGTTATGTCAGCGATCCAAGGCTATGCTCCGGATCTCAAGGAGCTAGGTTGGCTCTAGTAACTGCAACGGGAAATGCACAAAACTAACCTCAATGCAGGCCCTTACCGCCCCATTCAGAACTAGAATAAGAAGTATGCGGTGGGCCATCACTTACACAGTCCTTCCATAGCTTACAAGCGTTACTATAATTCAGCAGATTAATTTTTAATGTAAAAAAAAAATTTGAATCGCAGGCGGAATTTGAACCCACGTCCATCCGTCACCGCATCCATGCTTTGCTTTGCTAACGTGACAAGTGATTTCGTTTTTTTTTCGTTTTGATCCTTCCAAATATATCCTTCACTAACTCAACCAACTCAGGGGGTTGTCATCTATTGAGAAATTCTTGAAAAAAAAAAACAAGTTTTCCTTTACTTTAAAAATTTATATGTTGACTTGCTTTTGCCCGCGGCTTCGCCTGCGTGGCCTATACAAAACGAATGACATATTTTTAAAACTTACATTATAAACGCTCCCACTTTTTCCCTCTGTTGAGGGAGGATTTTAAGAAAACTATGGTATCACAGTTACGTATAATTTTAATTGAAGAACATGTTGCGTATAAATTTTCGAGTCAATCGAGCCAGAGAAGAATTTTTTTCATAGATGATTCAAACCATTTCACCCTCTTAGGGGTGGAATTTGGAAAAACTCTTTTTTTGTCGATACCTACACTTTACAAAGAACACACTTTTCAAATATCAAGAGTTTAGGACCAGTGGCTTAGGCTGTGCGTTGATATATAAGTCAGTCAGTCAGGTCTTTGAATTTTATATATATAGATACTGTACTATACAAATCATAGAATATTCACTACAAAATCGATACTGAAAAAAGTGTTGCGCAACAATCAGCCGTAAATCTATGAAATTTTCGGATAACGAATAACAATTCGAAACCGCGGCGAATAACTCGAACCATTCCAATGTTTGCTGCGATATCACACATCATTAAATATTCCCGTAGTTATCATTTATCTGTAGCTTTGCGTAAAATCACGTTATATATATTCAAACATGTGAATAATTAGTGCAACCGCTAAATCGACGGCCAATCAGCGGAGAATGCGCCGACCGATATCCGATTTTAATTGAAATTATTGCTTTGTATTTACGGATTATGTCCGGAGTTACGGTTACATTTGCGGGTTAAAGCACGTGTTAAAATTGGCAAATTATTTTGACAATTAGCTGGTAATTAGGATTTATCATTTATGGTTTATAATAGCATAATAATAAATAATAAAAAAATATTGTTCGGATTGTATTGTTGAAAGTAGAAAAATAAGATACCCTGCCAAATACGATTACTTATAATTTTACTTCTTTATTAAGCATTTAGATTTCAACCGACATAAAAAAGAGCAGGTTCTCTATTTGACCTTTTTTGTGTTTCCGGGGGTCCCATTTCAATTTGGTCCAGTTTTGACAAAGAAAACTCTATCAGCCTTATTAATAAACACGAACTAGCTTTAGACTAGTTACACCATCTTTTGTCTCTTTCGATCCAGCTATGTATTCCAGTAGCAAAGAAAGGACAAAAGATGAAGTAACTAATCCGAGACTAATACCCGTTTATTAATAAGGCTGTGTAAGTCTGAACTCGGCTGTATAAGTCTTTTGTACGCTTTGCGTATTATGAAATTTATACACCCTCTAAAAATCATTATTAACAAAGAAAATATTTTTAATGATTCATTCAAAGATCTTATCGTATCTTTTACAATAAACAAGGTCACAGCAGAAATAAGAACGCGCCATCAAACGTCTACAAAAGAATATTGAAGTTACGAATAAATCCGGAAAAATTGTAATCGGCTTAATCCAATTATCTCCTTGCCCTCTTTCAATGAAAAAAAAGCCTAAAAAAGGTATTCCCTGCCGAATTCCCGTGCCTACTCTTAAACCTAACGAAACGAACTTAAAAAAAGTTCTGTTATAAATTATCCGATGTCAAGACTTGTTTCTCTTCTCTATTCTCGACATACACGGCATAATCAGCTTTATGTTTTTACATATAGAATCTAAAACGATTTGCATCTGCAATAATGTTTTTCAATCAAAATTAATTCTTGTACGTACGAAATAGGTGCTACTTTGGTGAATCGCGAATTTCTAATACATTTTCCAATTCAGTGCCATTGTAATATCAATTTTGGTTGTTAGTAATAGGGTATATTTTAGATCTGACATGGGTTCCTAACTGAGGCGTCATTTATCACTCGGGATAGGACACGTCACTCCTGTGAAATCCCCGATATCTTTCTCTAAAGAATGGTATTATTTTCTTATGTGGTATATCCATCGCGCTATAACGTATGTTAGCGGAACTTGTCAGGTTATATTTTTTCTTATTTTCTTGATAATAAAGTACATAGTCCAATCCAAAAATATTTTAAATCTTAAGCACTAAGTTAACCTTCAATTTTTATAACTATCAAAGAGTATTTTATTAACCAAGGACTTTAAAGTAAACGCTGAAAAGAAAAACAATAAATGAATAAGTGTGGCACACAGCGCCATCTAGCGTCAAACTAAGCAAAGCTTGTACTATGGGAACCAGATAACTGATACAATACTTAGATACTTTTTGTTGGTAAATACATACATAGAATACAATATACCAGACACAGAATAAACATCGATGTTCATCACACAAATGTTTGTCCTGGGTGGGAATCGAAACCACAACCAACAGTTCAGAAGGCAGGGTTACTACCAACTGAACTATCGGGCCAGTCAAACAAAATAATGATAATAACGCCCAACGAGACAACATAGATCCTGGAACCTAACTAGGATTCCCTGTGTCTAGGGACCCAGGAACCATGTCCTTTGCACTTTTTTTCTGTGCACAATTACTTGTCCTGCCGCGGGAATCGAACCGGCGCCTCAAGGTTATGAGCCGACCTTCTCAACCACTACACCACAGAGGCCGTCTTTCAAACAATCTTTCATTTACTCCAGAACTATGACATAGCAACTAATGACTCATGAAATGAATCAAGGGCGACTTCCACAGTTTCCTATTTAGACAAAGGTACAGCTTTTCCATCAATTAAAGTCACTGTAACTTGTATTGTTTTTGACGCAAACCCGAAAATTAGGATTAATTGAAGCCTTAAAAAACCACCCCAAAATGCTCGCTTATTTATTCGTATAAGCAATGTCAACCGAAACTTACTAAAAATAAAGCTCGTTTTCCTATGAAAAATTCTTACAAAACTTTATTGCAGGCGCGCAGAGGAATTTGAAATGTAATTACATATTGTTAAGGTACCATTTTAAATGTAGTGCAATTAAAAACTTTTAAATTGATTTGTGGCGTGTTAAGAATCATTAGTTTTGGACAATTGTAACAGCGGGTAAATGATTTACTGATAGACTGAGTTCCCTATTATTACGTTGTTTGCTATTTTCTACTTTAAAACTATCCGATTTAGGCTCAATTTTCTTGTCATTAAAACTCAAGTGGTTAAAATAATTGCTTTCAGTTTACGGGTCTTTGTGTGCTTTGAATTAAACTTATTTTGGTATGAACTATTACTGTTTTTTTCATTTTCTAAAGGAAGTATTAAGGGTTTTTTTTAATATCTTTCGAGTGTTGGTATTGAAACGCGTCAGTCATAAAACCATTTACGAGATAAAAAACATTATATTTATTACTCCAGAGCTTGTTGTCTACACATCACATAAAAATACGCTAAATTCTTTCGATAAATGTGTTCGCTATCACTAATTAATTATAATTTTTTTTTATCACGGCAAATTGCCTTTAATTTCTAAATAAATATATATCGTTTTCAAAAATTTATCAGAGTGCCTGGTCGATGCTACGCGTGACCAAAATGCTGGCACTTATTTGGCACAACGAATAAGCATTGCAATTCAACGGGGCAATGCTGCCAGCATGTTGGGTACGCTACCTGCCAGTAGTGGGCTGGAGCATTTGGATTGACTATAGGTCATCGCGGCCAGTATATAGTCCAAATGTTTTTTTTTTTTTGTAGTAGTAGTAGTTAGTTTTTAGTATTAGTTATTATATAATTGTAGTAATTATAATTAGTCATAACGAACACACTGACATTCATTTTTTTATTTTATTTTTTGTATTTGTGATGAAAGATAAAATTTATTTGGTTTTGCTTTGTTTTGTTTCAGGTATGTCCTTAAGAAACTCGCTCAACGCCAGATGTGAATGGTGAAATACGGTATACGTACATAAAATTTTGTAAATATTCAAATATTGGAATGGATGCACTATCTTTTAATATCTAGATAATCAGTTCAGTCTTGACTGACTGACTTATATATATCAACGCACAGCCTAAACCGCTGGCCCTAGACACTTGAAATTTGGAGGGTGTGTTTTTTGTATAGAGTAGGTATCTACTAAGAAAAGGTTTTTCGCAATTCCACCCCTACAAGGGTGAAATGGGAGGTTGAGTTATCTATGATTTTTTTCTTCTTTTCTCCTATAGGCTACGCGGGCGAAGCCGTGGGCAGAAGCTAGTTATCTAAATATATATAACTCAAAGGTGACTGACTGACTGACATAGTGATCTATCAACGCACAGTCCAAACCACTGGACGGATCAGGCTGAAATTTGGCTTGCAGGTAGGTGTTATAACGTAGGCATCCGCTAAGAAAGGATTTTTTGACATTCCGTCCTTAAGAGGGTGAAATGGGTGGTTGAATTATTGTAATTGATAGAATCAGGCGTGACTTCGCGGAAGTTCATCTTAGATACAAAATGAAATAATAATATCTAGTGTAATTCCGCTAAATTCAAGTACTTAGATTATCTATATTGGGGTAAAGGATTATTGTAGGTAAATTAATGAAAAAACCTGAAAAAACCTAAAAATCATGAAATTACTATAACAAATTAAATTATCAATTTTATATTAATTATTTTCCCATAGGTCACGCCGCGGGCAAAGCTGCGGGCAGAAGCTCGTTTATATATATTATTGGAGATGAACTTAAAGGTTTTTATAACTACGTAAAGTAAAAATATAAATTAAAAAAGGAAGTGTTTGGTGTATAAAACAGACGAGAAGCGTGGGTGCAAAGTTGTTTCCATCATATAATTATTTCATAAATGAGATTAGATGATGGCTCAGTCCGGTTCATAACATAAATCAATACTTGAATATGTGACAAAAATCACAAAATTGCAACTCAAGATGAAAACGATTTTTATTCTATTTAAATTCAATGCTAACCAGTAAACAGTAACTAACACTAAGTCACAGTACAGTAACTAACAGTAGGAGTTTTGGCGGGAAAACGAAAAGATCGCGTCACCGCATTGTATTATTTTCCAAAACTTGTGTTATATTCAGTTTTAGTGCATAAAGTTGGTGGCATTTTATTCGTTATGTGCTGGATTACAGGCGTGAGTGTGGGAAAGTGGTATAATGATGGTGAAACGTTTATTTTCTTGTTGTTTCCAAAACTCCATAGAAGCTTCAAGTAAAGTTGCCACCACTGTACTAGGAGTATGACTTTGACTAGTCTATGACTTGACTTGATGACTTCGACTGTGACTTGACATACTATTTACATTATATATTAAATAACTCGAAAAATTATCAATTACTTGACACTGGCTAAACACACAACAGTGTGGAGCCAAACAAAAAAAACTAACAGTAATTCTACATATTATGACGAGACCCGATTGTTCGAGCCCGATAGGTTGTGGGGTTTGATTCCCATTTAGGAAAAACATTTGTGTCTTGAACATTGAATTTTGTTCCGTGTCTTGGTGTTATAATGTAATCTGTGAATATATTTACAAACAAAAAAGTGAGTATAAATAAATAAATAAAAAATATGTTGAAATTTCACACAGCGCCATCTAGTTCCTAACTAAGCAAAGCTTGTACTGTAGAAACCAGATAACTGATACCATACTTTTTTTGTACCTAAGTATTGTATGAGTTTTCTGGTTTCCATAGTACAAGCTTTACTTAGTTTGTGGCTAGATGGCACTGTGTGAAATCCACAAATATTTATTTATTATTTCTATTAATTTTAGTTTAATGTTTGCATAAAGTTTTAATTTAAACTAAAATCAATACTATCAGATAATAACAAGATACTCTAGAACTTGTACGTTGTACGCTCAACTTTTACAGATAAATGTGGGCCGCAAGGCATTCCAAAAAATAACTCCGATAAATATGGAACTACCGAAAGTTATCGAAAGTTATCGAACTGCCGGACGAATTCATTGTTATGAAAACATCCACACAATAGGCGAAACTTAACAGAACAGACTGTAATAACAGTAAGATATCTCAGACAGTTTGATTTTGTCTCCGTAAACTTTAGGTCTTCATAGCTGACTCTCGCTTGAAACTCTACTCACAAGGATTAATAGGAACTCACAAGCATTTAAATTTTGTCAACGATGTGAAATATTTTTGGGTCTGTTACAAGAATGCTACAAACCCAAATATATTTGACATCTGATTTGACATTTTGACTAAGTAAAAATATAGGTATTTTTTTAATGTGAGGTATCATTTATGTTTAAGTTTGTTTTCTACTTGGTTTTTTGTATTGCATATAAAAAAATTAAGTGGAAAGTAAACTCAAACCTCAAATATACGGCCCATAAAAAACGTGTGTGCTTTAGACCACACGACTGAAGTAAAACTTCTTTAGCTCCATCTATCAGCTGGTATAACTTTGTTTTTGCTTTGTGTCACAATTGTAGATTTGCATTAAATGCGACAACATTATCAATTGTTATGATAATGTTAATGTACTATATATTAACATGATCTGTACATGTAAAATTCAAAGTCCTGACTGAGACTGACTTATATATCAACGTATAGCCTAAACCGCTGGTCGTAAAGATTTGAAATTTGGAAAGTGTGTTCTTTGTAAAGTGTAGGTATCTACTAAGAAAGGGTTTTTCGAAATTACACCTCTAAGAGAATGAAATGGGTGGTTGATATATTTATCAAAAATAAAATTCTTAGTTTCCTATAGGCCACGCGGCCGAAGCCGCGGGCAGAAGTGAATAATATATTAATATGATACTTTATGTAAACTGAGTTTTCTTAGTAACTAAGGTTAAAAAGTCCATACTGTTTATACCGTGGTCCTCTGGGAGAGGAATATATCATAAAAATATCATAAATCTGCAATCCTTTTATGTTGGTAGCCCTGCTGTCTAAAGTTTGGACAATACAAGATAGATTGTCTTATTGCTGGACAGGGTGATTGGTGAACGGTACTAAAGATCGATTATATAAAAAATATGGAACTTGGAGTTATATATATGAAAATACACTTTGTATTATTTTTCCTACTACCCAGAAGTAAAAACAACCAAGAGAATAATGGAAAAAACAAAAAGAAATGGAACGACTGATCGATCTAAAATAATATAAGAATATCTAGTGTAATTCCGCTAAATTCAGGTAATTAGATTATCTATATTGGTGCAGTCGCAAAGGATCATTGTAGGTAAATTAATGAAATTACAAACATGAAATAACAATAGCAAGTTATAAAAAATATTATTAATATTATTATGAAATTTAAATTGATTATTATTATTTTTATTATTATAAAATTATTTATTATTGTAATAAATAAAAACTGAAATTATACGACTGATCGAGGCAACATGTGACCAAAATGCTGATCTCTATTTAGCCCAAAGACTAAGCATTCCCATTCAACGGGGCAATGCCGCCAGCATTTTGGGCATGTTGCCTACTGGCAGTGGCTTCTTAGATTAAGATTTGCTAATGCATAGTTTTTAATTTAATTTTATTATTATTAAAAAAACTTATTATTTGTTCTTGAATAACTTTCAAGTGTTGTGGGACCATGGCTCTTGTAATTCCTGGGTCCCTAGACACAGAGAATCCTAGTTAGGGTCCAGGATCTATGTATGTGATCGTTGGGTGCTATTATTATTATTATTATTATCTTCACCTGGTTCTTTAAAAGAGACAACAAGCCTAGGCAAGCTTGCACTGTCGAGTCACTACTTAATATCAAGATAGGCTGTGGTCGAAGTGCTTGCCTAATGTCAGATTCCATCACGGTAGAGTACGGTTGGATTGTCCCAAAATAAATCATGCAGCTACGTCCTATTTCTGATTTCTCTGTTAATATGAAGATGGCTTTCGGAAACGTCAAGTATGGAACCCTCTTCATGCAACGTCAAGATGTGTGATGTTTAATTGACAGAAGTAAATTTTGAATAACTCTTGATACAGTCTTGTGTTAAGAAATTTTTGAAGTCAAATCTCTTTACGCTCGCTTGACTTGGGGAGTAATCTGGTGAATGCAAATGGAAGTTGAGGTTGGTTCACGTAGATCTCCATTGTAAAATACAAAGTTAAAAATTTGAATTATTATGTTGGTATGTCCGGTAAAATTACAATTCACAATTGTCAAGATGGCAACATTAACATTAAACAAAGCAAAAACAAAAGTTATAGCCGGTAGATCGAGCTAAAGTAAAGAAGCTTTACTTCAGTCGTGTGGTCTTCAATCTAAAGCACACTCGTTTTTTTGTATTTTATGTTATGTTCATTTTATTAATTATTATTAGTTTTCTGATTGATGCCTTAAAGTTGTTAGAGTGAACATTTCTTACATTGTATTGATTCTCTATTGTTGGGATAATCATTTTAAATTATTGTCCTTGAATTATATCCATTTATTTATTTTTATTTATCCATAAACATAACATTACAGAACAGTCGTGACTATTGTCATATGACACAGGCATTTTTTTGAAGTGAAAATTTCTTTAATCGCATTGAGCACTTTTTGGGTGAACAAAACGCGTGACACCTAGCGTCGTCGTCACCGCACGTTTCCCATGAGCTATATAAATATATATGTCACAAGTTACATAGTTTTCACTTCTATCGGCAGTCCCCAAAGACTGCCACATTTTTTAGATTTTAACAAATCATTTCATTGAGCGAAGGTAGCCCCACTCAGCATGGATTATTAGCAGTCAGGATATTAAATCTAATACAATAATCATCTGACCTCTACTACGTGGTGGTTCTAAAGATCTAGTAACATAATTACTACAATGGCTATTAGTTTTTTGGCGTGTTCCAGCACCGAACCAGTGCCAAGTAACTGCAATTTATGCGCGTTTGTTTGCATAATTAGTTTATTCAAATGTAAACCGTTTGTTCTTGAAGCAGGTTTGGTTGGTCAATTTTTAGCTGTTAATAGTTACTCAGCGGATAAGTCAGTGACATCACAGCATTGTGTATATATGGAAGTCAGCGGTGCTCGTTCGGCTAGCTAAACTTAAGAAAACTTTTACCAATCACTTGACGATGTGCTCCCGTAGCCTTCCTACAGAGCTCCCGATCCAGGCGTATGATGATCTACTGCTGTTAATGATACAAAATAATTCAAGAAGTCAATAAAACATGGTAATTAATAATAAAAATATGTGTGGACATTTCACACAGCACCATCTAGCCCCAAACTAAGCAAAGCTTGTATTATGGGAACCAGATAACTGATACAATACTTAGATACTTTTTGTTTGTAAATACATACATATAATACAGTAGTACTACTAATTACTAGGACTAGGTAGGACTTTTCTGCACAGTTCGTCTAGGTAGGTACCACCGTTATACGCAGTAGTACGCAAGCACTACTGTGCGGCTTGAAGGGCACTGAAATGAAATTACTGGGCAATTGAGACTTTATGATCTGATCTCAAAGTCGAGTAATCTTATTAATAGATTGTGTTGATGTCTCAGAATGACGTGCGCAGTGCTTTATCACACGATTTTATATTTTAGAGTTCCGAGTGACACTGCAACTGATATGGGCAGCCGTATTACTTAACATCAGGCAAACGACTCGCTCATCACGTCATTCCCTAACAACAAAAAAGACATCTACGTCATCCACACCGAACAATTTCAATTATCATACATTTACACAAATCTGGCCCCCACCGAGTCCCGGATGATTCTCGGAAGTCTCGCCTCATTCTCGCTAAGTCTCTTCCAATTCTCGGATAAAGCCGCTCGGGAGTCGCGACCGTAATTGTATTATTTAATTTCCGCGACTAATTTCGTTTCTTTTTCCTTATTAAGGCAAGGAAGTGCCTACGAAGGGTTTTGACTGGGAGTAGTAGCTAAATATTGTATTTTGCTCAAGGTGAATTTATAGACAACACTGTTTTATAAAGATAAAGATCATATTTTTTTGTCAAACATGGGTAAAATGGGTAACAATGGTAACATTATTTTTAAAGTGTAGGTCTCTAAATTTTATAAAAGTAGCGCACATGTTTGGCCTGGTTAGGCGTACATACATTGATGATATAGGTATAAAATGCGACATGCCTTCTGAACTGTAGGTTGTGGGTTCGATTACCATCCAGGGGCAATTGTGCGATGAACATCGATGATTCTTCTGTATCTGGGTGTGAACATCTGAGACATGATCATATTTGTGGAGATTGAAAATAAATGTTATGCAGAAATTTTTAAGCCGCTCAAGTTTGTTCAGCTGGTCCTCGGTAAGATCTAAATAGTAAGCGTCGGCATAGTCAAGAATAGGAAGAAGGAGAGATTGGGCAAGCGAAACTAATGGTAATAGGCAGGAAATTACGCAGTTTATTGAGAGAACGTCCTGACGCAAACATCTTACGGCTCACGGATGATCACTCCGAGATTTTTTAATTCCGCGCTGTAAGGAACTGTCATCCCACCAAACCATAATTGCACCACTGTTCTAGTACATGTAGTAGATGATACATAGCTTCAAATATTGTGATATTTGAACGTTGTTGTTTCTCCACGCTGCACGCTATTTTACTTCACCGTTGTAAGAAAGAAAGAAAATTTATTTTACAACAGAATAAAAAACAAAAGTACAACGCTTTTCACAGTTCTGTCACAAACCTCAACTCAGCATGGTGCTAGTTCTTACGAACCGGCGCTGGTCTTCCGTTGGGACCGTTTATTGGAGAGCGAGTGAAAATACCGCTTTTTTTTTTTTGATCGAGCTAATGCTGTTGGTCTCTAGCGACCTTTACAGCGTCATTTCGCTTACGGCGCCCAGCCGTCAAAGTGAAAATCCCGCACATAATTTGAAAAGTCATAGGTGCAGGTTTGAGTTCCACTCAGAGTGCGTCATTTTGAAAGTCGCACGAGCTACCTCGCTTGGCTCAATTCACATTGGTAGAACTTGCAAATATCCGAAACTTCTTTACATTCCGTTCCAATAAAAAAGACAAAGAACCTTCTTCATTAAAAAATGGAACTTGATCTGCACCGAATAAAAATAATTACCAACTTTACACTGCATGCCAAAATAACGGCTCACCTATAAATTATTGACCGTTACGTCACAATTCGCATTACTTTACAAAGAGATGCAATTAAACCTTTTTGCTGAAGCAAAGTTTTACTGTGAGGCATCAAAAGTGGTATCTCAATTATGCAGTTCAATTTGTACACGGTAGCAGTCGTATTTATTACGTATCGGGAATCTGCCATGGATGTGATTGGATAATATTTATTTTTAATTAATAAAAATACGAGCTGTGATTGGTGAATCTCTGCAAGTCTATTATATCATGGAAATTTTAAATACCTAGAGCATTTTACTACTTAACTAGCTTTCGCCTGCGGCTTTGCTCGCGTGGCCTATAAGAAACGAAGATGAAATTGTTTCATAGATAATTTAACCAACAATTTAATCTTCTTAGGGGTGGAATTTCAAAAAACCATTTCTTAGCGAATACCTACACTTTACAAAGAACACCCCGTCCAAATTTCAAGTCTCTAAGACCAGCGGTTTATTCTGTGCGTTGATATATAAATCAGTCAATCAAGACTTTAAATTTTGTATGTATAGATAAGCCAAAAAACGAGATATTTCGTGCCTGATGAAGTAAAAAGAAATATTGCCACAAAGCGAAATGAACTAATAATGTTATATTGCTACCACTAAATCTGCAGAACGGGGTGAGATATCTATCAACACTATCTTTAATTTATTACCCGACAACCGCAAAACCAAACGAAATGTTTATTTTTTAAAATTTATTTAAATTTGTAATTATGTTTTTATTTACGCATGTTCCACCGTAGCACAGGATTCATTCATCTGATTTCTATAAATGAGGTGTCAATCGATTCGTTATTATAATCACTGTTACATATTTTTTCGGACGCGATATTATTATCTATAATAATTATCGTAGAAAAAAGAAATAATATTTATTAGTGACACACCACTAATAAGAAAAAATACCAAAAGTATAAAACAATGCGTGGTGTCACGAAAGGGATCCGACTCAGCTCAATTAAGGTCCTAAGACCTTAATAACTGATTCTTAGTCGGAACACATTTAGTAGACGGGCTTTAGTTTTCCTCCTTTTTATTTTACCTATTGCTAAGTGTTGAGGATGAGGAGGTCTAGTGGGAATCGAACACGCATACAACAATAAAAATCACCACTCAAAAACAAATTTATTAAAAATATATTTATTAAAAACCAAACTAGAAAACGCACCCCTTCACAGCAATAGTAGTAGGTTTATGACAGATAAAACAAAAAATCCATCTATCAAAAACAATATTTTTTTTGTAAATCTTAATAATAATAAATATGTGTGGACATCTCACACAACGCCATCTAGTCCCAAACTAAGCAAAGCTTGTACTATGGGAACCAGATAACTGATACAATACTTAGATACTTTTTGTTTATAAATACATACATAGAATACAATATAACACCCAGACACAGAACAAACATCGATGTTTATCACACAAATGTTTGTCCTGGGTGGGAATCGAGCCCACAACCCATAGTTCAGAAGGCAGGGTTACTACCAACTGAGCTATCGGGCCAGTCAAAATATAATATTATTAATACATAAAAAGGTTGGTCGGTCGGCAACACTAAGTTCTTTTTAAGTAAGGTGACAGCCCTGTGTGGGTGTTTGTGTGTATATCTTTCGTGGCGTGCACTGTAATTAGTGATTATTGACGTGCAGAATACGTTCGATGCGCGAATATCACGGCGTTGTAATTAATGTGGACTTAATTAATAATACGCCAGTCGGACCTTTTGTTTGGATATTCTATTTGTATTTTAAAAGCTTTTATATGATTTTAAAAGATAAACAATTAACTCAAAATAATATAATTAAAACGATCAAATCATCATCATAAGTATGTACTCTGAAATTAAGAAGGTTACCTTCACTAGGTGGTAGGATTTTACTGCAAAGTTCGTCTAGGTAGGTACCACCGCTTTACCAGTTATTCTGCCGCCAAGTAGTAGTGCGCAAGCACTGCTGTGTTCCGGTTTGAAGGGCACTGTAGCTAGTGAAATTACTGGGCAAATGAGACTTTATGATCTGATCTCACAGTTTAGTAATCTTATTACTAGATTGTGCTGATGTCTCTGGATGACGTGCTCAGTGCAGTGTCACGCGAACCTCTATACTTTAGAGTTCCGAGTGACACTGCAGCTGATATGGGCATAGATATGAATCCTAGTTAGGGTCCAGGATCTATGTACGTGATCGTTGGGCGTTAATTACTATTATTATTATATCACTGTAGGTTTTTTTTTTGCTAAGGTATGACGTGACGAGCTAGCCGTTCGCCTGATGTTAAACGACACGTCTGCCCATATCAGCAATTTTTAATGGGCAAAGTGCCTTTATTTCTTTAAAGCTAAGCCTAATTTTAGACATCTTTAAACATAATTTAAAATTTTTGTAAGACGTCACAATATGCTTAATTTAACGAATGTTGCTTAGCAATTCAAAATAATTATTCAAAATATGTCCAACAATCGGATTTTTTCCGTAAATCCACTTTAATTTGGAAAGTTTATGAGATTTATAAACTAACTAGCTTCTGCCTGTGGCTTCGCCCGCGTGGCCATAGGAAAATAATTCAACCACCCATTTTACCCTCTTAAGGGTAGAATTTCGAAAAACCCGTTCTTAGTCAATACCTACACTTTACAAAAAACACACCTTCCAAATTTCTAGGTTCAGCGGTTTAGGCTGTGCGTTGATATATAAGTCAGTCATTCAGTCAGTCAGTCTGGACTTATGAATTTTATATGTATAGATTTTTTTTGCTTCTAGTTAATTTTTCAACGCAATCAATTTTAACTAAAGTTACACAGAAGTGAAACTATTATTTCACCAATCCAATCCTGTATTCTCACCACACATTCATCACTGGTAATCACTCAGTACGGTTTGCATAAAAAGCGATCCGCTCAGTGAGTAATGGGACTAGTTTCGGCAGCGGCATAAATCAACCGAAGAGGTACAGTCAGCAGGTTTGGATTACCTAATAATTTATAACCCATAGCTAGCTTGGATTGGGAGTTTAATGGAGGAATACCTAGTATTATATTGATGGTAAGAAACTAATGCTGGGATTTTAGGATTTGAGGATCAGGAAATAGTAAGATTATGATCATGGTTTTGTAATTTTCATAGAGTGCTCTTGTGTGATTTACTATTGTGGATAGACTGGTTATGCGACACACTACAGTTCGACATCACTAGTGTGACACACGCTTGTTCGACAAACACCTCTCACCATTATATTAAAATGTTATAGGGTCACGTTTGACCATGAACTGGCTTGATAGTAAGCGACGGTGTGGTCAAAGATGGATCACATATATTTAGTAGGTCATCACTACATCTACTTTCTAACTAACTAACTTAACTATCTAAATATATATAACTCAAAGGTGACTGACTGACTGACATAGTGATCTATCAACGCACAGCCCAAACCACTGGACGGATCAGGCTGAAATTTGGCATGCAGGTAGATGTTATGATGTGACCATCCGCTAAGAAAGAATTTTTCGAAATTTCACCCTTTAAAGGGTGAAATGGGTGGTTGAATTATTTTCCCATAGGCTGCGCCGCGGGCGAAGCTGCGGGCAGAAGCTCGTCATTAATAAAATAAATACTATTGCGCTTAAATTTAAATTCAATTTTTAGACCACACGACTGAAGTAAAACTTCTTTAGCTTAGCTCCATCTATCGGCCGGTATAACATTGTTTTGCTTTATATGTTAATCTCGTAAAATGACTGTTTACAATTTTCCCGGACATACCAACATAATGACATACATTTTTACTTTGTTATGTTGACAATGGAGACCTAACTTCAACTTTCGTTCGCCTCGCATTCACCATCTTACTCCCCTAGTCAAGCGTGCGTAAAGAAGTTTTACTTCAAAAGGTTATTTTTGACGTTATTAAAACAAATAAACAAAATTTATTACAAATTTCATAAAATACTTTCATACTTGTATTTCACAAAAGTACGTACTAGATAAAATACTAGAGACTAGTTCTCTTTTCCAACGGTACCCAAGAAGCTTGCCATAGGTGCCCGAAGTTCCCACTTCCCCTATTTAATCTGTAACAGGTGCTGGCAACTTCGCCGGAGCAGTTACCATGATGTATAATGTTATTAGATACTTGAGACACTCGCAGTTATTATCTACGAAACTGTACCAATTTGCTACGACTCTACAGAGAACTGTTGTAGCGATATTTATATATAAGTGTTGCTATTGAAAAAATTAGTTTTTTCTCTAAAATTATTGACTAACTTGGATGTATTAGTTGCATGGCTTTAGTCGTGGAATCTGTGTGTTAAGCACACCCTGTATAAACGAAGTTTGTCTTTAGTCTTTGAGTATTTGTCGGATTGAGCATTTATTTTGTTTCTATCGACTTCAAAAAAATTAATTTTCCATTTTTGTTTATTTACAAAATGTTATCTCTAAATTCTGACATTTATGATATGATCCGAATTTAAAAAAAAAATTATTGAAGTCTATATATATTTACTTCCAGATATATATTTTATGGATTCCAGATATCAGAATGGGTTTTAAAAAATGAAAAAAAAAAAAAAAAATTTTTTGGATATATAGTAAATGAACAACCAAATATTACTCAGTATTAAATTAAAGTCATCAAAGTCTATTTAACCCCTTTTTTATTTATTTATTTATAAGGGTTTTGAAGACTATCGATTATTATAAGCTAAATAATAATAAAAATAATATACTATAAAATTAAATAACTATAAAGCTATTAAAAAGTCTTCAAATTTTTTAATAGAATACTGTTTTATTTTAGGCGTGAATTTTATGTTAAAATAATAATATTTTTTAATAAATATTCTTTAATACGTCGTAACGTTTGTTATGGCTTTAAAATATGTTATTATTATATTTAAAATAAATTCAGTGAACTTGCTTTAAGCTTGAGCGTACCAACCAAGTGTTGCCGTTTTCAGCGAAGTTATTACCTGGTGTTGGTATAATCTTATTAGATTCTCGACATTGGAGGAATTAATATTGCGGTAGTTCTGGATATTAGGTTTATGTCACCTGAATTATGTTGGAGTGGCAACTGCAGAGATATTTACTGGCAATATAGATTTGTAATTAAACTCAGGGATGTCATGTCATGTGTAATGTCATGACCATGAAATGAAATCTGAAAATATTTGCATTGCATTTTTTTTTTTTTTTTTTTTTTTACTTCAAACTTGGCTAGCATTTGACCACGCTCTCACCTGATGGGAAGTGACGATGCGATCGAAGGTGTAGCATGCTAGCCAAGTAAATACCTATTCACTCTTCTCTTGAACACGCCCGGGTCATATTTCGCTGGAAACACAGACGCTGGCAGGGCATTCCATTCCTTAGTCGTTCTAATTAAGAACGTTGAGTCAAATCGCTTGGTACGAATGGGTGGTATTTCGACCACGAAAGGATGGCGCTTAGCCGAGCGTCTAGTAGTCCGGTAGTGGAATGGTGATGGGAGAATGAGATCATGCAGTTCTTGAGCGCATTCACCGTGGTGTATTCTGTAAAAGACCGACAGACTTGCCACCTTACGTCGATGTGCAAGGCTCAGGAGCCTTTTACCAACCAAAGTGTCGTCGTCAATGAGCCTTTTGGCACGCCGTTCAATCGAGTCCAGAGCCTCAAGCTGGTACTTGGCAGACCCGTCCCATAGGTGGCAGCAGTACTCCATACACGATCGGACCTGTGCTTGATACAGATTAAGAAGCTGTCCAGGTGTGAAGTACCGCCTTACCTTGGACAATATGCTGAGTTTTTTTGAAGCTACTTTGGCTTTGGACTCGATGTAGGATCCAAAGTTTAGGTTTGACGTGAGATCAACACCCAAAAGCTCAAGATGGTTTCCTAAACTTACAGATACACCACGGAATGAAGGAGCCCGATGGAGTGGGCTCTTTTTAGCAGTGAATAAACACGCCTGTGTTTTTGCAGCATTGAACCTAACCAAGTTAGCATCGCCCCAATCGGACACGGCTTTCAAAGCCAGGTTCATGCGCTCAACCATAGCCTCTCTCTCAATCCGGACTTCGTCACCACTGGCTCGGGCACTGGATGTGTATCTTTCAACAACAGTACTATTATCTGCATACCCAAAGGTACCGGGCTTTAGCAGATCATTGATGTGGAGTAAGAATAGTGTTGCTGAAAGAACTGACCCCTGAGGTACACCAGCATTAATAGCTAATTGATCGGAGGAGCAGCCATCAAGAACTACTCTTAGCGATCGTTCCCTCAAAAAGTCTGATATCCAAGTGCACAGACCAACAGGTAGTCCGTAAGATGGAAGCTTATTCAGAAGTCCATCGTGCCAGACCCGATCAAATGCCTTAGAGACGTCTAGAGATACAGCAAGTGCCTCTCCATGCATCTCTAAGGCTTCGCTCAATATGTGAGTGGCATACGCAAGAAGATCCCCAGTGGACCGGTTTCGGCGAAATCCGTATTGCCGGTCACTGAGGAGATCATTGTCTTCAAGGTATGCCAAGAGCTTGTTGTTAATTATACGCTCCATACTCTTACAGAGGATGGAGGTAATTGAGATAGGTCGATAGTTGGCAGGATCAGCACGATTGCCCTTCTTAGGTACAGGTTGTACGTTGGCTAGCTTCCAACTCATAGGGACTAATCCGGTGTCTAGAGAGAGGCGAAATAGGCGTGTTAGAATGAGGAGACAACTCGGGTGCACAGCTCTTAAGTACAATTGCTGGTACACCATCGGGACCACTGGCTTTGTTCACGTCTAGACTGCGTAATGTTTTTAGTACTTCCTTCTGACGTATGCGTATTTCCGGCATGAAAACACCGCATTGTGGAAGGCAGGGAGGTACCTCATTAGCAGCATCTAGACGCGAAGCTTCTGCAAAGAGAGTGGCAAACAAGTTTGCTTTTTCTTTTGCAGTGTGAGCCAGCGATCCGTCTGGTTTCAATAATGGAGGCAGTGAGGATCGACAGAAGTTCGCTTCAACCGATTTGGCTAGGGACCAAAAAGCCTTACTACCAGCTGGGTAGGAAGCAAGTTTAGACCCTATTCGACCAATATGATTGAAACGAGCCTTCCTTAATTCCTTCTTACAGGCCTTGGCGGCAACGTTAAAGGCTTTCTTCTTAGCTCGAGTGTCCGAGGCCTTGCGTTTTCGAGCGTCAGCCCATGCCAGATATGCCGCATGCTTCTGCGCTTCAGCGCGTGCACAGTCGGCTCCAAACCATGGGCTTACTTTGCTGGTCACGGGCTTATCGGAAAATGGAATAAAATATTCCATAGCCCGACATACTACCTCAGTAACCGCATTCGCGCAGACCGTCGGATCTCCAGAAGAAAAACACGTTTGCCGCCAAGGATATGAAGCGAAGAAATGTCGCATCTCGTCCCAGTCTGCTAAGTTGTATCTCCAGACACGCCGATTGCTCTTAGGGCTTGGGTCAGGCGGGGAGTATACTGAAACGGACTTGACCAGACAGTGATCGGAGCTACCAATGGGTGAGGATACCGCCACAGAGTATCGGTCTGGTTCAGTCGTGAGCAGAAGGTCAAGGCAGTTAGCAGTGTGGCTATCAATGTCAGGCACTCGCGTTGGCTCTTTAACAATCTGCGTTAAATTGAGCGCCAAAGCGAGCTTACGCGTCTCTCTCCCAGCGTGGTCCGTGATCCGGTGTGGGACTAACCACTCCTGGTGGTGAGCATTAAAGTCCCCCAGAACAACAAGCTGAGCCGAAGGATAGCGTTGCTGAGCCACATCTGCCGTTTCACTGAGATACTCCATTAGAAGAGTTGTCTCCCGGTCACCGCTATGTGATCTGTACACACCAGCATAGAGAATTTTCTCAATGCCGGTGTCCACAAGCACCCAAATCACCGAAAAGTGGGGATGTTCAAGGTTTCGGAGACGCAAACAGCAAATGTCATCACGGACGTAGACGCAGATACCAGCGCGTGGAAGGAAGCGGTTTTCCAAGATGAATCCTGGATAGTCCAGATATGCCGTGTCTGATGGACATCCTATTTGCGTCTCAGTCAAGAAGAGCAAGTGCGGTTTGTTGGTCTCCAGATGATGATGGACCGCTTGCAGATTTGAGTGCAGCCCACGAATATTTGTGAGGTGCACTTTAAGAGTGAGGACGTGCATCTGCCGTTTAAACTTGCTCAATTTATTTGACTTTTTCATGGTTGGGTGAGTTAGGTAGACAAGTAGGAAGTGGACGAGATATTGGGATGCTAACCCTCAGTAATAGAGAAGCTCCTACGCCAATGGAGAACTTGCCCGGAGACTGCGGGGACGCCCGAACCCCCCTGAAATTGCCCACAAGTTCCTCACTTCCAGTCGCCAACTGGCCCTGTGGACAACCTCAGGATTTTACACAAGCGGTGGGGCAGCCTTTCGTAGTTGGCTAGACTACTACTTGGGCCCCCTACAACTTGCGGTCGGCCAGCAGAGAGCACCGTGCTTCGGATCCCGCTACCCTCCGAAGCAAGGTCTCCGACGCGAAAGCATCTCCATCACCAATACCGGTCTGCATACCCAACACAACTGTCCACATCTACTCGTCAGAACGGCTTCATTAGACATCACGATGGAACACGACGAGTCGCTTGGCATCGTGGTTTTGTCTAATGGGTGGTAACTAAGCCGGCGGCTAAGGCCTTCCACCAGTTATTTGGTTGCTCTTTAGGCACCACCCAGGGGTCACGTGTAGGGAAACTAGGGTTAAAGCCTACGGACGCGAGCAAACATAAACCCCCATTTTCATTTACATTATGTTTTAAAGCGCGCTACCTACCTTTAGCGTCATAGAGAACGTCATCATTTTTGCCACAAAGCTAGTTTTCTACATTTTTGACGGCATTTGTTATTAGAGATGAAATGTAGTAAAACGCTACCTTATCTAAGATAAAAAAGAGGCTTTTCTAATCTGACTGAAATAAAAACTCTTCAGCTCCATCTATCGACCGATATAACTTTGTTTTTGCTTTCTTTAATGTTAATATCGCCACCTTGATAATAATTGTAAATTGTCGTTTTACCGGAAACGCCCACATAATAATACAGATTTGAAGTAACATTTTACTTTGTTATGTTGATAATGGAGATCTAAGTGAACTAATAACTTTCGACTTCTGTTCGCGACGTTACGCCACCAGCTTATTCTCCAAGTCAATCGTGCGTAAAGAAATATCACTTAAAAACAAGTAATTAAAAACATATGACATCACATCATGAGTAGGAAAACGTCCACAGCTGAACACTAACATGAACCTCCCCCCATAAATACCACTTTAGACGGTCATCATAGGGGGGAAGGGGGATTTGCCATAATCATCACGCTGCACAGTGTCGTAATAAGTTCACTCGACTGTGAGTTCAGGTCATAAAGTCTCAACTGCCCAGTAATTTCACTAGCTACAGTGCCCTTCAAACCGGAACACAGTAGTGCTTGCACACTACTGCTTGGCGGCAGAATAACTGGCAAAGCGGTGGTACCTACCTAGAGGAACTTTGCAGAGAAGTCCTACCACCTAGTACCTCTCTTAGCCGACTCTTATGATAGTGATCCTATTCGTAAAATGGGACCGCACGGCATTGAAAACATTCGCAATATAGTCAAAAAGCCAAACCATCATCACAAGTTTTCTTACCGAATCATTAGCATACTGGTTTTGGCTTACGCATTTGCCACAGACTAAACCTATGAATTTTGTATGAGGCATCTTATTTTCTGCTCTGCTGAGCTTTTGTATTTAATTATCCTTAGATTGCGCTGATGTGATAGTATTCCTAAAAACCTTGGGTGCTATTAGATATAAGTAAATCTGGTAGGCTATTTTTCGCACTATTTCGTGCGATGACCCGAGTTTCACACTTTGTTCACCCAAAAAGTACACAATAAACAGTATAGATATAACTCATGGAAAGCGTTCGGTGACGATGACGCGAGTTCCATGATTTTTGTTCACCCAAGTGCTCACCGCGCCTTAAGAAGTTTTCACTTCGAAAATGTAGAAGTTGTGCTGTGTCTCACCCAACTATCGCTCCATCCACGCGTACCTACAGGCTGTCCATAATTCACGGGCGACTATAAAGGCTGCTCTGATTTGTGGCAGTGGACCCGACGTAGATCAAAGTTTCCAAGCGGAACGCACCTGTTGTACTACTACTGGTTTTCGAACTCGATTGGGGAAGTAAAAACATTTTTTAACACCTTGAGGTAATGCCTTTTTAAGATTTTAGGTGACACACCGATTGCTGAGAATAAATGTAAAAAATGCTTTGCGATTAGCTTTTTTTTGTCATTATTATTTTAACCTTAATCTGCAAGAAACGTGCCCTAAAAGCTTCCCTCATGGAATAGTTACGCTGATTCGTTAGCCGAGGTATGTGCCAGCTTTTTAGTCACGCGTCAGCTCAACCAGGCCTCTGAGCACGCTGACAAGTGTTTAACTGGTTCTTTATGAAAATAGTTATTAATGATTTTTAATAAATATGTGTGTGCATTTCACACAACGCCATCTAGCCCCAAACTAAGCAAAGCTTGTATTATGGGAACCAGATAACTGATACAATACTTAGATACTTTTAAAACAATATAACACCCAGACACAGAACAAACATCGATGTTGATAACACAAATGTCTGTTCTTGGTATGGACCGAACCCACAACCTGCAATTCAGAAGGCAGGGTTACTACCAACTGAGCTATTGGGCCAGTCATTAGGCTCACTTTTAAAGCGTCACTTTGACGAGCTACTTTACAATACAATACAATACAAAACGCTTTATTGACAACAAAATTAAATATGTAAAAAGAGAATTACTTAATAAGATAGGTACAATGGGCGGACTTATCGCTCAGAGCGATCTCTTCCAGACAACCTTTGGATAGACAGAGATATGAGACCCCATGAGCATGGACGGCGATTCAAATGAATACTATATGCTATCCTATACTCAAATAATATATAAATAAAAACAGATATAAATAATAAAGAAAGCAACACAACACTTTAATAATACAGAAGAATCATAATAATATACATATACCTAAATCATTTATATATACTTGGTGGTAGGACTTTACTGCAAAGTTCGTCTAGGTAGGTACCACCGGTTTGCCAGTTATTCTGCCGCCAAGCAGTAGTGCGCAAGCACTGCTGTGTTCCGGTTTGAAGGGCACTGTAGCTAGTGAAATTACTGGGCAAATGAGACTTTATGATCTGATCTCACAGTTTAGTAATCTTATTACTAGATTGTGCTGATGTCTCAGGATGACGTGCGCAGTGCAGTGTCACGCGAACCTCTATACTTTAGAGTTCCGAGTGACACAGCAGCTGGTATGGGCAGCCGTGTCGTTTAACATCAGGCGAACGGCTAGCTCGTCACGTCATTCCTTAACATAAAAAAAAAAAAAAATATATACACACATATATACACTTTCCTCGTAGATCCAACGGCTCCACGCGTTTTTGATCAGACAATCGGTCTACGTTGTGAAAAGTGACAGTACAAACAATACTCATAGTAAGGGCACCTCCGTATATTTTGGAATCTCCCGGGACGACCCGCTCTTTGATGAACGCTAGCCTAGTTAAAACGCCAGTTTTTTTTGAGTTCCGTATCAAAAAACGTAAAAGGAAAGTTCTAGTGCGGCTATTGTATCATTCATCATGTTTTTTTTAGTCTGTGCTGTAACTGTCAATAAATGTAACCAAAACATCCTTTACATCAATGTGTAATCAATTTGATTTTAGATTTTCTTTGATGTTACAATCGATCACTTAACTTTCTATCTACAATCAAATGGGGTTAATTAATTTTAAAAAGAAGTAAACACTTTATACATTTATAGTTTCAGATTGTGGTGAAAGGAAACATCAAAGTAAAACTATAAATGGATAGTTTACAGTGAGGCTCTAATATTTTCAAGCTAATAATTTTTGCTTTGGGGTCAGAAATATTTTTGATGCCGGAAGTCCTATGTAAATATATCACATCACACTAATATTATAAAGGCAAATGTTTGTATTTGTGTTTGTGTGTATGTTTGTTACTCATTCACGCTCAAATGGCGAATGGATTGGATAAAATTCGGTACCAAGATATATTATACACTAGATTAATATATAGGCTATATAGGCGGAAAAGTTGCGTTTTTTTTCTGTCCGCAAATACATGTCCTGCCACGGGTATCGAACCCGTCGCCTCCGGGTTATGAACCGATCTGCTCAACCATCATACCACAGAAGCTTTCAAGTGTGTTTGAAGCATATAAAGTAAATTGCTTTATGTCAAAATACTTATAGCAATAAGTTTATAACAAGTGAATTTTGGTATGAAAATTATCTTTCCTACTCCTGCTTATTTCAGATTTTCTAAGCAATCATGCTCCATATTGGAACACGTCATTACTTAACATTTAGGTGAGGCAGTGGTCAAATGCATTCATTATAACAAATATAAAAAGATGTTATCTTCCATACATATAACATTCCTGACTGACTTATATATCAACGCACAGCTTAAACCGCTGGTCCTAGAGACTTGAAATTTGGAGAGTTTATTCTTTGTAAAGTGTAAGTATCCACCAAAGAAATTTATCCCTAATAGGGTGAAATGGGTGGTTGAATTATCTATGAATTTTTCATAGATAATTCAACCACCCATTTCTTCTTCGTTTCCTATAGGCCACGCGGGCGAAGCCACGAGCAGAAGCTAGTATATAGTTTATTCGTATGTAGGTACGGAACTCTGAACTTAATAAAATTAATTTTACTTCCAAGTATTTCTCGGTTATCTAACGGTTTGCCAGTTTTTTCACTAGTTTTCCTATAAACGTATTATTTTGGCCCTTTGAGTGTTGTTAATCTGGTTACGGAACTTTTAAAAGTAAAGGTCAAACTAATAGTAAAGGAATTAAAAGTTGATTTGTTATTTTAGTTATGTACTCTAGAGAAAACTAAACTATATTAACTATTGTATTATTAATTAATAATTTAATTACAATTAAAATCTATATCATATATAAAAATAAACATCTATTTCCCTTAGTCATCGCATCACGCATAAATGGATAGTAAATTTTTGCTAATTATTTTTTGATGTTTTTGTTATTGTCAGGAAAAGTATCTTACGAAAGTAAAAAATAAGAAAATTGAGCGGAAAACTAGAATATTTTCACGATGCGTGTGAAACTGCGGGGGCAGGTAGTATATTGTAAATATAATGATAACTTTTTTCTTTAATACTGCAAATTGCCTTGATTTTCAACTAAATACAATGATGTAAATACCCCCGCGGTCGAGCGAGTAACAATTATTCGTCATTGCTCTGTGTATTTTAATTAAATTATACAGTTAAATCCGATTCTTTTAAAGTAAAATTTAAATATTCAATGGTTTAATAGTTCTAAAATCATAGTGTGGTGTTTAAAACGGGAAGAATCAGTGCATTCAGTGTTTAATCACGTCATTTATTATTGCATAGCCGATAACTCGAACTGTTCGGCAAGAACGCGTAAGCGCCTCAGTTCTCACGGCGTTTACGCCCTTTTTACTGCGACCGCATAGTGCATTTTATTGTGTTCCGGTAGTTGTTTATTATTGATACCGGTAGTCTAAGCTGTTGCAATGAATGCACAAAAATGTTGTGGTTGCCCCAACCAGTTAAAAGGAGTTTCTTTATTGCACTGCAGCCGCTGTCCGGATAGGTATCATCATTCTTGTGTTAACTTCAGTAGAGAAGATTTTATTGGGTTTTCTAAGGACTTCAACGAATCGTGGGTGTGCCCTTCCTGCCGTTGTAAGGAGCCTAAGCGCGGCGATAACACCAACACACCGATTCGCTCCACAGTTGCGGCTACGCAAAAACAAGCCAGTGCGCCAATGGTGGCAACGACAGCGGCGGTGACGGCAGCCGCGAAGGAAGCGAGTTCCCAATACGATAACGTAACATTACGAACAAAACCTCGCAGCACAGGTAGCTGCTCTTGCATTTCAGCTGATAGCATTCGCGAGATAATCAGGGAAGAGTTAGACAGGAAGTTTAACTCACAGATTAATGATATTTACATTAAACTGACACACGTTGAAGAGTCGGCAAGTTTTATCAGCAAGGAGAACGATCGACTTAGCCAAGAGAACGAGTCCAATAAAGCATTAATTGCTCACCTGCAAACTGACAACGGAGAGCTACGCAATACTGCATACGACCTGTCTCATCGCTTGCACCTGATGGAGCAGCTGTCGCGCACAAATAACATTGAAGTTCAGTGCGTGCCAGAACACAACAGTGAAAATATTTATAAAACAATTCAGCAATTGGGTAACGTTATTAAGTGCCCTGTTGCGGACTCTGATCTCCAGTATTGTACTCGGATCGCAAAGCTGAATAACAAAAGCCCCCGTCCCAGATCTATTCTAGTAAAATTCAGTAGCAGACGTCTTCGGGACAGCTTTTTGGCATCTGTGGTCAAGTTTAATAAAAACAACCTTAAAGACAAGTTGAACACTGGCCACATAGGCATCGGTGGCCAGAAAAAGAGCCCAATCTACGTTACAGAGCACTTAACGCGAGAAACTAAGTCTTTACACGCTGCTGCTCACCGTGCAGCTCAACATCTTAAATACAGGTTCGTCTGGGTGCGTGACAGAAAAGTGTTCCTCAGAGAGAACGAATCGTCAGGATACATTCACATCCGCAGCGAAGAGTCTTTGCAGATGCTGATTCGTAGTGGCACAACTAAATAAAAAATAATAAATCTGTGTTATATTTAATTCTTTAGGTTGGTATGTCATTTGAAGGTTTCTCTCCTAACACTTCCGGTATGAACAAATTAAATGTCTACTATCAGAATGTCAGGGGGTTGAGAACTAAAGCTGTGGATTTATTTAACAATGTAGTTTGTAGTAACTTTGATATGGTAGTGTTGACGGAAACATGGCTAAATAGTAGTGTACACGATGCGGAACTGTTAGATAGTCGTTACTCAGTTTACAGAAGGGATCGAGAGACAAGCGGTTTTCATAGCAGAAAGAACGGTGGTGGAGTTCTTATTGCTATATCCAAGCATTTAAGTTCGAAGCGCTTGCAGGAATTTGAATCCAATTGCGAAGACTTATGGGTTAGTCTAGACGTCGCTGGTGATGATGACAAGCCTCAAAAACTTTTTATATGTGCTGTTTATCTTCCACCACCTATACAAAAACATATCCTCTCCGAGTTTATCAACAACGCTAACAGCGTAATTGAAAGGAATGATATCGTTCACGTTGCTTTTTTGGGTGACTTTAATTTGGGTTCAACTTCATGGGAGTTTCAAGATGGCCATGGACAAAATTCTAAGATTGAATCCAAAAATAGTCTCTTCTCGAACATGCTTATAGATTTTTCTTTATTGAACGACCTTACACAATATAATTTTATCCCTAATAATAAAATGAGAATTTTAGACCTAGTATTAAGTAGTCCTAAAGTTACAAGTTTAAAAGAATGTTCCTCTCCCCTTTCTGTAATTGATCCACTTCATCCTCCGTTGGAATTCGTCATTTCATGCTCTCCCGTCACAACTCTACCCCAGAATAATCACATCCGCCTATGTTTCTTCAAAGCTGACTATGAGAACTTAATTAAAGAGTTAAATGAAACTGATTGGGATGAAAAGTTTGCTTGTGGGAGTTCAGTTGATGATGTAATTTCTATTTTTTATGAGGTAATTCGAGAATCTATTGCTAAGCATGTCCCTAAGTCTAAACCGCGCTCTAAAAAATACCCCCTTTGGTTCTCTCGAAACCTTATTCACATTCTTCGTGAAAAGTATAAGTTCCATCAGAAGCTACGCAAGTTTAATAATAACCCTCGGGATAAACTGGCCTTTGAACTGGCTAAATTGCGCTCTGATAAACTTAAAGCAAAATGTTACAAGATATACATAATTCGGCTGGAATGTAGTCTGCGATCTAATCCAAAACTGTTTTGGTCTTTTATTAAAAACAAGAGAAAGAATCGTAGCCACTATCCTGCTCAAATGTTTCTACTGGATGAATCTGCCATTGGCAGTAAGAATATTTGCAACGCTTTCGCTCGTAACTTTGCTTCAGCCTTTGGCTCGCGTCAATCGTCATCATTTCACATAGTGCAGAATGATCTTGGAGTCCCTGCTATCACAAGCAACTTTTTAACAACGATCAAATTTAAATACGACCATGTTTTGAAAGTTTTAGAAAGACTTGATTTATATAAAGGGGCTGGCTCTGACGGCATCCCATCAGTCTTTGCTGCTAAGTGTGCTCCTGCTATTGCTTATCCCTTGAGCCTTATCTTTAATAAATCATTAAGCTCTGGTACCTTTCCTGCAGCTTGGAAAGAAACTTTGGTAGTTCCTCTACATAAGAACGGTGATAAAGACCTAATCCAGAACTACAGACCCATATCAATACTTCCCGTCTTCGCAAAGGTTTTTGAAAAGTTGTTATGCCCCATATTATCATGGCACTTTAAGAGTATCATAACTACACAACAGCACGGTTTTATGAAATGTAGATCCACTGCGACCAACCTTGTCTCATTTATTAATGACGTTTCTCATATGCTGGACAAGCGGTCAACAGTGGGTGCGATCTACACTGACTTTAGCAAGGCTTTTGATAAAGTTAACCATGAGATCCTCCTGCGCAAGCTTTCAATGTATGGCATCGCCGAACCCTTGCTGAGCTGGTGTGGATCGTACCTACTGGACAGAACATCATCTGTAGTTGTTAACGGGGACTTTTCCTACTCTTTTGAGGTCAATTCAGGTGTTCCTCAAGGGTCACATCTGGGGCCTTTATTCTTTAACATTTTTATTAACGATATAGGTCAGTGCTTCAAAAATTCTAATTATTTACTTTTTGCAGACGATCTCAAGTTCTTCCGAGTTATAGACTCTAGTACAGATGTATCTAAATTGCAGGAAGATATCAATAGACTTAACTCATGGTGCGAGGCCAACAATATGTACCTGAATGTGTCTAAATGCTTCGCCATGCAATTCACTAGAAAAAAGAATGTAGATTGTCCGGTATTTCTAATAAAAAACACTGTACTGCAAAATGTTGACCATATACGCGACCTGGGCGTTACACTGGACTCTAAGTTGCGCTTCAATGTCCATATTGATAACATTGCATCAAAAGGATTCAAGAATCTTGGATTTGTTTTACGTAATTGCAGGGATTTCAAATCAGCCAGCACAAAAATAATGCTATTTAACTCGTTGGTTCGCAGTGGTCTGGAATATTGTAGCGTTGCTTGGAATCCGCATTACGATGTACATAGCAAAAGGCTAGAAGGTGTTCAGAAAAGATTTCTATGGCATTTAACATATTCTTGCTTTCTTGGCAAAGATCTTCTGACTTACACCGCCAGGTTAAAGCATTTTAAAATGTTATCGCTTGAACACCGTAGGGTGACGTTGGACGGTATGTTTCTTTTTAAAGTTATTCACGGATTTATGGACACTCCAAAATTACTCTCAGAGCTATTCTTTTCTGCGCCAGCTAAATTGCCTAGAGTCTCACGATTCAACGTGTTGTGTGTTGCAGGATCTCATTCCAATCTTGGACAAAACGCTCCTTTGAATAGGTTAGCCCGCCAGTACAACACTATTTCTAAAACTAATAATGTCGACATATTTATCGACAACATCCACAGCTTCAGAAAGTCCCTGTCTATTTGAATAAATGTTTTGTATTTATGACTAGATTTTTTGTGTCAATATATTGGTATTCATTTTATTGGAAATGTAATGTTTTAGTGTTTAATTTAATATTTTTATAAGTTAATTTCTTAGTTTCGTATTTATTTTATTGTTTTAAAAAGTTGACTTAATTTTATATTTATGCTAAATTTTCTAATATTAATAATAAAAATTTATATTATTTGTACAGGTCAAAATTAGTTAATATGGAGATCAATTTAATTATTTTACCATTCTTACCTAAATTTTTATCTATGTTTTGATTGTTAATGTATTTGTTTAGGCATTCCTAATCTGCATGCAAATTTTAGCCTTTTTATGTTAATATTGCCTATAATGTTCACCTATGTCTATTGTAAAAATTTAATGAAATTGATTTTATGTTATCTTCATATAATTTTGTACTCGCTCACATCAAAAAATTCTTTCTAATAGAAAGTTCGCAAGCTGTCTTCACCTATAATTATATCGACACTTAGCTATATATTATTATTAATTTAATTACTGAAGCATTAATTGGTGTTTGTTATGTTGGTGTTCAAATAAATAAATAAATATAATAACTAATACTAAACACTATGAAAAACATTTGGACTGTATACTGCCGCCGCTATGACCTATAGACAGTACATGATAACTTAAAATCATTGTTTAAAATTTTGTTCAAAATTTTGCTCCTTAGAAAAATAGATTTTAAAAAATCTATGTCGAAACACTGCACTCAAAGCTGCATTTCATTTTTAAAAAAATCAACACAAAATAATTGAAAAATGCATCGATTCTGTATCTCTACAAATAAAATGAGGTCACAACACAATACTCATTGCAAAAAAAAACTAAATTATGTAAAAAAGAGCCGCAGCATATAAACTTCCATGACGATGTGCTGTAGTATAATATACAAGCAGTAAATCAAGTTCACCTTCTCATTTTTGTAGAAAAGTGATCAGAAAATGTCAGAATTTTTAAATCGCACAACTGACGGTTCAGCGTCCCCTTAAAACATGATAGCGCTCAGTTATAAATACCACTTTTTAGCAGTCACCCATCCAATTAAACGAACAGTTTCAGCAATGTTCGTTGCGGTTACTACCAGTCAAGTTTCGCTGAATAACATGTAACATTTACGTAGAATATAATTATTACCATCAGTTCTATCGCTCGATTTCTTGATGGAACAAAAGTTATATCGGTTTCAACGGCGACGAATATTTTGGGAATAACCTATTTACGAACTTTACTGTGAGTAAGAGCAAGCGTGGCTTAGTGAAACCATGCGACTTTCAAAGCGATGCACCCAGGTATATACCACTTTGGGCCTGGAACTCAAAAAGTTAATCAATCAGTTTTGGCGGAAAAACGAAAAAGATCGCTTCACTGCATTGTATTATTTTCCAAAACTTGTCTTATTTTCAGGGTTAAGGCATAAAATTCCTAGCATTTTATTCGTTAAGTGCTGGATTACAGGCGTGAGTGTGGGAAAGTTGTATAATGATGGTGAAACGTTTCTTTTCGTGTTGTTTCTAAAAGTCAATAGAAAATCTGGTAAAGTTACCATTTTACTAGGAGTATAACTTAGACTATGACTTGACTTGATGACTTGGACTGTGACTTAACTTGAAACATATATATAAAATATTAACTTGAAAAATTATCAATTACATGAATAAATACACAAAAGTGAGGAGAGAAAAAAAAAGTGATCATGATGCAAGAGTTGAGTTACTGTCGCACTGTTGTACATAACACGGAAGCTCGGTCTGTTATCTGAATAACGCCGTTGTGCGCGATTGTACACAAAAAGGTTTAATGTATTGTAAACTGATGGAAACGGCCGTACATTTTGAAATGTCAGAAGATCAGAAGAAGAATCAGCTTTTAAATAAAAAAAAGAATCATCAAATCGGCTCACTCAGTCGTAAGTTCTGAGGTAACAAACAAAACAATAAAAAATAAAAAATTCAGTCGAAGTACCTCCTTTTTTTTGAAGTCGGCTAAAAACGATACAACATATAAAAACGCGAGCCTTTTCTCACATAAAGATAATGTAAGCTATAGCGCAAGTTGATAAATAGCACAGTAATAATAATAAACAAACGAGTGTGCTTTAGACCACACGACTTAAGTAAAACTTCTTTAGTTTAGCTCCATCTATCGGCCTGTATAGCTTTGTTTAATATTAATGTCGTCATCTTGACAACTGTAAATTGGACATACCAACATAATAATACAAATTTTAACATTGTCATGTTGACAATGGCGATCTACGTAAATCAAATTTTTTCGCCTTCAGTTCCCGTCACCATCTTGACAATTTAAGGGGTGAGAACAAAAAGGATATAACTGATTTTTTTCACAAAATGACTTATGGGTATCAATAGATGAAATTATCTACAATAACACATTCTCAAAATACCGAAATGAGGCTCAAATTTCGAGATTTTGAGTCTAAAAACGGTTTATCTGTCACAGGAATACAGTTCGCTTAGCATAAAAACATTATTATATTATATTTTTACAGTAATTGTATGAATGAGTACTATATTTAGTATTTTAAAATAGAATTATTTTAATTTCAAGCAACTTAAACTTACATAAACCTTTTCTATTACCTTATAAGCACTCTATATTAAAATGTAGATGTTGAAGTTTAAAGTCAATTTTCTCGAAACTATCAATTTGACAGTTAAACCCTTTTTATTCTCAACCCTTCAATTGTCATTTTACCGGACATATCAACATAATAATACAAATTTTAACATTGTCATGTTGACAATGGCGATCTACGTGAATCAACTACAACTTTCACCTTCAGTTCCCCTCGCCAGCTTACTTCCCAAGTCAAGCGTGCGTAAAGAAGTTTTAAACGTATCTTATTTTCTATTAGTGAAAACTGTTTATGGCTATTTCAGTATCTATTTACTTATTCGTGTTTTTTTGTCGTTGTAAAAAAAAGGAAAAAAATAGGTTTTTTTTTCACATTAAAACTTTTTGCACAAAATGAAAAGTGCATCGCATTATTATCACTGTTATCTAATGAAGATAAGTAAAATTATCGATATCTACATATATATCTTGATTGATCAAGATTGTTTCGATAATTTTACTTTTTAGTAAATAGTTATTATGATAAAAGAGTGGCCAATTAACCGATAACAAAAAATATAATACATATATAATAGTTTTTTTTTATGTTATTGAATGATGTGACGAGCTAGTCGTTCACCTGATGTTACACGGCCGCCCATAACAGAACAATGTCACTCGGAACTCCAACATGTAAAGTTTCGCATGACTGCTGCACTGCGCACATCATCCTGAGACATCAACACAGTCTGGTAATAAGATTACACGACTGTGAGATCAGATCATAGTCTCATTTGCCCAGTAATTTCACTAGCTACATTGCCCTTCAAACCGAAACACAGTAGTGCTTGCACACTACTGCTTGGCGGCAGAATAACTGGCAAAGCGGTTGTACCTACCTAGACGAAGTTTGCAGAAAAGTCCTACCACCTAGTAAAATAATTATTATACATATGGTTTACTGGAAAATAGGTAGTATTTTAATACTACCTATTTTCCAGTCATATTTTACTAAAATTGTGAATGTAAATGTGTATTTAATCAATATTGATTAACGTTTTTACTAAACAATGTTAGGTGAAGCGCAACTGCGTAATTTTATACAATTTCATTGCAATGATTAATTTATTCTCATTTATTATTACTGAATAATAATTTTACATTTAAATAATTTGTGAAATATTTAAGATGTAGTTTTAGATTTAGATAATTTAGATTCAATTTAGTTTAAGTCATTATATTTAGTTTATTTATTAGCGCCTATTGAAATAACTGTATTAATTGGCAAAAAATATATTATTGTACAAATGTTTTATATATGTATACAGAGATACATTTGAAATTAAATAGATTTTACTCAAAGAGAGGTCAAATAAAAATGGGTCACAATAAGTACATACTAATATTTTGTAACTTGAATTACCTAACTTGCCTAATTAATTAAGTTTTCTTTAATTCAAAAGAGACTCATTTGTATTCATACCATGTTTACAAGAAAGCCCTAGATTCGGGTTAAAAGAAACGTACAAATATGGCTAAAGGCTAAATTACCAGGTTTTGGGCTAAATTAACATGAAACAAAATGTTAGAAAATAAAAATTCTTTTATGTTAATATTTTTAATTATTAAAATTTGTTCTCATTGTATACCAAAGTCTGATGTAGAATTTTTAATAATGATATTTATTTAAAAGCTAAATTTTATATTGTTTGTTCATATGTTTTCTGTTTATAATATAATACTTTAAACTATTATTTCATTCATTAAATAAATATTTTATTACGTAACTTTACTACATTGTTCTATGGACACGATGCTGACGAGTGATCACAACCGACAATATTCTACGCACAAGTTTTTTCACCTCAGTGTCGTATGTGCCAATCCCACTTTATCCTTGGTACTTAAATTTACATCCGTCTTTTTTCATTTGAGAAATAAATTCGCTTTTATTTATTTTAAGCTATTTAATTTATAAAACATTTCTAAATGAAGTACTAGTTATTTTTATAAATTTAAACAAAATATTTATTTAATGTTTAAGAAATGTTTTATAAGACGCCTAAACGTTTGGTTTAACCAATACGTGACCAAAATACTGACCTCTACTGTTTTTATGTTCTGGCTCCTCATTTTTGTGTTTTTATGTTCTGGCTCCTCATTTTTGTGTTTTTATGTTCTGGCTCCTCATTTTTGTGTTTTTAGCCAGAGTCAAGTAATTGATAATTTCTCAAGACAGTGATATTATACCACTTTCCCACACTCATGCCTGTAATGCAGCAATTAACGAATAAAACGCCACCAGTTTTTCGCACTAATACTGAAAATATCACAAGTTTCGGAAAATAATACAATGCGGTGAAGCGATCTTTCTCGTTTTCCCACCAAAAACTGTGGTCTCTACTTCGGCAAAGGATTGAGCCGAATCCATTAAATGAGATTTTAATGTCTTTGGATTGAGCATTGCCATTCAACGTGGCAATGCTGCTAGCATATTGGGCACGTTGCCTACTGGCAGTGGTTTGTTAGATTTGGTAAGTATTTCTTCATTGTTTTCTGTGTTATTTTCTTATTAAAATGAATTTTGTTTTGTCAAGTAATATATTTTGGTAAGCGACAGATTGACAGAAATAGTTTTTTTTTTAATTTTAGTTAAGCCAAGGCAACTGTCAAACTTTATAGCGCTTGATTGAGTTGCTATTTATTTATTACTAAAATGCTTTGGCAAATTGAACCTTCGGAAAATGTACTCTCAAGTATTTTGTAGTTAAATAAAGGATTTCATTTAAAACATTTTAAAATTGATATAATTAAGTTATAATTTGATTAGATAATATACAGTCATAAAAAAATTATTTATCGAACTTTTTTAATCAATATGATAATAATCAAAAAGGTGTTTATAAATTTAATGTCTGTTTTGGTAGTTTTTTTTAATTATTCCATAGTACTAAAAATAATCTTAAATTACTTAAATTTATCGCAAATTCATGATAAATAATAGTTGTACTTTTGAATAAAATAGAATAATCAATTATTGGAATAACAGATTAAAATGCTGAAAACGTGGCAACCCTTAAAACAAACACCACTAGCAAAATGGCAATTTATCTAAATATATATGACTCAAAGGTGACTGACTGATTGACTGACTAATATAGTGATCTGTCAACGCACAGCCAAAATCTCTGGACGGATCGAGCTGAAATTTTGCATACAGGTAGATGTTATGACGTAGGCATCCGCTAAGAAAGGATTTTTCGAAATTCCACCCTTAAAAGGGTAAAATGGGTGGTTGAATTATTTTCCCATAGGCCACGCCGCGGGCAAAGCTGCTGGCAGAAGCTCGTGATCTATAAAGCTAAATTTGCCTTTAACAAATTTACTAATGCTCGAAAATATTTGGTAAAGTTATGGCTATTTCAGACGTGCCACCTACTTGATTGTGGCCCTGGATCACTGGATTATAGGCATGCGGTGACCGCATTGCGATATGGCCCAAAGCTCAGTTATAGTACGACAATTGGCTAAATGATCTACTTACTACTGATTGGTAGATTTGTTTTAGTAGTATGCAAAATGAAACTCTATTTAATTAGGTAGCTATTACTTAGAGAAGGCTTTTTGATATGTTGTTTTCTTTTTTTTTATAAATGAGACAAATTACACAAATTAATAATAATAATAATATCGTAATCCTCGTGGTTCCTGGGTCTCTTGAAACAGGAAGTCCTAGGTCCAGGATCTAAGTATGCGATATTTGGGCGTTTAAAAAAACATGTACTCACCTACCAGTGCCGCACTCTTAGCTCTCAAAATAGAAATGTTGACTTTGACTGCAGTTTTCAAGTATAAATAGTTATTCGATCAGATAATAAACCCAGCTTGATTAATTAACGAAGATAAATAAAAACATTACCTATCGTAAAAATCAATAAAAATAGATAGATAGGTAGATAGAAAATGCTTTATTGAACAAACAATAAATGTAGGTACATAGGCGAACTTAATGCTACAGCGCATTATCTTCCAGTTAACCTGAGTGTAACGTGGAAATTTTGCAAGGCAGTGCAATGCAATTTAAATATAGATTGTCTAAATAATATACAAAAACATAAATTTAATTATCTTGTATTATTATTTTTCTTTCTATTCGCATAAATAACTACTCAATTTACTACTAATTTTATATATAATAAGTAATTCTATTGGTTTTTTAGCTTTATAATCAAAGACAGTTGAATTTCTTAGTTTGTATATACTTTTTTTCTTTATACTTTGACATCACAGAGCAGGAAAACAAAGAAAAAAATTCATGCCGAGCAATAGGCGCTGAGCGCTTATACTGGATAGCTCAGTTGTGGGTTCGATTCCTACTCAATGCAAACATTTATGTGATGAACATCGATGTTTGTTCTGTGTGTGGGTGTTATATTGTATTCTATGTATGTATTTATAAACAAAAGGTGTCCGGTTCCCATAATACAAGTTTGGTAAGTTTGGTGCTAGATGGCGCTGTGTCAAATGTCTACACAAATTTATTTATTATTATGATAATTAGAAGATTGGATGCATATTATATATACATATATATATATAGATATATATATTTTTATGTCATATGCGCAAGTAAATTAAAAGGTTTTATTCTAAAATGTAACACGCATGAATTGTTTTTTTTTTAATTGTTAGATAGGCTTGCGTTTGACCACTATCGCACCTGATGGTAAGTATCTATGCGGTCTAGGATGTAACACGCTTGCCTAGAAGATACCTGTTCACTCTCGATTTGAAGACTCCAAGGTTGTAGTTTATCGGGAAATACGGACGCCGGTAAAGCGTTCCACTCTTTGGCTGTTCGCATGATAAATGTGGAGCCAAATCTCTTTGTTCGCACATGTGGGATATTGACCATGTAACGGTGGTGTTTAAAATTGTTGAGCAAGACGTTTATATCGGGGCGCAAACGTAATTTTGTAAATGAATTATATTATATACATACTATGTAGACCACAAAATTGTTCCTAATTATATTATAATGATTTAATTTCTGTACAAAAACAATAAAAGCAAAGAAAAACCAATCTACTTAGTATTTAGAACCCCCTTTTGGAACTATTTAGTGCTCTATTCAAAATCTCTATTATAGTGCATTATAACAAAATTACCGAGTGCAATGCAAATAATGTAAACTAAAACAAATAAAACCTTACACTGCAACGCTTAAAACTCAAAATTATCAGTACCGAATGCTTCACGGTTATTCACAAACAAAATTATACCTTAACGAAACAAATTAAAGTCTAAAATCCCTCAAGCTTACTACTATCGAAAATAACACCGTAGTGTCTCATTTATAAAATTTAATTCGGTAAGTTCCACGTGGAACAGTTTCAATAGCTTTTGAAATACGGACTCAATTTCCAAATCGTTTAAGCTTAATATCGTCCGCAGTTAATAACTGTAAGCATTTTGTTTGCAGCAACATTTACAGTGTTAGGATTTGAATTTCGATCGTTTTTTTTTTTAGTGAAAAGTGAAAAACATGAAATCGAGTGAAACATTTCACTTGCGCGTATCTTCGTGTAATTATTAACCCCATTTGGGGGTAGAATTTCCAAAAAATATTAGTACTACATCCTTAGCCGTCTATTATTTGGTGTCAGTTGAGCAGGTCGACTTATATCTCGGGGACTGCGGGTTCGATTCCCGCGACAGCGCAAGTATTTTTGTGCAGGGGTAAAAGCGCAAATACTTGCTCCGTGTCTGGGTGTTGTGGGCCCATGGTCCTTGTAGTTTCTGGGTCCCTAGACACAGGAAATCCTAGTTAGGGTCCAGGATCTATGTATGTGGTCGTTGAATGTTATTATTTTAAATAACGTGTATCTAGGTCTAGCGGTGTGGGCTATGCTTTAACTGTCAATCTAAACATTTTTTTTTGGCGCTATCAACTTCCTCGCCCCGCATTCACCAGCTTACTGCCTAAGTCAAGCGGCGTAAAAGAAGTTTTACTTCAATAAAAAGTAAAAAATTAGAGGTCTCAGTAAAATGGTCGTTGATGAAATCTGATAGGTGAAGCCATACTGAGAAATGAGCGCTATCCGCTTGGGACCGAGATTTGGCCCTTTATTTTTTATGTGACCTACATCCGTAGAAATGTTTTTTATGGTATTGAATCGGTTCGGTTTCGGTTACAATGTCAGGTTATTGTTTTCTTTACTATTGATTAGTTAGTTTTTAACCTACGACGTGAACAGAGAGCTGTTATAAGCTTAACTGATATTGATGTTCTGTGTCAGTCTGTGGCATCATAGCTTTTAAACGTATACATCATTTTTTTTTCTTTAGTTTGAATGATAACTTGATCAAGAATGTTCTTAGCTTCACGGGACTGTTTAGTTGTTAGAAAATAAGCGCCTATTCACTAGTTGAGGACGGGAAAATTAGGGTTTATTTTTTTTTATAATAAGGTGTCTAGGATTGTTAATAATATGCAAGTCATGTACGTAGTTTCAACGGACATCTGAGAAGATTATTAGAAACACCACATTAAATAAATAAAAAACATCAAAAATATTTGTTTTTTAACGCCCAACGATCACATACATAGATCCTGGACCTTAACTAGGATTTCCTGTGTCTAAGGACCCAGGAACTACGAGAATCATAGTCTCACAACACCCAGACGTATAACAAGTAATTGCGTGGTATTTTTTCTGCGCACAAGTACTTGTCCCGCCGCGGGAATCGGACCCGCTGCCTCCGGGTTATGAGCCGACCTGCTCAACCACCACACCACAGAGGTCAATTGAAGTATGATTAAAATGATCACATTAGTCTAATAAAGATATCAGAAAACAAATATGATTATAATCAAGGTGACTGCCAAGGATGCTCACACACCGTGTCGGCAGCCGTGAGAAAGGAAATAATATGTAAATGGCGTTTGAACTGTCCATAGGTCATCGCGGCCAGTATATAGTCCAAATGTTTTTTTTTGTAGTAAGTAGTGTTAGTGGTTTTAGGCTAGTTTTAATATTAGTAATTATATAATTGTAGTATATAGTTGAAAATAAAGGCGATTTGTTGGAGAAATAAATTAAAGAAAAAAAAAAAAAAAAACCATATATTGATGTTAAATGGCATATATGTGGCAGTCAAAACATCGAGTTGTCAAAGTTTAAAACACTAGCTAGGCAATTAAATAACTTGATTGCAACAGATAAAAACAATAAAATTGTATGGATTTGATAGCTTCAATGCGTAGCATATCGAAATTTACTAATAATGAATGAAATTTCCGACTTTGACTGGCTGTGGGTTAGATTCCCTCCAAGGACAAACATTTTTGTGATGATTATAGTTAAGCACGCGTTAAAAGGTGGAGCCAAGTGGAGCGCAACGATGTGAATAATACGCTGCGTGGGAAAGTGCTAGAACAGACAATTCCACACACATATAGATCACATATATAGATCATGGACCCTAAGTAGGATTCCCTATGTCTAGGAACCCAGGAACTACGAGGACTATTGTCCCACAACACCCAGACACAGAACAAGTATTTGCGCTTCTTTTGTGTACAAATACTTGTCGTGCCGCGGTAATCGAACCCAATGCCTTCGGTAAAGAAGCCGACCTGCTCAACCACCACTCCACAGGCTGTCAAATATCAGTATATCAATAACATCAGTTTTCGGTATATTTTATTTGTAAACGAATGGCGTGACGAGCTACCTAAGCGTAACAGCCACTTATAAAAAACGAAACTAACCTGAAATTGCTTGATTATTTATTCTATGACATTCAAAATCTTATGCACTTCGGTATCAATCTATAAATATAAAATTTAAAGTCCTGTCTGACTGACTTATATATCAACGCACAGCCTAAGCCGCTGGTCTTAGAGACTTGAAATTTGGAGTGTGTGTTCTTTGTAAAGTGTAGGTATCCACTTAGAAAGAGTTTTCACAATTCCATCCCTAAGAGGGTAAAATAAGTGGTTGAATTATCTATGAAAAAATTTCTTCGTTTCCTATAGGCCACGCGGGTGAAGCTTCGAGCAGCTCATTATAATGGTGAAGCATGGCTAATTACATAACACTCTTATCACTAGAGGCCAGCTTTTAAAGCAGATTTTTTAGTTTACTTCTTGTCACAGAGAACTGCTTGGATGAGTGATCGCTACGAAGTGTTAGTGAGTATTACCGTTGTAGTTAAGCACCTTAGTCATGGTACCTAACGAATAACTAAGCTGATAAATTCGTCACTGAGCAAGTAATACAATGAAACAATACAATCGCTGTAAAGGGATTAACAGAGCCAAAATGAACATGTCTGTACTTTCTGAGTTAGTCTAACTCTCCGAGCTGAGAACTGGATGGTGCTCATGAAACTTCGATTGCAATGCAACAGGAGAAATTTCCATACTAACTATGCACATAAACTGCGTATTCAAACTGTCAAATCCTACAAATTTGTGTTTCTATTGGTTGCAATCGAGTTACGTGATCGTTCATCAGATCTGAATCAGTTTGGGGGATTTCACGTGGCTTCCAACCTCCCCTACAGCCATCCCAAGTTTTGCAACTAAGCTGATTCTAGTACTGGTAAATCTGAGACTTATCTGAGACTGAGTCAACTGAGCCACTGTCCACAAACAATCCGATGCATAGGTTTCTGGGATACACAAGACATGGTTATATCTTCTTAGGTTCTAGGTTGACCCGATAGCTCAGTTGGTAGTGACCCTGCCTTCTGAACTGCGGGTTGTGGATTCGATTCCCACCCAGGACAAATATTTGTGTGATGAACATCGATGTTTGTTCTGTGTCTGGGTGTTATATTGTATTCTATGTATGTATTTACAAACAAAAAGTATCTAAGTATTGTATCAGTTATCTGGTTCCCATAGTACAAGCTTTGCTTAGTTTGGGGCTAGATGGCGTTGTGTGAGATGTCCGCACGTATTATTATTATTATTATCTTAGGTTCGTATTACAGAACGATGCTCACTCGATGCCGATCAAATCTGCTTGAGCACCGATCGATGACTGAGCATCAATCTGTAATACAGACCTTAGTGTCTGAGAGTGCTAGTACATAAAAATGACAAGCTCACTTACTGAGGAATACTGTGTGTTGCTCTGGCGCTGTCTCACTCAAGACTGACGCGACTACCGCGCGCTCGCTCACCTCGCTACTATCGCCATGACGTGAGCTGTCAATGTCATCTGACTTTTGCCAGCTTATGCCTTCAAATCTATAGCTTCGCACTCGCGACAACCGTTCTTCGGAAAGCAAGTTAAGCCGTCGGTCTCAGCTCTTCTCGTAAGACAATAGTCCTTAAGACATACATTATTGTTTGTATTATTGTTATTAGTCGTAAATGTTTGGTGGCCTAAAATTGTGACACCAAGGCTAATCACGTGCTACGAACAAATGGTAAAGATTCCGTTAAATATTAGTCATAAAAATAATCTGTCAACTTCTTGCTGATGATAACTGCTACGCGTGAAAGTGGGACAAACATTGGCTATAGAGCGTTTATTATGCTGCCCGGGGCTTCGCCCGCGTGGCCTATAGGAAACGAAGAAGAAATTTTTTCATAGATAATTTAACCACCCTTCACCCCTTTAGGGGTGGAATTTCAAAAAACCCTTTCTTAGTGGAGACCCTTTACAAAAAATACAACTTCCAAATTTTAAGTCTCTAAGGCCAGGCAGGCAGTGGTTTAGGCTCTGCATTGATGTATAAGTCAGTCAGAGAGTCAGGACTTTGAATTTTATATGTATAGATTGTATATCAAGCAATTGTTTTGCCGGTAAGTAAAAGTTCCGTTCAAACTGGTAGTTAAACCCACAGGTCCTTTGGCCTTGATCGCAGAGGATTCATGCTTCGCTGCACACTCCTGCAGTCCATTCATATGTCACGACACGATTGCCAGTCGTGTCGGATCGGAATAAAAATTTTAGTTTAATAAAATAAAAATTATAGTTTTATATATTTGACTCGACACAGTTGTGCTGTATTTGTATTAATATCATTAATTTAATGTCTCGATGTTCAGAAGGTTTCAATTTACAGAGGAGAATCACACAAACAGCTGCAAGACGTCTGACTGTCCGTTCAGTACACAGGGCTCCCCGTTAAAACACCACTTTAATAATAATAATAATAATGATATATGTGGACATCTCACACAACGCCATCTAGCCCCATCTAACTTTGGATGCTTATCATAATTATAGTGTTTGCCATAATTAGCACGCTGGGCAGTCGGCTTGGTGGTTGTAGAATATTTTCATGTCACGAGGAGAATAAATAAGGATAAGAGGAGGAAATGTAGCTAGTGAAATTACTGAGCAATTGAGACTTTATGATCTGATCTCACAGTCGAGTAATCTTATTACCAGACTGTTCTGTTGTCTCAGGATGATGTGCGCAGTCCAGTGTCACGCGGAACTATTATTTCGGAGGTATTTTGGAGTTCCGAGTGACACTGTTCTGTTTTGGGCGGCTGTATCGCTTAACATCTGGTGAACGACTAGCTCATCACATCAAATACTCAAATACTCATTTATTGATAAATTATGTCACACGTCACATCGTCCCACGTCATTCGCTAACATAAAAAAAGAATTGGTATATTCATAAGTATAAACATTATATAGTATGATTTTTATCGTAAGTTGTAAAGTTCTTTGTAACGTCTTTGACATCAGCAGACGGATTCACGGATGGTTGCGCACCGCCTCGTGTGCAACGGTCAAATGCACTTTTTGGTTTTTTTTTTTGGTTGATCTTTGGTTTTTTATACGGTGCACGTCGTAGTTAGTTTAATTTTATTAGAACGCGCAACGATCACATAGTTATATCCCGGACTCTAACTACTATTCTTTGTATCTAGGCACCTAGGAACTACGAGGACCATTGGTCCCAAAACACCAATCCACAAAATAAGTATTTACGCTTTTGTCTGCAATATTTGTCCTGTCACGAGAATCGGATCTGCCGCTTCCAGGTTATGACCTACTCAACCACTAAGCCGCAGAAGCTGTCTCTATGTTTTGAAGTAGAGGCTCGGATTTCATATTCATGTATTCCTGTTAAAATGGGTAATTTTACTGGATAAACTATTGCTCTTGGTAATATATTAATCTTCTTGGTAATTGACAGCCTCTGTGGTGTGGTGTTTGAGCAGGTTGGCTCATAGCCCGGAGGCGGTGGGTTCGATTCCCGCAACAGGACAAGTATTTCTGCACAGAAAAAAAGCGTAAAAGAGTGTTGTGGGACCATGGTCCTCTTAGTTCCTGGGTCCCTGGACACAGGGAACCCTAGTTATGGTCCAGGATTTGTGTATGCGATCGTTGGGCGCTATTATTATTAATTATGGATCAAGAAGTATTTATCAATCAGCCAATTTAAATGAATTTTGCATAAAGATTGACTTACTTACCCAAAATCAATAGAAGGTACTTTTATCCCGGAAAATTTAGAGATCCCACGGAAAAATAAGAGTAAGCCCGTACATCGCTTAGTCGCTCATATATACAAACCAACTCGTTCTTATCCTTAACTTTTAAAACATACTAAGTTATAACTCAATCCTGTATGTAAAGCGCCGATTACAATATCCTCCCAGATTTATCGATGGAACCAAGTCGAACGCGAAATACAATTTTGCAAAGTTTTCCAGATTGTGAAGCATGTTCTGGCAGTATGGACTGTACGTAGGCGCTAGGCTAGGGTACCCATTTATGAAACCAGCTGTACCTATTTAGGCACAAAAAAGGTCCCACCGGTTAAACAATTGATAGGGTCTCAAATAATAATCTAATGCTATGTTCGGAATAATAATAATAATGCTCCAACGATCACATATATAATCCTGGACCTCAACTAGGATTCCCTGTGTCTAGGGACCCGGGAACTACGAGGACCACAACACCCAGACTCAGAACAAGTATTTGCACTTTTTTTGTCTATGCACAAATGCGTGTCTTGCCGCGAGAATCGAACCCGCCTCCTCTGGGCTATGAGCCGACCTTCACAACCACCACACCACAGAGGTTATCAAATAAAAATAAATTAAAAAAATAAAGTTTAGGTCGATTTTTGACATTTTATTATTATTATTAAATACATGACTTGATTTTTATTAAATGAGTTACATGACATTTTCGAATTACCATTACCATGAGGATAAAAATCCCTAAAAAGGCTGTGTGATCTTGTGTGGATAAGAGCGATTCTGTGTGGTGTTTAGCAACAAATTTAAGATATTTTAAATCATTTTGTATTTAAGATGAACTTCCGCAAAGTCATGCTTAAGTCAAAATTACATATATTTTTTTACAAGTAAATAAATTTTGGAGTTAACTCACATCTAATCGAAATTTGTGAAATATTTTGTAAATTAACTCTACGCGTTGAGTGTCGGTGCATTGCTAAACCGTAGATTTATGAATAAAGGTTTAAAGCATGAGGCAAAACTATTTACTTATGCAAAAATTAGAAGCCAAAGGAACGAATTTCAAAAATCGTCGTTTTCCAAAATTCAAGAGTGACCTTACTGCTTTGTAAGGTAAATTTAAGCTTAAAGTTGTTTTCAATTCGTAAGAGGGAAGTTGCTGTTCGGAATGACTCACAGACTTGTTCCGAGTTTGTGTAGTACATACTTTTTTATTCTTCAGAATGATAAACAGTGTCATTTTTAGTAACATTTTTTTATTAAATCATTTGTAATACATGGCGAAGGTTCTCGGGGTTTCTTTGTATGAAAAAATCTGGAAAATGGCTCTCAAAATTAAAAAGAGAAAGGTGCCCGATAGAGAAAGCGTTATGCCTTATCGCGTAAGTCTGTTGAAGATTGTAATCGTGTTCTCTCTTGCTCACACTAGTGGACTTGTTAATTGGCGCGTGCAGGATGGCAGGCGAAACCGATTCCCAGAACGGTTACGCGATAAGGGTGCAGATCAAAGTCGTGAATAGATAGATAGATCAACAAATTATTGCGCACTGTAAAAAAACAATTTTACAAAAAAAAACTTACATAATTAACTAGTACTAGTGCAATAGGCGGTCTTATCGCTTAGAGCGATCTCCTCTAGACAACATTTGTATTGGAGGAATCTGTAGCTTAGAATTTTGGGCTTCGGTGTACAGGTAAATCAGAATGACATAAAACTATTACAATTAGTTTTCCTACAATATTCAGTACAAAATAATATCTAAACATACAAAAAATATACATACTATATAAATCAATTTCCAATCTTTTTTATTTAATCGATAAACATATTTATATATACCTACTTAAATAAAAAAAAATGATTGGAGTTATTATTATTATAATTCTTTATTGCACTAAAAATAGTACAAACGGATTACTTAATGCTAAAGCATTTTCTACCAGTCATCCACTCATAGTTATAGTACCAACTACCAGTACTTGATACCAAATTGCGACATGTATTTTTTTGTTTTTACTTCATACTTGTCTAGCATTTGACCACGCTCTCACCTGATGGGAAGTGACGATGCGATCGAAGGTGTAGCATGCTAGCCAAGTAAATACCTATTCACTCTTCTCTTGAACATGCCCGGGTCATATTTCGCCGGAAACACAGACGCTGGCAGAGCATTCCATTCCTTAGCCGTTCTAATTAAAAACGTTGAGTCAATCGAAAACAAGTGAAAGTTTTTAACTTTATCTTTAAAGATTTGCAGAGATTTATTTTTATTATGTTAGTACAGTATAGTTTGTGTGTACTGGACGTAATTAGTATAGAATTGTTGAAAAATTGATACTATGAAAATCACTATAAACATTAATATTTACAGGCACTCTATAAATAAAAAGTTAAAACTAATAAAACATTATTTACAAAATAAATACGCTATCCAACTCACCACCGCGCGGTAGGGTTCCCAGAATACTGGCAGCATTACCTCGCTGAATTAGAAGACTTAGCTTCTGAGCGAAGTATGTGCCAGCTCTGGGATCCCCCGAGGCGAGAACCAAACGAGTCGAAACTTGTTTAATAAATTTTTTTGTGTCGGACGACCACGGGCCTAATGTTTCTACGGCCAGCGCCACAAACTCGTGATTTGCGCTGACCTGTGCGTATTTGCGCCGTTTTTTTATTTGCGCCTGTTCCGCCGCGGCCCCGACGCTTTGAGCCGTGCTGGAGACGTGAGAAGGTGCCAAGGTATCCACACACGTGGCGTCCCAGACAAGTGTGCGTCCAAGACACCACGGGACTAAGGTGGCACCATCCGGTCTCTTGCCGTCGTCTCTCACCAACCCAGTCGGCTCCAGCGTAGAGGGCACGGATGCTGTGGAGAGTGCCCGCCTTACTAAATCATTGATCGCCCAATGACGAAATAGCCGGCCGGCACTCTTCACACATGAGAGCCCATGTCGTCCGAGTCGGTCCACGCCTTGCCCACATTGGCAGTGATGAGGCTCGCACAGCTTAACCCCCAAACGTAAACCCACGGCTACACGTAAGCTGCTGGGGTCTAATACAGTCGCCAAATTGTCGGAGGGAAGAGCACGGATCCAGTGACCTGACTCTACTTCCGATGAAGCTAGGAGACGTGCTCGATCTGCATCATCTGTCACCTGATCCAATAAAGCCGAATGGGTTAATTTTATGAGTGGAATGTCCCACGCACTCTGTCTCCCCATTTCAGTAGGAACACTGACGCCTTGACAAGAAGCGCACCAGGCCGACAAAGCTTCTGTCTGGCCAGCCACCCGAACATCGGCAATAGGAGTTTTGAGAATCATGCCGATGAGGGTTTGCGAGCCATGACAAGAAGCCAAGAAGGCCGGGAGTGCCACGCTAGATGAACGTCGGATGCCTAGGCCACCGAAAGAAATGGGGAGAGTTGCTTGTGCCCAAGCACGACTATCAAAATGAAGATTTAGAATTTTAGTGACAGTGTCTTTTAGAGTCGAATCGACCAAATCAACAATTGACTGGAAATACCACATAGGGCAACTCCGTAATAAATACATAAATTTTGGGGTAAAAAGACAAAGCCGAAGAATATAAATAGCCATGTGAGGTTTAATTTCAAAAAGACGACCGGAAACGTCATTAAAGTTTTCAATTTTTGACATCACTAAAGGCGGGATTGCTTCCAAAAAAATTGGGGCACCAAGTAAAGTGAGCGAGGTTTTTGTTTGAACTAAAATGTTAGGGCATAACGAGTTAAATTTGTCAATTATGGATGAGCGAATTTGATCTGGAATATGATCTGGAATAAAAATTTCACATTTATTAAAATTAAGAGTTAAGCCCACGCAGCTGAAGCGATGAATGATTGATTTAAGGTCATCCAAAACTTCTGATGCACTCCCGCCTAAAGAACCGTCATCGAGGTACCAAATGTTAAATTTAGAATTTAATTCTTTAATTATATGGTCAATTCCTAAACTAAAAAGGGCTGGACCGAGAGGATCTCCTTGCTGGCAACCGACACATGATGAAATTTCGTTTTGTCCAAAAAGTAATTTTGTAGGGGCGCCGTAACATTGCCACATGTAATTGTAAATTTCGGGTATTTCTTTTTGAATTTTTGATAACAGTACACCCCTGTCAAGGCTGTTAAAAGCATTTTTTACGTCAATTTTGATAAATACCTCATAATCTTTAGACCCAAGGAACGTACGTGCAGCGTGTACAGCTGCCTCGCACCCAGATCTTACACCAAAACCTAACTGGTGTGGCACAAACTTTTTAGACATACGTTCTTGGATTGCTCTGCAACATATCTTTGACGTTAGACGTCTGATAGTACTGCCAACGGCAATAGGTCGGACGCCACCGTCTTTTTTCGTTAATGCCACTAAATTAGCACCATATAGGATGGGTAATATCTCAGCTGGAACTCGACCGTCGAGAATTAGATTTGCCAGGGCAGTCAACTCACGTAGAAGAGATTTTCCAGCCTCACCGACAAAGGGATCGGTTAGATCTTTAAGGTGCTGTGGGGTTATGGCATCCAATCCTCCCGCAGAACCATTTGGGAAAGATCTAATCGCTTGAAGGGTGGCTACCTCATCGATTTGCAGAGGCAATTCCGTCGAGGGAGGAGATGGGAGCTGCGTGGAAGGTGACTGCGCAGGATGTCTGTCGCGTAGCAGTGTATAAGTCTCCGCTGAGCTCGTGGCAAGAGAGTCACTGCAAAATAGGAGTTTCGCAGCGCCTCTAACATTCCCATCTGAAACCTTATTTTCTATTAACTTAAAATGGTTTCGGGAAGGGATGGCGTGCTCAATGTCAGTCGTGTGAGTATGTATGAAATCGCGAGACGTATTAAATTTAATCGCAGATGTTAAGGAACGTTTTTTTGTGTCTGGTCCTAAATGGAAAGTTTTGTATGCAAATGTCAAAAGGTTTTCCCACACTAATGGAGTATTGTCGCTGACAACCTTCTCCACGCACTCAGCGAGACTTCGAGCAACGGCTACGCGGGCACCTCTGGGGATACGTTTTATAATTTTTGTTGTATGCTTAAGCTGTGCAAGTCGTGTGGCCAAAGATGTGTTGCTGGGTGCTCCTGCTGTGTATATCACCGAGGATGACGGTAGAGGTAAATCTGGGGTGAGAGTTATGTCGGTACGTGGTACATGTCGACGACTGCAGTGGATTTTCAGACCACGAGTGCCTTTATACAGTTTCCTGTCAGCACAGATTGAACACTCAAGCAACACATCTGGGGCTGACGATGAGGATAGCGTATTTGATTGCATCTATATGTTACACTATACCTATATTTACAAGAAAAATATAACATCCAAAAACATAAAAAATTCAAAACAAACAAACAAAACGAAAGTCTTGACTTGTCACTGGTGATATCGTTTTCTGCACTTGCGTTCTTTTAGTGCGCAATGTGCAGAAGCTTCTTTTGTTGTGCAGCACACCAATGCGCTTGCTCGGTACTGACGCCGTTGCCTCAGCAACTAAATCACGTCGCAAACGTCAAAAATGGTAAACACACAAATATAAAAACAAAACCAGCTTTCTTTGCTGGAAAAACCAAGGGCACTGGCTCCACAAATATCACAGCATTCGTAACATAAAGTAGGGCCCATACCATGAGAAGCAGGGCCCCACACGGTGTCTCGATTATATTTATATTTTATTTTCAAACAAATTAGTCATCCTAAGACAAAGGATGTTTTTTTTTTTTTTTTTTTTTTTTTTTTTTTTTTTTTTTTTTTTTTTTTTTTATTATTATTATATTATTAAATATTATATAGCAAGCCCATTACAATATGTGAGATTGAAAGAAAAAGAAGTTGTGTTTCCCACTACTGGTGTAAACAATATATAGGTTGTAAACACTCATAAATAAGCCCAAAATTCAAACAGAAAGTTATTATGAGAACATTTTTATAGCAAAAAGTAAAAGAAAGGTTGTGTCTCAAACTCATACCTGATACTTATTTACAAGTCACATGTCCCAATTCCCCTTTGAGAATTTCCGCAGGAAAAAACACGCAGCAACAAAAGGATACCAGGTTAAGAAGATTACTTTCAACGTTCTAACAAGTCAATGGTACTACTGTATAACCAGTAAGGGCATCACTGCAATTACACTCAAAATTAATTATTATGCTTTGATCCCTATTTCAAGTGATAAGTTTGCGTTTTATTTGTTAACGAGCTTCTGCCCGCAGCTTCGCCCGCACGTGGCCTATGGGAAAATAATTCAACCACCCATTTCACCCTCTTAAGGGTGGAATTTCGAAAAATCCTTTCTTAGCGGATGCCTACGTCATAACATCTACCTGCATGCCAAACTTCAGCCCGATCCGTCCAGTGGTTTGGGCTGTGCATTGATAGATCACTATATATGTCAGTTAGTCAGTCAGTCACCTTTGAGTTATATATATTTAGATAGACAAGTTATTTGACCACTATCTCACCTGTCTTTTTTTTGTGTTTGGTTTTTCTATTAATTACATTAACGGTTCCACAGAAAGAGTTTACAGGGAATATCAGTCATTGATTCAATCTTCAAAATCGAATTAAAAATATAAACAAATCTATCATGAAATTGAAAACTTACCAACTAAATACCAATATGTCAAAAAAATACAGGTCAAATAATTACTTAATTCACTCATGAGTTTCCAGTAAAAAATAACAATAAACTGCTTCAATAAGAAATAAAATAGTGTATAATCTTGAAATAGAGAGTAGGATCATTGTTATTTAGCCCATAAATTTAGCTATTGTTTATAAAATCGTGTTTGTGAAATATTATTGTACTTACAGCTTGTACTTTTATACTATAGTTAATTTTTTTGTCAGACGGTAGCGGACCCACTCTACTTAGTATTTTTACATTGAATTTTCAGCAATATTCCTAAATAAAATTCATAATCGACCTTAGAAATATTTTACTATATTAAACATAGTGCTACTGCACGGCTATTAATAACGCTATTCTTCAATTACAAAGAAACTTAAAAATGCTGCAGTGTCCATACTGTCATTACTATCGGCATCGTATTTAAATATTTCCACGCATGAACGAATATCTGAGACGGGATGTGCGAATCGATTTTGGGGTGAATGTTATTATAGGCCACATTGTTTTTATTATAGATTGTTAAATCATTATTTCACTGAAACTGACTTTCAGTCATCATCATCATCATCACCTGAATACGTCCACTATCGGTACAATATGTGAGATTGAAAAAAAAAAAGTTCTATTTCTCACTACAGTTGCAAGCAATCCGGCACAATGCAGACCAGTAAACTCCGATCCGAAGCTTCGATTACATCTGTAAAGAAGAAGTTACAGGAAACTTTACAGTGATTCATTTCTTGTTAATTTTTTCACTTTTTTTTTATAATTATTCATAATATGAACATTATATATAAAAGCGACGCATCTCCTTCGTTTAAATTCTTCAAAAAACTTTTTTTAATCTATTTAATAGTTACATAGAAAAGATCATCAATAAAGTACAATACAAAAAAAACGTAAAGTACAAAGTGCGTACAATAAAGAGTTCATCCAGATAGATGAATCAAATAATAAAATGTCAAAGAAAAAACAATTATTTATTAAAGTGTAACAGTGGCGACCTTATCGCTAAAAGTTCTCGTCCAGGCAACCTTTGGATAGAGAGAATTTGACGAAGTGTTAAAGGACGGGTTTAACTATATACATTTTTAACTAATATAATTTTTCTGGTCAATAATTTTTCACGGAAATACATCTCACATACGTTTTCTTAATTTTGCTGTCTTTAACTAGGTACTTTAAAGACAGCAAAATTTCCTTGAGCCATAGTTAACATCGAATTGTTTTTATGTAGATCGCTGATTAAACAGGTACAACCGTGGGCCGTAGCTACTTACAATAACATTTTCAAGTAACCAATTATATAATTGGTTACTTGAAAATGTCTAGTTGATACAACTGGTACATATGTACCAGTTGTATCAACTAGACATTTTGACAGACTCTGTGGTGTGGCAAGCAGGTCGGCTCATGTGCACAGAAAAAAAAAAGAGCAAATACTTGTTCTGAGTCTGGGTGTTGTGAGACCATGGTCCTCGTAGTTCCTACGTCACTAGACACGGGGACTCCTAGTTAGGGTCCAGGACCTATGAATGTAATTGTTGGGCGTTATTATTATATTATCACTAGTTGCGCCCCGCGGTTTCACCCGCGGACAAAAGGTATTTTAATTATTTGCTCATCCCACGGGAAAATTTCACTTTTCCGGGATAAAATGTAGCCTGTATGTTAATCCAGTATATAAGCTATCTTGGCACCGCATTTCATCCAAATCCATTCGCCGTTTGAGCGTGAAGGAGTAACAAACATACACACAAATACACACCTACAAACTTTCGCCTTTATTGTATTAGTGTGGAGTGTGATTTAATAAAATCATACCCATACATAATCTTATCATAACGGGAATATACATAAATTTCAATTTGTCATTTTCGCGTATCGTTTCAATGAAGAGAGCAAAGCGTATTAAAGTCAATTGTTCCCCGTTTCGAGATAATGTATTATTGTAATGAGAAAACTTGTTTTACTCGTTTGTTTGTTCTGTAGGTTGTAACTGGGAAAGTGGTTTGCCACAAACCAATATTAATTTAAAGATAAAAGATTTATACATGATGTTTGTGTTAAGTTGAAACAGTTTTTTTATGCTTTTTATTGCTTATTTATTTATTGTACTTTTTTAACAAAATCGATATAGAAGAGACTTCTTTTTTTTTGATTTTTGGACGATTTGTATAACAATTTAAATACCGGAATTTATTGTGCTTTCAATATAATAATAAACAATATAAATAACAATAATAATGCCTAACGATCACATACATAGATTCTAGTGCGTAACTAGGACCATAATTATGTTATTGATTATTAATAATTATATCTAAAATTAAATATCTTATTTAGCTACCCTCTCTCATCTGTGCGACGAAACTAGGTTTTAATTCCACTGGACTATACCAAAGTACTTTTCAAGTTATGATATATATATATATAGGAGAATATTAAAATTTGCGGCATGTCTACTAGGCATGTTTTACTAGGTGGTAGGACTTTTCTGTAAAGTTCGTGTAGGTACCACCGCTTTGCCAGTTATTCTGCCGCCAAGCAGTAGTGTGCAAGGACGGTTTCGGTTTGAAGGGCACTGTAACTAGTGAAATTACTGGGCAATTGAGACTTTATGGTCTTGTTGTATTATTATTATGATTATTATTAATTTTATCTTAACTGGCCAGATAGCTCAGTTGGTATAGTGTGTTTGCCTTCTGAACTGTAGGTTACGGGTTCGATTCCCACCCAGGATAAAAATTTGTGTGATGAACATCAATGTTTGATTTGTGTTTGGGTGTTATATTGTATTCTATGTATGTATCATACAAACAAAAAGTATCAAAGTATTGTATCAGTTATCTGGTTCCCATAGTACAAGCTTTGCATAGTTTGGAACTGGATGGCTTTGTGTGGAATGCCCACAAAAATATTTATTTATTTATTATTGTTTTATATTTATTCATCACGCAAGGAAACTTCTAAGAATGTTTTTAGTAAATACGCTATTATATTAAAATAAATAAAAAAAAAACAATAAAATTGTAACTACTTGACATTAAAACTTCTAATTAAGGTGACGATATGGAATCGAAAAAATGGCGTCGCGTTCAACCCGTAAATCTACGTGGGTACTGAAGGACCCTCTCGCTATTCAGTGGGGCTTCGCGAGTGGTCTCTCATGCCCCCTCTATTATGAAACGAGTGGGTTTTACAATTTCGAGGCCTAAGAAAAAAGAAAAATAAGAAAAATTCTCGTTTTATTTTTAGCTCCGTTTTCCAGCTTTTGTTGGTGTTAATTACGGATCAACCCGGAGGTTGGTGGGGATTTATGATTTGCAAATTGCACTGCAGGGCCGGTAAATTGCACTGCAGGGCCGGTAAACCTACTGATTTACTTTATTATTTTAAAATAACTAAGAATTATCAAACGTTAAGCTAAATAAAAAAGTTACTTATTTAATGAATATTTATATTGTTATTCAATTTTTAAAGTAAAACTTCTTTACGCACGCTTGACTTGGGTAGTAAGGTGGTGAATGCGAGGCGAACGGAAGTTGAAGTTGGTTCACGTAGATCTCCGTTGTCAACATAACAAAGTAATTTTTTAAAATTATAATGTTGGTATCCCCGGTAAAATGACAATTTATAATTGTCAAGATTGTGACATTATCATTCACTAGGTGGTAGGACTTTACTGCAAAGTTCGTCTAGGTAGGTACCACCGCATTGCCAGTTATTCTGCCGCCAAGCAGTAGTGCGCAAGCACTGCTGTGTTCCGGTTTGAAGGGCACTGTAGCTAGTGAAATTACTGGGCACATGAGACTTTATGATCTGATCTCACAGTTTAGTTATCTTATTACTAGATTGTGCTGATGTCTCTGGATGACGTGCGCAGTGCAGTGTCACGCGAACCTCTATACATTAGAGTTCCGAGTGACACTGCAGCTGATATGGGTAGCCGTGTCGTTTAACATCAGGCGAACGGCTAGCTCGTCGCGTCATTCCTTAACATAAAAAAAAAATCATTTAATAAAATCAAAAATAAAGTTGTACCGGCCGATAGATCACACTCATTTTTATTGCTGTTGCAATTTTATTATGTTTATGCGTAGTTATAATAATACTGACAAGCTAATGTGCTGTGCTGTGCGAGTTTCAATCAAGGTGTTGTGGGACCATGGTCCTCGTAGTTCCTGTGTCCCTAGACACAGGGAATCCTAGTTACGGTCCAGGATCTATGTATGTGATCTTCGGGCGCTTTTATTATTTATCATGGCCTTTACAGAACAATAGGTTACACAAATACAAAATGGATGCAATGTATTGTGAAATCCATTGCAAATGATGTCGTCTCAACGACCGGCCACAATGCACCCCCGACGTTGGAGCCCCCGCGGAGGGCGGCTCGAGTGCCGTCGAGCCTGAATGGCTTAGTTTCACTCTACGAAAGGCTTTTCAGTGAAAAATGAGCCGGTTTAAAAATAAAAAATGGTACATATTTTACTTTGAGAGGGTTCCGTTATCTATACAATGTGTAATTTAATTCGTTCTTTTTCTTTAATGTATGTATTCAGTCCATGCTATAGAATGCTCCCATATAACTAAATAAAAAAGTTCTTATGAAATAAAACTTAAATCTAGATATTATCAAATTTAAATTCTAAAAAACAGACTTGTGACATTGAACAAAGCTGTTGTTTTATTGCCTACGAAACATTTACAAAGCACTCAGCTGGTGCCCGGTCTGTGTACCGTTAAATAGAGATTTCGGCTGTCATGCAGTTATTTTAGGAGGCACTAAATAAAAACAAAACCTTTTTTTTTTAATAGGCCCTTGTACGAACATTCTATAGGATGGTCATCAACATTTAAAGAAAAGAGTGAATTCAATTCCACCTTGTATAAAAAAAAAAGTAAAAATTTAAAAAAAATTAAAATTAAAAAAAAAAAAAATTATTTGTTTAAAACAAAGTCATATTAGTTACACCACTTTTAACTCAAGAACTTCTGAACCTAACCTCCTTCCTCCTGGGTATAACCTGGGTCTTTTTAAGTTAAGAGTGAATGGGCATCTCATGGGCAAGCGTGCTCCACCTTAGACAACTTCGTCACTTACCATCAGTTGAGTTGTCAAACGCATGCCCATTTTACCATAAAAAATAACGCAATTTTTATATTTATCCATAATAGGATAATCTATATATATAAAACTCAAAGTTGGTTATTTATTTATTTATATATTAATTAACTTGAAAAATTATCAATTACTTGACACTGTATGTAGTCAGTGTCAACACTGGCTAAATACACAAAAGTGTGGAGCCAAACGACAAAAAAAATAAACTCCCAAAAAGAAAAAAAAAGTTGTCACTCAAAAAGAGCTCTTATGGGTGTTCAATATTGTATCTTTTCAGGTTGATGATGATGATGACAATGATGATGATGATGATGATGATCTGTGTAATCTGGCAGATAATATGTGTTACAAAAATCTTTTGATTAAATAAATATAACATTGTACTTGATTAGCTTCCGCATTTATTTCCAGGTACAGAACCCTAAAAGTCCTCTTATAGTTTGTAATTTTTAATTACAGCTTGAGACTCGCCACTCGCCGTGGGGGGATGAAATTTGGGGGATGGTACAAATTGCACTTAATGAGGGATAAGTGCTTTTTGGAATGGAAATTGCTAAGTGATACTGTTGGTAATTTTTTAAATTATTAACCAACATTAAAAAAACGAGTGTGCTTTAGACCACACGACTGAAGTAAAACTTTTTTGGTTTAGCTCTATCAATCGGCCGGTATCATTTTGTGTTAGCTATGTTAAATGTAAATTTCGCCATCTTGATAATTGTAAATTGTCATTTTACTGGACATACCAACATAACAATACAAATTTTTAACTTTGTTATATTGACCACGGAGATCTACGTTAAACAACATCTTTCAACTTCCGTTCGCCTCGCCAGCTTACTCCCCAAGTCAAGTGTGCGTAAAGAAGTTTTATTTAAAAAATAACAATAATATCCTGCTATAAAAGGGGTTAACTTCGATAACAAATTTTTTCAAATTATTTTGTTTAATAACTGAAAAGTTTCGTTATTTGTCTCCAAAAATCTTCATCAGACAAAAACTTTCATATAAGTTGCAACATTTGTATGTAAATATGTTCAAATAAAATTTTACGACTGAGTTTTTAAGTATTTAGTTGTCTTCGATCGATTAAGCTGAAATTGTTCATACACGTTGAATTTGAATCAAGATACCATGATTAGCATGACGTTATTCTAAATCCAATATGGCGGACAGCCCAAGATGGCGGCCAGCTTATTTTTTACGTAGGCCCAGGATTTGGGTAAAAAGGATTTGCTGAGAAGAAAACGAACCTTCCTTTAGTAAATATAAGTCTAAAAAAGATTTTTTATTATTTAATCTTATTTGTCTTCAATTTCACAAACTTAATAAACAAATCTACTTACGAGTAATAACACTTATCATAACAAACATTTCCTCAAAATGTAATCCTATACAGAACAAAAGTAATCATTAATATCAGGCATCACTTCCCGGCCTGAATGACCAGTGCGTCCAACGGCGCTATAAATACTCGATAGCCTCATTATAGGGGTCTAAGAGACCCAAAGAAATAGGGAGAAACTGGGCTTTGTTGTTGATATTTAAGGGTTAAGGATTCCTGCGGAGATTTTGGTATAGCTTTATGGCTTGGTTTCTGTGGTGTGGAGGATGAACGGGTGCGATTCCCTCGACAGTAAAATTATTTTGCATAATTTTTGCTTGCTGAGTATTGTGGAAACAATGCCCACGATTACGTGGGCATATAATCATATAATCAACAATCGGTCACTTTACACTTATAATGATATAGACATAGATTTACAAAAAAAGGAAGCCAACTCTTTAGTTGGCTTCCTTTTTTTGTCCTTTGCCTAGGATAGTTCCTAAAAAGGAAGCCAACTAAAGGCCTAGGAACTATCCTAGGCCTTTAGTTGGCTTCCTTTTTTGTAAATCTATGTCTATATCATTATAAGTGTAAAGTGACCGATTGTTGATTATAATAAGAAAAATAAGCGTGCTTTTGACAACACGAGTGAAGTAAAACTTCTTTAGCTCCATCTATCTGCCAGTATAACTTTGATTATGCTTTGTTTAATGTTAAAAATATGTCGCCATATTAAAAATTTTAAATTGTCATTTTACCGGATATAATATGATAATACAATCTTTAAGTAATTTTTAACTTTGTTATGTTGACAATGGAGATCTACGCTAAGCAACAACTTTCAACTTCCGTTTGCCTCGTTACGCATTCACCAGCTTATTCCCCAAGTCAAGCTTGCGTAAAAAAGGTTTACATCAATAAATTACAATTAATCTACATCTAAACTATGCTATCTTAAGTTTCATGTATTGCTAAGATTGCTTTGATTTGTTTTATGTATACAAATAAAAATACAACATGTCTAAGTAATAGACTAGAATATTATACAAGAACTTGTTTACAGAGGCCAAAAGCAATATGGAGACAGAACAAAAAAACTGAATATCAAACAAAAGAAAAATAGGAAAAGGTTTTATATCCAATTGTATTTGTTATGTACGGTAACATGATCCTGGACCGATTTACGTAATTTTTGTTATAGAAAAACCTTGCGCAGTGCTAATATGTAATTTATGAATTAATTTTGACTTGTAAAAGTGCTAATAATAGCCAATTTGCAATAAATCCTTCGATTATGGTAATGACGATTATTTACACATTCTTTACGTACCTTTAGAAGATCGTTTATCTTCAATTTTATCGTCTTTGTCTACTATCATACCAATACACAATATTTCACGTAAAATATCAAGACCTGGAGATATATTGTCGATTACCAAAGATGTATGGCCATTTCCAGTACGGCCCAAAATATATCTATCCATTCCATTATTGCTCTAACGATCAATCTTCCGTTTTCAAAGATCTAGGAATATAATATATTTTCGTCTCGTTTAGTGTTCAGGTTGTATGTGATTGATGAGTCTGAATATGTTTTTGTATATCCTGAACTTGCTCTCGCTTGAGAACACGTAAGTAAAAATATTAAGAATTATATACGACTTGACTAGCGGCCTGCCCCCGCTTCGCACGGATGCTATGTATTATACGAGCTTCTGCCTGCAGCTTCGCCCGCGGCGTGGCCTATGGGAAAATAATTCAACCACCCATTTCACCCTCTTCAGGGTGGAATTTGGAAAAATCCTTTCTTAGCGGATGCCTACGTCATAACATCTACCCGCATGCCAAATTTCAGCCCGATCCGTCCAGTGGTTTGGACTGTGCGTTGATAGATCACTATGTCAGTCAGTCAGTCACCTTTGAGTTATATATATTCAGATATCGTCCCTTCCACGGGACGGTTAACGGTGCGGAAATGAGTATTTTTTTTTTGCAACAAGCTTAGAATCCTTGAATTTCTAGCTCTTATAGTATAGGAGATACGATAGCAGTCAATAAGGGAATCTAACCTATTTTTAAAATTACACGATAGGAAAGTAATCGGTGGTAAAAGTAAAGGTGTAATTAAAAAATATAAATGTTGTTTTTAAATGTAGTAGTTTTTTGCTCTCTTGAAAAATGTGTAAAATGCAGATTTGCAAGCTTGCCGTGGAGGGGATGATATATGTTCATCAGAGATGATGTAGGATTCTAATGGTGAAAGAATTTTCCAAATTGGTCCAGTAGTTTCACTGCTTATTCAAGGCAAACCAAGAATCAAATCTTTCTTCTTTATAATATTGGTTTAGATATGGGCAGCTGCGTCGCTTAACATCAGGCTAACGACCGGCAGAACAATAGAATTTCACTCAGCTCCTGTTATTAATGACACTAATTCACACTAATATTCACACTTTCACACTAATATTATAAAGGTGAAAGTTTGTATGTGTGTTTGTGTATGTGTGTATGTTTGTTACTCCTTCACGCTCAAACGATTAAATGGATTTGGCTGAGATTCGGTACCAAGATAGCTTATACACTGGATTAACATATAGGTATAGGATACATTTTATCCGGGAAAAGTGAAATTTTCCCGTGGGATGAGCAAATAATTAAAATACTTTTTATCCACTGGTGTGACCGCGGATAAAAAGTATTTTAAACTAGTATTACATAAATCTAACCGTTGATGAATCTATCTATCGTTAATTTAAGGTTCTGGTTGATTTTTATAAGTAATAAATATATTCTTATTCTTATTTTTCTGTAAGTATGGGACAAAGAAAACGTCTACACTACGACTCTAAATTCATAAAAGGGCTTACAAACATAACTTTGAAATGTTTATTTCCATTTGTTTGTGTTATCATTTATCAGTATAAATATAAAATCATTCAACAAACAGTTTCGTCAACACCTCATGAATACAAATTTGTTTATCTAGTAAAATATACACGATTTCAACGAACTAACATTAATTTTAAAAGATATTAATAAATTTAAAATACTTGTAAAAATAAGGCGTGGATACACAAGCTGTTATGAACATTGGAGAAAGATTTTTTTTTCTCAAAAGAAGGTTTAAACTTACTTCGACTGAAGCAATATCGATGTCGCCGTTACTCATCTCGACTAGACATATTTTGATCACTAAACTAGGGCCTTACCGCGTAAGTCTGGTGGAGATCGTAATCGTGTTCTCTCTTGCTCGCACTCGTGGTCTTGTTAATTGGCGCGTGCAGGATGGTGCCGATGCCCAGAACGGCTGCTACCGCGTGGTAGGGGTCCTAGTCACGGTAGGTTAAAAATCATGTCTCAACTTCAGGGGGGATGGAGTGGGGATCAATTTCTGTTCTTGATAAAAATTTCCTCTTTAAATTTTTGTAGTGAAAACTTCTTTAGGTGAGCACTTTTTGGGTGAACATAAATCATGGAACTCGCGTCATCGTCACCGAACACTTTCTATAAGCCATATGTATACTGTATATATATATATATATATATGTACTTTTTTGGTGAACAAAAAGCGTGAAACTTGCGTCATCGTCACCGCACGCTTCCCATGAGCTATATGTCACAAGTTACTTAATTTTTACTTCTATCGGCAGTTCCCAAAGACTGCCCCGCACATTTTTTATATAATGAGTTGCAAGCAAACAGGTCGTACACATGATGGTAAGTGGTCATCGCCTATTGACATATGCTTAATTACGCAGGTGACATTGTTCTAAGCCATAAATCTTTAAAGTCGTAATTGTCAATGTGTCCACAACCTAAGGTTACAAGCGTAGCGTAGAAAGATCTCATTCCTGCAAAGGGTTCTCAAATAAAAGTGCACTTTTGCACCCTTGTGTGAGGCTCTTGTCATATGAGAACGCACACATGCTTACACAAGCGTGGTAAATAGACGGGTAATTCATAGTGGAAAATGTGAACGAAATATTATTTATTTTCATATGATGAGAGATGGGGATGAACTCATGATGTTTTAGGATTTAAAGACAAGTGCTCGGTTTACAACCTTTTTGAAGTAAATCTTTTTTCCACACGCTTGAGTAAGCTGGTGAATGCGAGGCGAACGGAAGTTGAAGTTAGTTCGCGTAGATCTCCATTGTCAACATAGCAAAGTAAAAATTTTTTTTTATTGGTCAGTGGTGGTTTTTTTTTTGTCAGGCACAATGACAATTGATGGGTTGAGAATAAAAAGGGTTTAACTGTCAAATTGACAGTTACGAGAAAATTGACTTTAAACTTCAATGGATTCATTTTAATGTAGAGTGCTTATAAGGTAATAGAAAAGGTTTATGTAAGTTTCAGTTGCTTTAAAATGTATTAATTCTATTTTAAAATACTGAATATAGTACTAATTCATACAATTTCTGTAAAAATATAATATAATAATAGAAATATAATAATGTTTTTATGCTAAGCGAACTGTATTCCTGTGACAGATAAACCGTTTTTAGACTCAAAATCTCGAGGTTTAAGCCTCATTTCGGTATTTTGAGAATGTATTATTGTAGATAATTTCACGCTGAATCCAACGATACCCATAAGTCATTTTGTGAAAAAAATCAATTAAACCCTTTTTATTCTCACCCCTTCAATTTACATTGTCAAAATGGCGATATTAACATTAAACAAAGTAAAAACAAAGTTATACCGGCCGATAGATGGAGCCAAACTAAAGAAGTTTTAGTTCAGTCGAGTGGTCTAAAGCACACTCGTTTTTTTTGTTTTATTTGAATATTAAACTACACACCTTGGATATTTAATTTATTTGTCAATCAGCATAATTTGAACCCATCCCTTCCAACTCACCGGATTAGACGATCCTCTAACTGAGCTATGCTCGCATACCAAGTGGTTGTGAATACATTTACCAATATAAATATTTTACTTCGAGTTCAGTTGTGGTTTATTTAACTTTTTGTCCCTGATTGTAGTTTACAGACCTTAGCTCCTCATTTATTCTATAGGGTATATAAAACTATAGAAAGCAGCTAAAAAATTAACTATTCGTTCAATATGCAGGTTTTAACAGTGCTGTTTTAACTGGCCCGATGGGTCAGTTGGTAGTAGCCTTGGTTTCTGAACTGCAGGTTGTTGGTTTTATCACCACCCAGGACAAACATTAGTGGAGTCAACATCGATGTTTGTGCTGTGTCCAGACACAAAATTTTCCAGTCACAACCATTCCAGACACAATTGAAGGGTTGAGAATTAAAAGGGTTTAACTGACAAATTGACAGTTTGGAGAAAATTTACTTTAAACTTTAACGGCGTCATTTTAATGTAGAGTGCTTATAAGGTAATAGAAAAGGTTTATATAAGTTTTAATTCTGTTTTTAATACTAAATATAGTACTAATTCATACAATTACTGTAAAAATATAATATATAATAAAATAAATATAATAATGTTTATATGCTAAGCGAGCTGTATTCGTGTGACAGATAAACCGTTTTTAGTTTTGAAATCTCGAGATTAAAGCCTCATTTCGGTATTTTGAGAATGTATTATTGAAGATAATTTCACGCTGAATCCAACGATACCTATAAGTCATTTTCTGAAAAAAATCAGTTAAATCCTTTTTGTTCTCACCCCTTCAATTTACAAACGAAAAGTATCTAAGTATTGTATCAGTTATCTGATTCCCATAGTACTACAAGCTTTGCTTAGCTTGGGACTAGATGGCGCTGTGTGATATGTCCACATATATATTTATGTTGAAATTTCTATGAGACGAATAGATATACTGGGTATTTTAATGATGTACATACGTGATAGACGTCATATATTTCATACTTACATCATAAGTTCTAAAACATGTATATAATAAGGCCATAAAGTCAACTTTGTGGCCCTATCCAAATTATGACTGTATTGAACTATATTGTAGCTAACTATCCATACTGTTACAAAGTAGCACAAATACTAAGAAATGTAATTTGAAAGGAATCAGAAACGCATTCAGAAAAATGGAATTCATTTCAGTGCATTCAAGTAAAAAAGGAGGATAAAAAAGTTAGATGATTCTTAATTTCGTCGATTATAAAATTATTAAGAATTAATTTTTAAATAAATCTAAACCTAATTTTAACATAATATAAACTGTGTTTGATTGTTTCATAGAATATATTTTATTTTTATATTAGTGAATAATGTGACGAGCTAGTCTTTCACCTGATGTTAAGCAATACGGCTGCCCATAACAGAACCCTGTCACTCGGAACTCCAAAATATAAAGTTTCGCGTGACACTGCACTGCGCACATCATCCTGAGACATCAGCACAGTTGTAATAAGATTACTCGACTGTGAGTTCAGATCATGAAGTCTCATTTGCCCAGTAATTTCATTAGCTACAGTGCCTGTCAAACCGGAACACAGTAGTGCTTACACACTACTGCTTGGCGGCAGAATAACTGGCAAAGCGGTGGTACCTAAAAAATTGAAGTAATAATAAATAAATAAATGAACATAAATTAAAACCTTTTATTTCCTCATTTAAATTGGTTTGTTTACATTTCTGCTTTACTTATTATCTATTCACTTATTTGAAATAATATAATATAGCCTAACATAATATAATATAGCCTAACATAATATAATATAGCCTAACATAATATAATATAGCCTAACATAATATAATATAGCCTAACATAATATAATATAGCCTAACATAATATAATATAGCCTAACATAATATAATATAGCCTAACATAATATAATATAGCCTAACATAATATGATATAGCCTAACATAATTTAGTTTGATATATGCAATATCTGTTGGAACCCCATATAGAGTGAAGGCTTCCAATTTATTATCGTTACTTATTATATTAAAATATACTACGATTGAAATTTTTTGAATACGAAAAAAAGATCAATTCTCAATAAAAAATACTCAAAAACTTTGTGTAACTAAGTGGACCGTGACAATACGAATGAATGAACGAAATGAACGAATGAATGAAATACGTCGACATCCATGGTTTAATTCAAATGCAAATGGCTGCCTACATTTAAATGCGAGTACGTGCAAAATACCTTTTGTGTTATTTTTACTGTTAACACAGCAATATTCATCAATATTTCAATTAAATTTTTGAATCAATTTTTATCAGCACATTCATTCCGTATATTTATATTATGAATACTTGCACTTGCGGGATTTTTAATGTAATTGGAATTGGAATCTTTTCTAAGTTTCCGATGTTTCGGCGAAGTTGCATGTACCGTATACAAGGTCCTGTACTATTAAAAATATAGTAAACAAATGTAACGCTTAAAACAACAATGTTCTGTATATTTATTTTTCTTTTATTCTTTTCAGGTAATTTTGAATGCGCTAATCTATATTTTACATGGAGGATCTGGTAAGCTAAATAGTACATACATATTTTATTTGTAGTGTAGTGTGTTTTTTTCTGTCATGTCAAATAATTAATTTGTTGAGGATTTTAAAGAATATCTAATCTTTTGATTTCACTAAAACCAAAAATTATCTATTAACAAAAAAATTGTAGCAAGTGCGCTAATGACAGTCAACGCGTTGGTAACTTCACTGTAGTATCTATACATAATGATTATATTCAACCGGTCTTTTCTTAGTTTTGCCTTGCTAGACACAGACCCTTCACAATTTACACCACTGAGCCTGGCTCCCTATTTTACTAATGTTGGTATAGTCGGACATATTGTTCTCTATAGATTACTGTTTTTTTATGTTTTGGCTCCACACTCTTGTATATTTAGCCAGTGTCGAGTAATTGATAATTTATCAAGTTAATAATATTTCACATAAATATATGTCAAGTCACAGTCGAAGTCATAGTCTCATCAAAGTCATACTCCTAGTAAAGTGGTGGCAACTTTACTTGAAGCTTCTATAGAGTTTTGGAAACAACACGAAAAGAAACGTTTCACCATCATTATACCCTTTTCTCACACTCACGCCTGTAATCCAGCACTTAACGAATAGAATACCACCAAGTTTATGCACTAACACTGAAAATAGCACAAGTTTTGGAAAATAATACAATGCGGTGACGCAATCTTTTTCGTTTTCCCGCCAAAACTCTATAGATTACTTATAGCAAATCTGTCAAAAACTGACATTTATATTAGAATAGCACTTTAAATATTATAATATACAGTAGACTGATCTTCAGTTCTCATAACTGTTTCTATACACTTTAACTATTTTGTTGCTTTCTATGTTATTGGTTGTCAATTTAACGGCTGAAATGACCAGTTCAGTGCCACTTCTTCCACTTCATTTACTAGGTGGTAGGACTTTGTTGCAAAGTTCATCTAGGTAGGTACCACCGCTTTGCCAGTTATTCTGCCGCCAAGCAGTAGTGCGCAAGCACTGCTGTGTTCCGGTTTGAAGGGCACTGTAACTAGTGAAATTACTGGGCAAATGAGACTTTATGATCTGATCTCACAGTTTTGTAATCTTATTACTAGATTGTGCTGATGTCTCTGGATGACGTGCGCAGTGCAGTGTCACGCGAACCTCTATACTTTAGAGTTCCGAGTGACACTGCAGCTGATATGGGCAGCCGTGTCGTTTAACATCAGGCGAACGGCTAGCTCGTCACGTCATTCCTTAACATAAAAAAAAAAACTTCAATTTACTAATATAGTTTGATAATGTCGCTTGTTTGGATTTAACTCTTTACATAACGCAGGGATTACTGACCCAATTGCCAAAAAGTCACATACAATTGTGTGTGTGTGTGTGTGTTACCTTACACTTTAACTTAAATATTTTACAATCATCGAATATTGTGTAGCACTTTTGAACTACTTTGCAATCTCAAGTAATTACACAAACATAGCCTTCACCAATTACACTGTCAAGCAAACACGCGTAATTGTTACATCAATTGACTTTATCTGTGCGTTCTATCAAATTAAACTTCGAGTCAGAAATCACCTTTACGACTCTTTGTGCTGGATTTACTACTGTTAATCACGAATACCTGCTTGTTTCAGTCTTTGTGCCTGTGTTAAAAGATATTTGGTCAGATTATAAAGTAAAATTTACATTTATTTAATTAAAATGCTACTTTAGAATAATAGGTAGTTTTGGTTATTTGGATGACTGTTGTTATAATCATAGTACATAATTGTTTGGACTTTGGTTTCGTTATGAAATATAGCTTTTGTTCATCTTGCTTCATCGACCAAGTTGCTAGATACTAGATACGAAAAATTGTGAAATTAAATTAATAATTTATAATAAAAAAAAACGTGACAAGTTCCTAACCAAATTTTATAACAAAAAAAAAGAAAATATGACATGAGCGTAAAAACCTTAAAACGAATAGTTAAAACGTCGATAGTGTTCAAAATGAATAAATAAACTGTGGCAGTTAGTAGTTCGAACAGAAAGCGATCAATGTTTTTTCTATTCTCGTTTTAGTGATTCTATTGTCACTGTCCAGACACTGCGATGCAGCTGTGAATTCGTAATTTTAATCCACTGGTGTAGGGTTCTGTATGGCATGTTAATTTATTTTTAGTACTATTAAATCCAAAGGTGGTTAAGAAAAAAATTAATGCCACGGGAAGGAGACTTATGTCATGCAATTGGTGGAAAAAGTTATCAATGATGACAGCATAACGAAATCGTTAGGAAAGGCAGGCTTTCAAATGACAATGATAAGATGAAAAAGTGAACAAGTTTAAACACGATGAGAATATCTAGATGAGACCACAGAAAGCCGAAAGGTGAATTAATTTGCAACCAACCAAAAGAGCCTGTGTTCAGCAGTGAACATCATGTAGTTTATGGTGATGATGATTATGATGATGGTGATGTCTTTAGTGGTAATTTATGACGTTCTGTAAACAATTTTTATATTAGACAACGTAATTCTGTAAAAATAATCATATTTTTCCCAATGGAATCAATTACTGAATAAATATCTAACTTCAATATTTTTTTTGCATTTCTAACTAGATCCGAATGCGTTGACAATGGATCGCACAACGCGACGGGAATTTTGAACACGGCTGAATCCTCTCGCCTTTCGACGGAACCCTATGAATAAATGAGTCCAATTTGGGTTATTTCACTCTTTTCGATGTTCGGACAATATGATTTGATGTCTTTCAATTTGGGTTTCGATTCCCGCGATGGAATAATGTTTGGATTTGCAAAAATTTGTTCGCAGCTTTGGTTGGCTGCAGAGCTGTTTACTTATGATTTGAAAAATATTTAACAAGATTATTATAAGCACTATAATCTATGATAAAGAATTGTAGCAAGGTTGTTTATCTGAGGATGTAAATCTCGTCTTTATTGTATATACTATCGTCATTATTATAAATAGTATAATAAAGATTTTAGCAGCTGATTTACATAAATTATTTCAAACAGGCTTATTTTAGCACTTTTACAAGTCAAACTCAGAACTTCTTAACTCTAAGCTTATAAAACCACAAAGTGCTTAATGTCGAATTTCTACTCTCACTCTCACATTCTTCCTTAAATACTTATATAATAATCAGGAATACGATGTGTGACATGTAATTGAATCACAAAGGTCCTTAACAATAAATCTGATTTAAATAAACGTAAGAGGTTATATGCATAAAGCTGAAGCCAGGGCGCAGTGGCGTGCTTATTGATGAGGCTTACAAAGATAAACTGATGATTATGACAAATCCTTCGTTATTATAATTAATTACTTTTTTTAGTCGTACTTAAACAACTTGAAAATAAAAATCAAACAAAAATATTTCAAGTATTTATAATTTATTAAATCCGATACAAAAGTCCTTACGAGTAAAGTTAAACATGTAAAGCGTAATTGAATGTTGCCATCAAAATTCTAATTAATCGAGGGTTGGCAGTGTTGCCACGCTTTAATTTAATTGTCTCATTAATTCTATAGCCGTACCAGAAGGTTTTATTTTGAAAAATTATCGCGTAAAATGTATTATGGAAGGGTAGGAAAAGGGTGATGAACCTTTTTACATACAAAGAATGGGATAACATTCCTGAAATGTGAAGCTGGAAGCAGGTAGAGATTAAACTGATACAAGAGTAATAGACGGTACACTTAAAAATAAGTGAAATCAAAAAAAGGTATACGAAATCGTAATGTTGTACCATTTCTTCCGCATTATTCTAAAAGTAGAAATGGGAAGCAAGGTTTGATATGTTTTATACCTTAATTATACTCGGTCTTAGTAATTACACGTTTTTTTCAATTGTTACTTACAGAATGTTCTGATTTATGATGTCCCAGTAAAATTTGGCTTCAATTTTCGGTTTTGAATGCGCCTGCAATTTTCGTACTTTCAGTCTGAAAGTATCTAGACACATTACACATTTATACACGTGCTACTAAATTGTTGTCTAAGGGATCTATTTTCCTTTACTTCCTCCAAAATAATATTAATAATGCTGAAAAATGTCGTCCCCCGAAATACGTCTTCGGCGACCTGTCCCTGTTTTACGATGAATCTAGCAAACTGTCAATATTGTATGAACTTTGACAGCAGACGCGCGTCAGCAGCTCTGCTAGATCCATCGTAATACATAATCCTATCGCAACCGACTTATCCTTTGCGGTTACTTTTCTTTTGGGTTTATCAGACCAATCACAGCACTTCTGTCTCAGGTTATATTGGTACTGGTATAGGATGCCAGCTTAACACAATTAGAGGCCTCGCTCGCCATTTTTTAGCTAGAATGGTGTCGATTTTCATAGAGCCCAATCTTCCAGTAGACGTATATTCTTCTCGATTACCGTCTTCTAGCAATGGGTCAGGTGCTACTCTTGAGTTAATTACCTTTCTATTTTGGTTCTTTATGCTCTCCTACTCGGTATTACTCATGCCATAAAGATCGCTAGAGACCAACAGTTTAAGCCCAGAAAAAGAACTATTTTTCACTTTTTTTACTGTTTTTCATTTCACAAATTAAAATTTAACTTTTCCGGGATTAAATGTAGGCTACATTGTTAGTCATATGTTAATCCAGGGTATAGGCTATCTTGGTACCGAATTTCATCTAAATCCATTCAGCCGTTTGAGCGTGAAGGAGTAACAAACATACACATAAACACACATACAAACTTTCGCCTTTATAATATTAGTTTATGTGATAGTGTGATGTGTGTACTAAACTTTTAGGAACGTCTAAATTCGGCAACAACTCGTCAACCGATTCAGTGTGACCAGTAATTTAACTTTGCGGGCACGTAACATCGGTATTCCATTATGTCGAAAAAGTTTATCCTTTTTTTCCCAAAAAGTTTACGTTTAATAATATCGCTGCTGAATTTATAGGGACGTGTCACACGATCTAAAAAATGTGTACTGAAGTTTGTGATGGGATGAGAGAGGAAGGTTAGTTTAGCTAAGTTGTTTGATTAAAAACCCATATATTTTTAATAGCGTTTTTTAAGGACGTTATATTTATGAAAAACTAAAATGAATTTCCCATGAAAAGTGGTCATCCTTATTGACTGGTTTCAACAAGGGTGATGAACAATGCTAAACGTTTTTGTTGACATAAATCATCGTGAGTTATATGATCTATCTCAGGTTCGTTGATAAATCTCCATGGGAGTTTCACATTTCCATCAACTTGTAGAGCTTTAGTCCAAGAATCTTCATTAACGACTCATAACTATGGTGAGCTTTTTGAATAAAGAGCACACAAATCCTCTTTCATCTACTATTTTATGCTTTCACTAGTTGCGCCCCGCGGTTTCACCCACGGAAAAAAAGTATTTTATTTATTTGGTCATCCCACGGGAACATTTCACTTTTCCGGGATAAAACGTAGCCTATATGTTGATCCAGTGTATAAGCTATCTTGGTGCCGAATTTCATCCAAATCCATTAAGCCGTTTGAGCGTGAAGGAGTAACAACATACGTACATACACACATACAAACTTTCGCCTTTATAATATTAGTGTGATTTCTATTTTAAAACTGTTCTGAGTATCTCAGTATTTTGTTAACCCCTGATTGAATTTAGTTACTACATAAAACAATGCAATACTGGCTCAATTAAAAATCACAATTTGATACTTGACACTTCAACACCTTAACTCCGTACACTCGTTGCTCTCTGCCTATATTCGTGTAGCGCCACTACATTTTAAAACAACTAGTTTTTTAAACATTTTTCATTTCCACTGTGTTACGACTTCGAAGTTGTGTGTAAAGTGACCATTCAAAGTGGCATTTTAGCTGCCGTGGAAACGTTGGATCGTGTTTATTGCGCTTAATAACCAGAAATGTGTTGTTGTTCGATTTAAAGGATTAATTTTTTTAATGAACCATCATGTAAAAAAATACTTATAGGCAGGACGGGTTGTGCGTAGGTTGGAACCTTTATAACTATAGGCCTTCAGCAAGCGCACCGGGCCGCGTCCGGAGCAAGAATGATCCGTAGTACACCGAGCGCTCCCTTTATATAGGCCAGATGGATAGGGGAGCGATGACAGTTGCCGGTGTAGCCACTGTGATATATTTAAATTAATTAATAATAATTGTTGATAGTATTTTGGTATATGTAGTAATACGCGGGAACAAAGGAATAAAATAAATAATTAATTAAATGGATTATTTAAATATATACATTTGAACTATTTTTACAAGCAATATATTCTTATTGAAGTTCATGAGACACTATTTAATAAAAAAAAACTTGATTTTTTTAATGCTGAAATGAGCATACGTTGCCAACAAATCACCTGATGGTAAGTGATGTTGTCTGAGGTGGAGCACGCTTACCCATGAGATGCCCATTCACTCTTGACTTAAAAAGACTCAGGTTATACCTAGAAGGAAACACTGATGCTGGAAGAGCATTCCATTCCTTGGCCGTTCGGACTATGAATGACTCAGCAAAACTCTTAGTTCGGTCTTGGGGTACACTAACAACGATTAGTTAAAAGAAGCTTTTCACTTAGATGGCATAGAAGTTACTACTACGTCCTCCCTTAATCAAGATAATTAAAAATATCAGAACATGTATAGCATCAAATATAAAAACCAATAAAGTTAAATTACATAACGTATGAATTATAAATCAAGAAGCACCCATACTCTTCAAACATCTGAGATGTTTTATAGGACCCAGAGATTTGGTGAGAACATCTGCTGGTAATTAGTGGGCATATACTTAAAATCCACTACCGGACCACTACCAGACCACTACTGGACTACTAGACGCTCGGCTAAGCGCCATTCCTTCGTGGTCGAAATACCACCCATTTGTACCAAGCGATGTGACTCCACGTTCATAATTAGAACGGCTAAGGAATGGAATGCCCTACCAGCGTCTGTGTTTCCGGCGAAATATGACCCGGGTGTGTTCAAGAGAAGAGTGAATAGATATTTACTTGGCTAGCATGCTACACCTTCGATCGCATCGTCACTTCCCATCAGGTGAGAGCGCGGTCAAATGCTAGACAAGTTTGAAGTAAAAATATATCCACGCACAGTATTGATATTTTTGAATAGGACCATCTCATCTCTTCCCGCGGATACTGTAAGAACCACCTAAGGGAACCACCCGGGAATGGGCATTCTCCTAGACATATTAAAATCTTCTGCGATCACCAAAACTCCTACCAAGCGCGGCAATTATTATGACCCCCACTAAAGGTTTAGGCTTATTTTCAACAGTAAATTTTCCGGCTGATGATCTTACATACCAACATGATAATGATAAATACAAAGGGGTATGTGGGACTCGAATCCACTAAAGCCCCCTCGTGAGCCGACTTCCACCGTACCGCGGCGAGAAAGGGTCACGTTAGCAGTCTAGCTACCTCGCCCCCGGTGGCAGGTCTTTTCGGGCCTATGGATGGGTGACCTTGCGGAGAAGCGAGGAGGTGCGCGTACCGCCTCCTCCTCTCTCCCGTACGTCTTGCGCCGGAGCGGGTCAGCCCTCATGGCCTCCTCTCTGAATCTGACGATGGAGAACTACGTGAACCAACTTCAACTCCGTTCACTTCGCATTCACCAGCTTACTCCCCAAGTGAAGTTTGCATAAAGACATTTTACTTCAAAAACTTCATAATTTCCTTAGATCCACGCTGCGTATAACTATGTTAATCCAAATCCAATCAGAAGTTGCATCTTGAAACATGTTCAAGACTCGGTGCATGCTCTAAACGGTTCTGCGAGATTTCAAACAAAAACTAAGTTTCAACTCGATATGCATACAAAGTAAAGAGGAGACGTATAAACAGTATGGGAAATTTCATTCAATTTTCATTCATTCAAGATTCGCGCATATGGTTTGACTGTTACTTTTTTATGTTATACAATGACGTGACGAGCTTGTCGTCCGCGTGATGTTAAGCGACACGGCTGCCCATATCAGTTACAGTGTCAATCGGAACTCTAGAGTATAGAGTTTCACGTGACACTGCACTGCGCACGTCATCCTGAGACATCAGCACAATCTAGTAATAAGATTACTAGTACTTCTTTCAGGATTGACTATGAGCCTTCAACGCCCCGTGTTGCAGGCAATAACCAACACCAAACCGAACTGGTTTACGTCGATTATTGCCTGAAATACCGGAGATAATATACGAAACAGGTCATCAGCTTAAGTGTCATCCCATAGCATATATTCTTCTCAGTTACTGTCAACATTACGGCTGAATGATTTAGATGATTATTCACGCGTGTTGCTTACACTACTGAGCTAAGACACCAATACGCAATATCAATCCCAAAACTTATGTTTCATTATTTCCTATTTATAGTAGCTTGTTTGTTTTCGTCACATTTAAAGTACTCATACTGTTTATATAGCTGCTAAAGCTTGCACAATGGAGCGAAAATACGTTGTTTAAAGTTTTCTGAATTCATTAACTTTGTGTAATCGACAAGCTATCAAAATGAACAACGTTCCTTATAATATATTTTAGACCTTAAAAGCTATTATTAATTGATCCTTTATTTTGAAACTAAATTCTTCAATGATATAATAACTAATACTAAACACTACCTACTACAAAAAAAAAGGTCTATATACTGGCCGCGATGACCTATAGACAGTCCAAATGCTCCAGCCCACTACCAGTAGGTAGCGTACCCAACATGCTGGCAGCATTGCCCCGTTGAATTGCAATGCTTATTCGTTGTGCCAAATAAGTGCCAGCAATATTATTAATATTGTATTATTAATCAATTAATTATAATTGTTAATTCATTATTTTCTATCCCTAAAACTAATAGAAGAGTTGAATTTATTTTACCGAAATAATGCTTTTATTGTAGATAACTACTACAATAATTGGTATCATTACTAATAAGTGCTAAAAAAAATAACCAAAAAAAGTGTGATTCCCTCTCAACTTCCATTCGCCTTACCACTTGGTTACCTCCAAGTCAAACGTGCCTAAAGAAGTTTTACTGTAAAAATATATTGAAAAACTCTGATTATTAAAACACCCAATAATTTATATTCAATTTTTTTATCATATTTTGATACAGCAAGATTGATAGTGTCCATTCACATACAATAATCAGCTGTCAACAACAATGTTCCTTCAATTATCCTCGCTTCGTCTTGTCGCTTCCAGTCGAGACGGTCCGAGTTCCATCGACTCGGACCGTGACCCACGTTATGTTGAAATGTATGAATGTAACGGGTGAATAGAAAACAATAAGAATGCCTCTTCCATTTTGTATATACCTTGTTTCTTATACACATTTCTTGTATTTTTTTTTGTATTGGCTCTACACGTTTGTAGCCAGTGTTAAGTTAATTAATATTATATATAATTATGTATCAAGTCCCAGTCCAAGTCATCAAGTTAAGTTATAGTCTAGTCCAGTCAAGTCATACTCCTAGTAAAGTGGTGGCAACTTAACCAGAAACACTTATGTAGTTTTGGAAACAACATGAAAAGAAACGTTTCACCATCATTATACCACTTTCCCACACTCATGCCTGTAATTCAGTACTTAACGAATAAAATGCCACCAATTTTATGCAATAACACTGAAAATAACACAAGTTTTGGAAAATAATACAATGTGGTGACGCGTATTTTTCGTTTTCCCGCCAAAACTCCATTTCTTATATTACACATTACATTTTTTATACTTCTAATACAGAGTCAACTAGCAAATGTGATAATATGTCTGGACGCTTCTATCGATCAACGACAATTGGCTGCTTTTTCGACCTTTTCGTCGCGCCTCAACTTCCCCCACCAAACTCAATTTTACTAAGCCGGAACCATCTATGATTGGCTGGTAGTACCAACCAATCATGGCCCTTCCGACAGTGTTGTCAACAAAACAGTACTATTCACATTCTACTAAAGTCAAAAATACCTCTTAATTTTTAAAATAAGAATCTTAGAAATAACTGGACTACTCTTCTTCAGTTGAAGTACTTTTTCACACTACTTAGTCCTGTTTTCTCGCGGTACTTTTGCGTACTTGCTTTCTTAATTGTCTCACTCTGTGACGCTGTAGAGGTACGATACTAGCCAACATCATTAGCCCGTAAAAAAAAAACAGTAAATTATAAGCATAGCGCTTTACATAAGCTTAAGGACCACCATATAGAAGCTGCGCCTTATCTTTCCTCATTTCTTTTATATCTATTCATAAAACAAAACAATAAGTCTCACTTTTTACTGCCCTGACCATAACAAACATCACGTAATTTTACTCCTCAATCTTGACAAAGGCTCGTGTATAAACACCTTTAACTTAGAAACATCAAAACGAAGCAAAAAAACACATTAAGCTATAAAAACCGAATGCTTTGACAAACCTAGAAGTGGGTGTACATTTTTATGCGATTATATTTCTTAAGATTCTTAAAACAAAGTTGAAAGTTACTTGTTAAAAAATATTTCGGTTAAGATACGTACAGTTATTATTAAATTCCTTATTGTAAGAGTGCTAAAGTTTAAAATGTTTGCTGTGAAAATATTTCGCGGGCTTCAACCATTTCGAATTTATTTATGAAATAATATTTTATCTTTATGACTCTTCAGAAGTTTTATGAAATTAATATAAGTTTTATGGTATAAGTTATTTGTATGTTAATCTTTGCAGTTAGATGTCTGTAAAATTAATATGAAAAAAAAAGCAAGTGTGTTTTAGACCACACGACTGAAGTAATTTTTTTTTTAGTTTAGCTCGCTCCATCTATCGGCCGGTATAACTTTTGTTTAACGTTTGTTTTTTTCTTTGTTCAATGTTAATGTCGCCATCTTGACAAATTATAAACTGTCATTTTACCGGACATACCAACAAAATAATACAATTTTTTAACTTCGTTATGATGACAATGGAGATCTACGTTAACCAACAACTTCCAACTTCCGTTTGCCTCACCAGCTTACTCCCCAAGTCAAGCGTGCGCAAAGACGGTTTACTTCAATAAATCATTGAAATTTTATTTTCATTTAAATTCCCACAAGTACGCAAAATTTTGAAAAATATATCTGTTATTTTTTTTTTTATTATACTGCATTTCCACAGACACCTGGGTCCCTTGCTTTTTGTTAGATTATTTTTTATATTTATTAATTAAGCCTATTATTCTGTTATTTAACTCAATGTAGCTAGATCACGAATGTAATTAATAAGGTTTAAAGTTAAGGTTTAAGGTTTAAAGAAATTTATTCTCAAATAAGACAAAAAAGTCACTTCCATGAGAATATAGTTAGACTTAAAAATTCAATATAAGTACATTCGTCGTCAATTTAAATAATGTAGGTATAGTAACATAAATATAAATACCTGCTTAAGTAACATTACATTTCAACAAGGCCTTATTTAAAACGTAAGGTATTGAGTCAATTGCTTCTCGAATGCGTTAAATAAACATATTTTTTTAATATGTGAGGGTATTTAATATTAAATAGGACTCGACTCCCAAAAAGTTCTTATATAATAAAACGTAAGGTATTGAGTCAATTGCTTCTTGAATGCGTTAAATAAACATATTTTTTTAATATGTGAGGGTATTTGATATTAAATAGGACTCGAGTCCCAAAAAGTTCTTATATACCAAAGTAATTTATCACTACATATCAACTCGTGTGTCTTATGAGAATGACTGAATGTTCTATTTACGTTTCCAAAACTGCATGCACTGTTTTTGAAATGCTTTTTTGAATCGAGGGCTTATATGTTTATATTTTTTTAAAACACAACATCTCACACAACGCCATCTAGCCCCAAACTAAGCAAAGCTTGTACTATGGGAACCAGATAACTGATACTTAGATACTTTTTGTTTGTAAATACATACATAGAATACAATATAACACCCAGACACAGAACAAACACCTATGTTCATCACACAAATGTTTGTCCTAGGTGGGAATCGAACCCACAACCCACAGCTCAGAAGGCAGGGTACTAGGTGGTTTTACTAGGTGGTAGGACTTTTCTGCAAAGTTCGTCTAGGTAGGTACCACCACTTTGCCAGTTATTCTACCGCCAAGCATTAGTGCGCAAGCACTGCTGTGTTCCGGTTTGAAGGGCACTAAAATTACTGGGCAAATGAGACTTTATGATCTGATCTCACAGTTTAGTAATCTTATTACTAGATTGTGCTGATGTCTCAGGATGACTTGCGCAGTGCAGTGTCACGTGAAACTTTAGAGTTCCGAGTGACACTGCATATGGGGAGCCGTCTCGTTTAACATCAGACGAACGGCTAGCTCGTCACATCATTCTTTAACATAAAAAAAATACCTACCAACTGAGCTATCGAGACAGTCGTAATATTATTTGTTAAATTATACTTACATTGTTAGTTAGGGTCCAGGATCTCCTGGACCCTAACTAACAATGTATGAGAGTATGTAAATGAGATGTATGTGATCGTCGGGCGTTATTATTATTATTTATTTATTACGAAGTTCGCGCCACGTCAGCTTTAGTCATTTGCCACCACCAATGTCAATGTCATTTTAAATTATTTTTATGAAATCAGTCAACATTTTTTTCCATTCCCCAAGTCGTGAACAGGGACCATTTCACACTTCCCAGCTCAATCGCATGGCTTACGTATAAAAAATCATGTTTTATGGGTTCTGCGAGTTATTGCGGAGAAATGACGCGGGGAAACTTGCGGGACCCTAAAATAGGGGTGGCAGATATTATTTTTATAGATCATTGAGAATTGCTGTGTTATATGTTTTAGCAAAGAAATGTTTCCGTTTTACTACTTTTTTATTTGTTTTCTTAAGTTATCGATTATCAATATTGGAGATCCTATTTCACCCCTGAATAAATTGTCCCTCCCAATAAAGTAGTCGGAAGTTAAGCAGCGAGAACGGCAGCCTCTGTGGTGTGGCGGCTGAGCAGGTTGGCCCATAGCCCGGAGGTAGCTGGTTCGATTCCCGCGGCAGGACTAGTATTTGAGTACAGAAAAAAAAAAGCGCCAAGTACTTGTTCTGAGTCTGGGTGTTGTGGGACCATGGTCCTCGTAGTTCCTGGGTCCCTAGACACAGGGAATCCTAGTTAGGGTCTAGGATCTATGTATGTGATCGTTATTGTTGTTGTTGTTAATAAGCTATTTGGCTGCTAAGCAAGCTGGTGTTTTTTGATTCATGATCTATTGGATCCAAACTCCCCGACTTGTCTAACGAACACTTCTATCACTATGATGTCTTTTTTGTCGGTTTTCGAAAACGCTTTAAAATTACTAATTATTATTGAGGGGGAGTAATGCCCTTGCACTTCCCCACCCCCTGCCACCACGGGTATGGTGGCAGGGGGTATATGGAACTCGAATCCACTAAAACCACCCCGGGAGCCCTCGTCGGCCGTACCGAGGCGAGGAGGGGTCGCGACTGCAGTCCAGCCAACTCGCCCCCACTTACTCCTAACTTTTTTTTGAGGGGGAGAAATGGCCTCTCACTTCCCAGCACGGGGGTGGTGGCAGGGGGTATGTGGGACTTGAACCCACTAAAACCTCTCTATGAGCCCTTGTCCGCTGTACCAGGGGCGAGAAAGGGTCGCAACTGCAGTCCAGCCAACTCGCCCCCTGAACCCACTAACTCCTAACTAAGATAACCTGTGTTAAAGATATAAGGTCTCCCACATCGACACATCCTCTTTGACATAATTTTTTACCGTGTGGTACTAAGTGTGTTACTAAGTTAAAATCTTCTTGTATATTGTCTTTTACTTTTCAACCACAACCGAAGTAAAAGTAAATAAGAATGTAAGGAAAAATCTTACCTCTACAAAATAACGTCTGTACATCCTGAAAGTTCTGATAGAATCTAATTCAAGTTTGTATTGAAAACTGCGCCAGTTCGCCGACTGGATATGAAAAAGTCGACGTTATTTCGCTTTAGAGTAGTTAGAGTAAAGGAAAAGCTTGAATAACGGAAACTTTGAGAAAATTTTCAAGGAACTATATACTTTTTTTTAATCTGCATTACCACAGATACATGGTTCCGGATTCTTTGTTAAATTAGTTTAAATTTATCACTTTACCTTATTATTAACAACGAACACACATAATTTTTTTTTAAATAACATGACGAGCTAACCCTGTCCATATCAGTTGCAGTGTCACTCGGAACTCTAAAGTATAGAGTTTCACATGACTTTGCACTGCGCACGTCATCCTAAGACATCAGCACAATCTAGTAATAATAATAATAATAATAACACCCAATGATCACGTACATAGATCCAAGACCCTAACTAGGATTCTTTGTTCTAGTGACCCAGGAACTACGAGGACTATACTGTACAATAAGATAACTAGACTATGAGATCAAGTCATAAAGTCTCATTTGCCGAGTAATTTCACTAGCTACAGTGCCCTTCAAACCGAAACACAGCAGTGCTTGCGCACTACTGCTTGGCGGCACAATTACTGGCAAAGCGGTGGTACCCACCTAGACGAACTTTGCAGAAAAGTCCTGCCACCTCGTAAACAGTATAGTACCTGTACTATATAATTTTACATAGGGTTCCTTTTTTTTTATATTTTGGCTCTACACTTTTGTGTATTTAGCCAGTGTCAAGTAATTGATAATTTTTCAAGTTAATGATATTTACGCAAATATGTATCAAGTCACAGTCGAAGTCATCAAGTCAAGTCATAGTCTATTCAAAGTCATACTCCTAGTAAAGTGGTGGCAACTATACTTGAAGCTTCTATGGAGTTTTGGAAACAACACGAAAATAAACGTTTCATCATCATTATACCATTTTCCCACACTCACGCCTGTAATCCAGCACTTAACGAATAGAATGCCACCAATTTTATTCACTAACACTGAAAATAACACAAGTTTTGGAAAATAATACAATGCGACGATGCGATCTTTTTTGTTTTCCCGCCAAAACTCCAAAGGGTTTCTTTCTCCTGAGAAAGAAACCCTATGTATTTAAAATTCGAACGGTTAATATAAATTAGTAGAAATATAATATAAATATATAAATGCAGACCGTATAAATTGGTACACAGCTGTTATCTACTATGTCTACTTCCTACTGTGTGTTAATAAAATTATTATTGTTAAATTAGTATATACGCGTCTTTTTCTAATCAATTTATATTCGCTAATAGAATTAATAATCGAGCCTTACATTTCAAACCGCAACCTTATGAGTTATAACTTAAAGTTTGACAGCTCCTTAGTTTGCCGTTATCTCTCTAGCCCCCGGTTTCTCGTAAGTTTGTTAAACTCATCTAAAGTTGACATACCAAATATTGCACGCTCATTGGTTGAAAACAGCCGATGATCAACAGGCAGCCAATGAACGTTCAGTACTGTATTTGATGTAACAAGTTAACACAAATCCAACAAACCTACTAGAACTATTACACGGCTAAAACTCACGAGATACAGTCGAATAACTCGACCGGTGTTCGGGCAATAAAGATGCCCATCCTCAAGGAGTACGCGTACGAGTATCTCGTGAGTTTTAGCCGTGTAATAGTTGTAGTTATGAGTACTACTTACGTCAGTTTCTATAATATTATAAACCTACTAGATCCTGGGAAAAAGTGATGCTTGGAAGTTTTGGCGGGAAAGCGAAAAAGATTGCGTCACCGCATTGTATTATTTTCCAAAACTTGTGTTATTTTCAGTGTTAGTGCATAAAATTGGTGGCATTTTATTTGTTAAGTGCTGGATTACAGGCATGAGTGTGGGAAAGTGGTATAATGATGGCGAAACGTTTCTTTTCAAGTTGTTTCCAAAACTCCATAGATGCTTCAAGTAAAGTTGCCACCACTTTACTAGGAGTATGACTTTGACTAGACTATGACTTGACTATGATTTGACTTGATGACTTCGACTGTGACTTGACACACATTTGCGTGAAATATAATTAACTTGATAAATTATCAATTACTTGACACTGGCTAAATACACAAAAGGGTGGAGCCAAACCTTAAAAAAAAAGTGATGCTTAGCTTATATTTTTAGCAGGTAAGCTTAAATTGGACTAGTGTAGATTTATTAGGCGTAATGTTGAAAAATATCTGTTGCGTTTATTTTCATCATCTTAATTTATCTTAATCTTTTTAGAAGTTTAAGTTAAATTAAAATTGCTTATTAGCCCAAGCTATGGCTAGATTGTAGTTCAATTAGAGTGCCTACCTTGAAGGTATTCTAGGAATAAGAAAAAAAAATCTTAATAAATGGCTTGATTTTTTAAATCTTATTTTTTTATTGTAAGTATGTATATAACGGGCACAAAATTTATTTAAACATAATTTTTACTAACCTAAAAATTATCTGTATATATAAATAATTGATATCCTGTCTAAAAATAAGTTAAACCGACATCAATCGCCTTTATTTAATAATGAGAAATATTTGGATGATATTACCATAATCATTTACCTATTTTCCCCAGTTGTTTTGCTTATAAAATACGATTAAATTACTTTACATTTCATTACGTAGTTAAATGACAGAATATTTAAGAAGAGCCTTAGTTGAGTAGCTAAGTAAGCGAAGTGGGTGACATTTAAATTTTTTAATTGTCAAGTGAAATGTTGAGGAAACTTTAATGGAGAGTGAAAACGTAACCTTTAAAACATTAAAAAAATGCAAAGACAAAAAAATAAAATAAAACCGTATAAAACTAATTAAATAAATCCAGAATGATTTCACGGAGTTTTAATAATTGCTAATAACACAAGGCATCCTAGTACGGCCCCTAACGACACTCTTAATTATGATTAAATGTATAATTATTTGTATTTAATATTATTTCACTAGTATATATAGCTAACCTAACCAACTTAGATTAAGAATGTTGTATGTTTAGTTGTAAATAAAATATACCTGTTATTAAATAAATATATATAATCATAACGCCTAACGATCACATACATATGGACCCTAACTAGGATTCCCTGTGTCAATAGACACAGGGAATCCTAGAACTACGAAGACCATGGTCCCACAACACCTAAACACAGAACAAGTTATTTTTCTGTGCGCAAATACTTGTCCTGCCGCGGGAATTGAACCCGCCACCTTCGGGCTATGAACCGACCTGCTCAAATACCACAGCACAGAGGCTGTCTTCATATTTATATATTTATGAACAGAAACATAAATTACTTTATTATCTGACGCTAATAAAACACGTTTTAAAAAAAAAACAGTTAATCTAAATATATATACAACTCAAAGGTGACTGACTGACTGACATCAACGCACAGCCCAAACCACTGGACGGATCGGGTTGAAATTTGTCATGCAGGTACATGTTATGACGTAGGCATCCGCTAAAAAAGAATTTTTCGAAAATCCACCCTTAAGAGGGTGAAATGGGTGGTTGAATTATTTTCCGAAGCTGCGGGCAGAAGCTCGTAATAATATAATTACCAAAATGGTTTCGCACGAAAACCAGATCTCATGTTCCAAAAATTACTCTCATCAAAACGAATGTACCAGAGAAATAAAGCAGCACACCCTTTATATTAAAATGAAAACGAGAAATAACAAAACATCATACTGTGTATAAAATGAAAACGAAATATAGCAGCATCCTTTTTAATGTAACGTGATACAGGTTGTAATGAAAATAATGTAAAATGTCCGAGAGGGATTTTAGTGCAGTGGTTAGGTAAGTTGGCTTTGAAAATAGAGTACGGGTTCAATTTAGAATTTCTTAATATTAATCTAAAAAGAAGTGGTCAAACACAAACCTATCTAACAATAAAAAACAACAAATGTACATATATTCAAATGTGAATTTTACTACAGTGAATTTAATAATCGTTACTACAAAACTAAACTAAGACCTAAAAAAAAACTAAAAAATATATTCATATTTAAAATAACTCACTAAATTCATCACAAATGAATAACTTAAACATATTTTTATACTATATTTTGAAGTGAAAACTTCTTTGGGAGCCTTGAGCACTTTTTGGGTGAACAAAAAGCGTGAAACTCGCGTCATCGTCACCGCACGCTTTCTATGAGCATGTCACAAGTTACTCAGTTTTCACTTCTGTCGACTGTCCCCAAAGTATGCCTCACACATGTATATTTTTTTTATATTATTGGTATACAAAAAGCGATCCACCTGATGGTAAGTGGTCACCATTGCCTTTATAATAAAGCGTAATTTTTTTTTATTTACACAATGAAACAAATTTGTAATTTGTATAAAATATTGAAGCAACACTCAGTTTACACATTGACGAGCTTCTGCCCGCAGCTTCGCCCGCGGCGTTGCCTATAGAAAAATAATTGAACCATTCATTTCACCCTCTTAAGGGTGGAATTTCGAAAAATCCTTTCTTAGCGGATGCCTACGTCATAACATCTAACTGCATTCCAAATTTCAGCCCGATCCATCCAGTGGTTTGGTCTTTGCGTTGATAGATCACTATATTAGTCAGTCAACCAGTCAGTCACCTTTGAGTTATATATATTTAGATATTGAAGCAACACTCAGTTTATACATGGATATTTTATAATAATTAGTAATAATAATTAAAAGAAATGATTTTTAAGTTACAAATTTAAATTTTTCCTAGTTTTCATACATAGATTACGATGCTTATCCCTCGTTTATGAAAGTTTTCCTCGGCATAAGCAACGCAATTGTTGTGAATGCGTTGGTTATTAGTAAATACCTGAAAATTATTATATGTATCTAAACGAGTTTTGGGGGTCATTTTAATGTAAATACAAATAAATAGATAAATCATGCTGTAACATAATAAAGTGAACTTTTTTTAACATTATATAAAGTTAAAATATTTTGAATATCTTGATTAGTTTGGGCGTGACAGCAAAAAGAAAATAAAAAACTTTAGGCGCGTTTTTCACAAAACTTGCCGACTGCCGATTGCGATTCACACGAATAAAACGTACACACATAAAAACAGCGAAAGCAAGAAATAAGAGCACCCCTATACTATATACAGGATGATTTTATCGCCATATACAGGACGATATTAAAAGACATCACTCCAACGACCCACGATAAACAAGCCATTTTGGGGTAAAAGGGGTTGTACATTCTACGCAATGTCGGAATCGGTGAAATTGCGATATCGCGCAAAATGCGATATTTCGCAAAAGTGCGATATTCCGCTAAAATAAGATGTAATGTAACGCATATCATAAGTCGAGATGTGACGTTTGATTTATGTGGTTGTAAAAGTTTGATCAGGCACTCTCCGTAATAGATCTTTGGGATCTTTTTGTTTTATGACGCTGTTAATATATGCTTTATCGTAAAATGACCTCAAGTGTATACCCTTCGTTATAAATGCCCTTTCTGGGAGAAGCATGTGAAAACTTTAATAATAACTTTAAAAATTTAAACATATACAGCCTTATTAATAAACACGAACTAGCTTTAGATTAGTTACACCATCTTTTGTCTCTTTCGATCCAGATAAATATTCCAGTAGCAAAAAAAGGACAAAAGCTGAAGTAACTAATCCGAGACTAATACCCGTTTATTAATAAGGCTGATAAAGTTTCTCCAAAAAACTAAAACACACACACACACACACACACTCACACACACAGTAAAATAAAATAAAATAGCAAAATTATGTTTGTTTTTGTTATTTGTCGTTAACGCTATCCAGAAGAAAACTAGTATGAAGAACGGTTGTAGCGCAAAGATAGAAAAAAAATACATATCGACTGGCCCGATAGCTCAGTTGGTAGTAGTCCTGCCTTCTGAACTCTGAGCTGTGGGTTCGATTCGCACCCAGGACAAATATTTGTGTATTGTATTCTATGTATGTATTTACCAACAAACAAAAAAAGTATCTAAGTATTATATCATTTATTTGGTCCCCATAGTAGTACAAGCTTTGCTTAGTTTGGGGCTAAATGGCGCTGTGTGAAATGTCCATAGATATTTGTTTATTAATTTATTCAATTCAATTCAATTCAATTCAATTCATTTATTTATAAGAAATATCTTACATGTCAATTGTCATTATCTAGATACATCAATGTCTTTATTATTTAAATTTTAGCTATTATATAACAATAATTATTTTTATTATATTTATTATAGTTATTTGGTATATAATATGTTAATATAATAAATGCACATCACCAATAAAAATGTGGTTCAATGTTTTACTTTATCAGCAAAATACTCGTCTACACTGTAATATGCTTTGGCGAGCAGCAGCGTCTTCAAGTTGGCGTGAAACGAGCTCAAGCTCGGAGCACTCGTGATACTATCGGGAAGCGTGTTGTACAACTTCAGGCCGATGTAGTCCACCCGCATTATTATTATTTATTCAAAAAACACACCTCTAGTATCATACATTTAACAAAAACTGAAACAAAAATGATGAAAGAGAGAAGATAAATTAAAGTTTTCCCGCCAAAACTCCACGCGACATGTTAATAAAATAAAACAAATATTGCCTTAATTCACAGCATCTCAGTTTCATGAACCACTTTAATTTGCTCGACAATTTACGCGCGACTGTACCTCTAAATGTAAAAGGTCACTAAACCTTCCAGCCGCGACTACATCCATCTCTTTTGCTTCTATGATTTACAGATTATGTCTATCCCTTTCAGTTGCGAGCACAGAATTTAATTTGACTAAAAGCAACAATTTATAATCTTGGAATATCATAACATACAAAAGTATTAGGTTGTTTGCCAAAAGTGCGTCTATAAAGGTTATCTGTGGAATTTGCCGTTTATATCGCATTTTACTCGGTTTCATTGCAAATGGTGGCTTTGAATAAACGGTTTATTATTTTACTGTAAATGTTTACATTTACTGTAAATTTATAAAAGAGAAAATTTAAATTACGCATGGCCATTATAAAACACCTGAAAATTATCTAAACAATTGTGTTTTTTATGGTAAAATTTTTGTCTATAATCTAGCCGTTCGCCTAATGGTAAGTGTCGCAGTCACCTCAGGGGCAATCGGACCTCTAAACAAGACCCACGCGACACACGTCAGCCTTAGTTTTACATCTGGAGGATGATCACGTAACTTTGATCACAATGCAACAGAAAAATTTTCATTCAATTTTGTAAATTTCTATAGTATCGTATAGTATAGTATAGTAGTATGTGCATAAACTACGTATTGAAACTGATTATTCAATTTAATCAAATTCCATGATCGCCTAGCAGATTGTCAGTCCTTCCAGTGTGTGGCCGGCCTTCCAGTGTGTGGCCGGCCTTCCAGTGTGTGGCCGGCCTTACGCTGCGTTTTCCGGTTCGTGGTCACCACTTGAGAACTCCTGTTACTTGTATCAAATATTACCTTAATTCACCACAAATAACCTTGTATAATTTTTTTTCAATAGGTTTATCGAAATGTCAAAGTCAAAGTCAAAAGATTTATTGCAAACTAGTTGCGCCCCGCGGTTCCACCCGCGGATAAAACGTATTTTAATTATTTGCTCATTCGACGGGAATGTTAATACAGTGTATGAGCTATCTTGGTACCGAATTTCATCCGAATCCATTTAGCCGTTTAAGCGTGAAGTAGTAACAAACATACACACATACAAACTTTCGCCTTTATAATATATATTAGTGTGCTATTTTAAACACTTTTACAAGTCAAGAGTATATTAGTTAGGTAAATAAAATTAAGTTATTTTACTAAGAATATAAAATTACAAAGTGTTTTTGTTAAATAATATATACTCGCAGCAAGCCCATTACAATATCTGAGTTAAAAAAAAAAATGTTTTCATTACCGGTGCAAGCATTTAAAAAAATTCCATTTATCTCCGTAGGCGACAGGGAGATATATAAGGATAACTTTGTATATCTGTATGCGTGTATATATATATAAGAGGCCATAGATAACTCAAGCTGGAACTTCTTGCAGAAATTACAACGCACAAGTTTCTAGCTATAAATATAACTTTCTTATTTTTGTTCAATTATCCGGTCAAAATATAGCCCGACTTTTATCCGGATCGATTGAAACTTCCTTTCGCGTTCCTGAAAGCTATTTTCTCAACACAGAACAAACCAGACGTAGAGAACGCGAACAATACTGAGGCTGGAACTTAAAACTACACATTTTTGGATTTTATATAAAAAGAAATTAGAAGTACATGAATGGTTGGTATAACAATAATGAAGCAAGTGCACTAAAAGTGGCTTCAAAATGTCACATGAAACAGTAACCAAATAATCCGTCTAGTTTTCTCTATAACCAATGCTGCCAATAAACCTGGCAACTTCGAAGATTTCTTTGATAGAGACTGTCTGAAATTAGGGACTCGGCTAGAATCAAGGGGTTAGTTATTAGGCAATTACGAGGGACGATTTAGGGTTGAAAGGGAAGTTAGGGTGGTTTGTGATAACGATTAGGAATGTAGAAGTTTTTAGAGTTGAAAGAATTGTTTAAATAAATTTAGTTTGAATTTATACTAGACTTAAAAAATATGTGACAGAACTGTTTTAATGCATTAATTAAAACAATAATTCCCAATGACCTGTCAAAGACCAAAACCAAATTATATTGAGTTCCTTGTATTATTGTCGCTTGTAGTTTCCGGGGGTCTAGTTAGTATGGTACAATAGAAAATCAAGTTTTTTCTTAAATTACACGTAATTTAAAAGAATTTTAATCAAAAATTTAGCTTATGGCATTATTAAGACAAAAAGAACGAAAAAGAACAAAGAATGGAAAGGAACGAATCTAATTCTACCGTGTAGGCATATCGGCATAAATAAACAGGATTCGCAAAATATATTTATTTTGTTCAATTCAATAACATAAAACTCTTGCATTAGTAATTCACCAGGTGGTAGAATTTTTCTGCTAAGGTCGTCTAGGTCCACCGCTTTGCCAGTTATTCTTGCGCACTATGTTCCGGCATGAAGGACACTGTATCTAGTGAAATTACTGGGCAATTGAGACTTTATGAACTGATCTCACGGTCGAGTAATGTTATAACCAGACTTGTCTCAAGATGATGTGCACAGTGCACGATCGAAACTTTATAATTTGGAGTTCCAAATGACACTTTTCTGTTATGGGCGGCCGTGTTGCTTAACATCAGGCGAACGACTTGCTCGTCACATTATTCACTAAAAAAAATAAACAAAAAAAAACAACGCAATGATAATGTATGTACATACCGACACAAAAGTACGTACAGTCTTGTATCTAGCCTCGTAAAACTCACTGCACAACTTTTATGTGACGGTGTACATTGTAGCATCTATTGCCGTTTTATTGGTAGTAACCAGACTAAGTAAGTAAAGATAATTTACAATGTACAATGTATCGCATTCATCTCGGTAATCTACAAATGAATAATGAATGAAATGGTTCAAAGTCTGGATTATTTTAGTGTTAGACTATATTGGATACTAGTCGTGCCCCGCGGTTTCACCCGCGGATAAAAAGTATTTTAATGATTTGCTCATCTCACGGGAACATTTCACTTTTCAGGGATAAAATGTAGCCTATATGTCAATCCAGTGTATAAGCTATCTTGGTACCGAATTTCATCCAAATCCATTCATCCGTTTGAGCGTGAAGGAGTAACAAACATACACATTTACACACAAACACACATACACATATACAAACTTTCGCCTTTATAATATTAGTGTGATGTGATGTGATGTGATAGTGTTATTGTTGGGTCAAAATAATGGAAAGTCGATTGGAAGCACTTTTTCTTTTGCAGTTTGCGTTTTGGAAATTTAAGGTCTGCTTTTATTTAAAGAAAAAGAACTGTCTCAAAAAATGTTTGCTATTTTCAGAGGAAAATGTAAAAAAAAGTTTTATTCTTTATTCTTTTGTAAAATCATACAATTTGTTCTTGTAAGTTGCTTTGGTAAAGTGTTCTTGGTTTAAAATAGGGTCATGATTAAGACAAATTAGACCAATCCAATTTTTTGTTAGATCGTACATTTTGCAAAATTCTAAAAATAAACCCTACTTTTTCTTCACTAAAGAACTAAAAATTTAAGGTCTGTTTTTATTTCAAAAAAAAGAACTGTCTCAAAAAATGTTTGCTATTTTCAGAGGAAAATGTAAAAAAAAGTTTTATTCTTTATTCTTTTGTAAAATCATACAATTTGTTCTTGTAAGTTGCTTTGGTAAAGTGTTCTTGGTTTAAAATAGGGTCATGATTAAGACAAATTAGACCAATCCAATTTTTTGTTAGATCGTACATTTTGCAAAATTCTAAAAATAAACCCTACTTTTTCTTCACTAAAGAACTAAAAATTTAAGGTCTGTTTTTATTTCAAGAAAAAGAACTGTCTCAAAAAATGTTTGCTATTTTCAGAGGAAAATGTAAAAAAAAAGTTTTATTCTTTATTCTTTTGTAAAATCATACAATTTGTTCTTGTAAGTTGCTTTGGTAAAGTGTTCTTGGTTTAAAATAGGGTCATGATTAAGACAAATTAGACCAATCCAATTTTTTGACCCCTACTTATTCTTCACTAAAGAACTAAAAATTAGTTCAAATATAGCAAACATATTGAAATGAGTTTCAATAGCTTTATACCATTTACAATCGGGGGACTTAAAACACGCCGATTATGCTTTTTGAAGTAAAACTTCTTTACGCGCGCTTGATTTGGGAAGTAAACTGGTGAATACGAGGAAATTAAAGTTGGTTCACGTAGATCTCCATTGTCAACATAACAATGTTAAAAAATGTATTTGACGGCGGCTACATCCAGTTATAAACTCTATACGCAGCGGGCAGTACCGTAATTTACCCTATGGTGGCATTTAAATTTATTACAGTGGCAACATCGGCAAATATAATTGCTCCCCCAACCATCTGGCTATAAAAAGGGACCGTTCGGTGTACTACGGATCATTCTTGTTCCAGACACGGCGCGGTGTGGACATGCTGAAGTCCTATAGTTATATAGGTTGCAACCTACGCACAACCCGTTTCTGCCTATATATTATTATGTTTTGATGTCCGATAAAATAACATTTTACAATTGTCAAGATTTGAACATTAACATTAAACAAAGCAAAAACAAATTTAAACCGGCCGAAAGATGACGCTAAACTAAAAAATTTTTCTTCAGTCGTGTAGTCTAAAGCACACTTGTTTATTTTATTAAGATTGTAAAAGCCACATCAATGTTGAAACAAGTCGACACGGTAAATTCATTCTAAGAACCGGCAGTACGACCTACATTTCCAAGTGCCCTATTTACCAAAAACACCCCTTGCATATAATAACAACCCTTCAACAAATAACTGGTAATGAAATAGCAAACACCATTAAACGTACCACAAATCAAATATGGATGACTCGTCGTTTCCTTGCGATGATAACTTATCAGTATAGAGTAACAATAATGGGAAAATATTCTATTCAAACATCAGTGATTTGTCACTTATGACTTCGACGGCCTCGGCTCATATATATATTACTTCGAACTTGTCTAGCTCTCACCTGATGGGAAGTGACGATGCAATCGTGTAGCATGCTAGCCAAGTAAATTCCTATTCACTCTTCTTTTGAACATACATGAGTCATATTTCGCAGGCAGGGCATTCCATTCCTTAGCCGTTCTAATTAAGAACGTTGAGTCAAGTCGCTTGGTACGAATGGATGGTATTTCGACCACGAAGGGATGGTGCCTAGCCGAGCGTCTAGTAGTCCAGTTATTAGTATCATCTTGTCTTTATGGTATAATGGGCTTGCGTTTGACAACAACTCACCTGATGGTAAGTGACGAAGTTGTCTATGGCGGAGCACGCTTGCCCATGAGATATTTAACTTCCAGGGAGCTGATGCTATTTCCTAGATTTGTTTACTGAAACTGTTCAAATGCTTTTTCTGTGTCAGCGTCGTAAGACTATGACTTTAGTAGTTTCTGGGTCCCATCCATAGATAGAAGAAATCAGAATCAAAAAAGTTACAACTAAATACACTATTTACAAAATAAAAATGCCTTCCAATTCACCACCGCGTGGTAAGGTTCCCAGAATACTGGCAGCATTACGTCGTTGAATAAGAAGCTTCTGAGCGAAGTATGTGCCAGCTCTGGGATTCCCCTAAGCGACGACCAATCTCGTAGAAATTTGTCTACAAAGTTTTTTCGTATCGGACGACCGTGGGCCTGTTGTTAGGCCCAGTTTGACTATATTTCAGCTGATAGTTAAGTGGCAATATGGATGAAGGTGGTACGCTACGACTTAAAACAAATGTTATATAGGCTTTCGTTTGACCACTATCTCACCTGATGGTAAGTGATAATGATGACTGGATTTGGTGCTAGCTCTCGGGGTACTAAAACTCACTGTTGATCTTGGCGATAAATTATTGAGTGGTCTTACAAGTACTTATGAAACTAACAAAGCGATCACTAGAAAACAAATCATCTTAGAGCCCGCGCAACGAATCTAATCCTGTATAGCAGATTACAACTACCAAGAATACGTTCAGCGTCTCAGAATAATTTCCACATATTTCTCTTCCATCAAAATTTTCGTCTGCATTTTCTTTCCAGCAACAAAGAAAAGGTTATGCATGATATATTACTCATCATATATCTTATTGGAAACGAATGATTTATGGTGAATCAAATTATATTATAGTACTTAGTGCAAATATGATTAGGTATTACTTACTCTAATGATTGTGGGTAGAAAATAATAAATTATATGAGAGTGGAACGTGAAAGATGGTAAAGGAAAAGTACAATACATTGACGTACTATATTTGGTACTAGCTGTACTTTGTCCAGCTAGAATGAAAGCTACAATATTTTTACTAGATAGTATGACTTTTCTGCAAAAGTTCCGTAGGTACCACCGCTATGCCAGTTCGTACCGTCAAGTAGTACGCAAGCACTACTGTAGTTAAAATATGTTTTTTTTTAAACATAATTATAATCTAATTATATAGTTTTTAAATGAATATACATTTTTTTTATTTTATAGGCTCGCGTTGACCACTATCGCACCTGATGGTAAGTGACGATGCGGTCTAGGATGTAACACGCTTGCCTAGAACATACCTGTTCACTCTCGATTTGAAGACTTCAAAGTTGTAGTTTTCGGGAATTACGGATGCCTGTAAAGCGTTCCACTCTTTGGCTGGCATAAATTATGTGTAAACATTTCACACAGAGCCATGAGCTCAAAACTAAGCAAAGCTAGTACTATGGGAACCAGATAACTGATATGATTCTATATATAGAATAGTGTGATATCGATGCTCGATGATGAAATAAGTGTTATATATACTAAATACAAGCTACAGTGCCCTTCAAACTGGAACACAGTTGACTAGCCCGATATGTCAGTTGGTAGTATCCCTGCCTTCTGAACTGTGGGTTGTGGGTTTGATTCCAGGACAAACATTTGTATGATGAGCGTCGATGTTTGTTCTATGTCTGTGTGATATTAACAAAGAAGTTAATTTAGTAGAAATTGATATCATTCGTATTTTGTATTTTTATAACGCATTTTTAATATTAGTAGGATATTTATTTAGCACTAGCTGCGAACCGCGGTTTCGCCCGCATGGTTACAATTTTCAAATTTTCTGCCCAATTTCTTTATTTTTTCTTTCATAAGTACCTTCTCCTGACAATAAAAAACACAATGAAAAAGAATTATCGAAAATGTTCCATCCGTTCACGCGTGATGCGATGATCGAGGGAAATAGAGATTCATTTTTATATATATAAAGATAGATCTAAGGTATTATGTATACCACAAGTAGCCTATATTAATCCAGGCTCTGAGTGTATTAGCACTTAAGCAATTTCATCAAAATCAGTTCTGCCTTCCTTTTTCCATTCAACCTGAAAATAACTTCTCAATCATAAATTACCATTAATATATTTCCGGCGCTCGATCTTCTTAATTAGTTGTACGCATACATTGTTAGAATCTACTAATTAAACTGGCAACCAAATAACTTCTGTACTGTTTATTTTATCGAATTCCAAGATGGCGCTCAGATAACGCAAAATATTTACCTATCCGCTCCGGTAATCCTTTACTGGGTTATGTTTGTATAAACAGTAGGTCATGTTGGGACAACAAACCCAGAAGTGTGCAACAGTGTATCTCGGCAGATTTTGGTCGAAGTAATTATGAGTAATTTTTCCAAAATTTATTATACTCACAATAGTTTTCAAAATTGTTGGGATTTTTCTTTTCTAACTGGTCACACTATTATCCTATCAAACTTTTGCACGCACTTTTGCGCTATAAAATTCAAAGTCTTGATTGACTGACTTATATATCAACGCACAGCCTAAACCTCTAGTTCTAGAGACTTGAAATGTGGAGGGTGTGTTCTTTGTAAAGTTTAGGTATCCACTAAGAAAGGGTTTTTCTATATTACAACTCTAAGATTGTGAAATGGGTGGTTGAATTGTGTATGAAAAAATTTCTTCTTCGTTTCAGAAGCTAGTTATATATAGTCAATTAACTATTTCAGCCTCTGCTGTGTGGTGGTTGCGCAGCTTGGCTTATAACCTAAATAACATTTTTGGTGGGTGGTGGGACCAACAAAGGGTAAAAGAAGTGTTTACAGCTGAGCGGTACCGTGCTTCAGAGAGCACATTAAGCCGAAGATCCCGGCTGTAGTCTTAAGACAGCAGTCATTAAGCCTGGGGGGCGAGTTGGCTGGACTGCAGTCGCGACCCCTACTCGCCCCAGGTACGGCGGACGAGGTGCTCACGGGGGGGTTTTCGTGGGTTCGAGTCCCACATACCCCCTGCCACCACCTCTGTGGTGGCAGGGAAGTGCGAGGGCATATCCCCCCTCAACAAAAAAAAAAAGGAGTCATTAAGCCGAGTCAGTTTTGGGAGGCCTAAAAAATTTGGGCTAATAGTGTTGGTTTTTAACGTCCTTTACAGTGACACCAGGTGGGCTCACATTAGAGCTGACCACTTACATAAAAAAAAACGAAGCAATAACAGCTTACGATATATCACAAGTTGTTTTACTGCGTTCGCCGTACTGTATATCCCCTTTACCGCAGTCAAATAGACAAACAGCGCGGCACAAACAAAGATCAAAGTGGCGGATCTCTTTGATAATGTTGTAAAGCCATCTCTGAGCTAACTGTGGGGAGATCAAATAATGAAGCAATTGTGAATAAATAGTTAATTGAATTTAGCATACCTATTAAAAAATATCACGGTACGCTGAAAATCTCTTTTAATTTGCTTTTTTAAGGGGACTATGAGACTAAGTAAGTGCCGCGTGGTGCCGGTGTGGAAATAAGACCACCCGATCTCTTTCCGTAGGTACCGTAAAAGCTGGCTGACTGATTAAACAATTTTTTTTTTTTTTTTTTTTTTTTTTTTTTTTTTTTTTTTTTTTTTTTTTTTTATATGTTATTGAATGATGTGACGAGCTATTGTGACATTCCCAAGTGGCTGGGAATATGTTCAGACCTGTTTGATGATCTGACCATCCATTTCCATCTGGAATTCGAGGGGTAAATTTTCTGCTAGTTGCAGCAAAAATTGCGTTGTTGTAGCAAAAAGTTTTAGGAACATATTATACATAACATTTAACATATACATACATAACATATTTGCATTTTAGCAACGTTTTTTTTAAAGGTACCCGAATTAGATAGTATAGAAAAATATTTTTTTTATACAAAATATGCTTACTCAAATGAAATGCGCCGCTATAATATAAAATTTTAACAAAAAATATACAACTCCAGAGAAACTTATAAAGTGTCACTTGAAACCAGTTCCAACTGGTCAGAACTTGTTCAGTCCGCCTCACAAAGTACAGTGCGACGACGTTACAAAGTTCTTGTAGTGGACGTACTCAGGACCAAAAAGGGGGGTGCAGGCACATCAGCAAAATATGATTATTCGCAAACCAGTTTGCAATAATTATTAAAACAAAACCACCAAAACAAAATTTTAACAGTCCATTCATAAAGATACACCTTTTTTATGCTTATTCACAAAATTAAAGATACAATTTACATAAACATTTTATACTAAATTAAACTGACTGACCGATAGCTCAGTTATCTCTGAGCTGTAAGTTGTGGGTTTGGTTCCCGCCCAGGACATATATGTGTGATTAATGTCGATGTTTTTTCTGGGTCTCGGTGTATGTATTTAAAAACAAAAAAGTATCTAAAAATAAATATTATTAATAATATGTGTGGACATCTCACACAACGCCATCTAGCCCCAAACTAAGCGAAGCTTGTGCTATGGAAACCAGATAACTGATACAATAAAAATAAAATACTTAGACACTTTTTTTTTGTTTGTAAATACATACATAGAATACAATATAGCACCCAGACACAGAATAAACACCTATGTTCATCACACACATGTTTGTCCTGGGTGGGAATCGAACCCACAACCCACAGTTCAGATGGCAGGGCTACTACCAACTGAGCTACCGGGCCAGTCAAATCTAAGTATTATATCAGTGGTCTGGTTCCCATAGTACAAGCTTTGCTTGTTTGAGACTAGATGGCGCTGCGTGAAATGTCCAAAATAAAACCTAAAAAACTAAACTATACCTAAAAACTTAAAACATTTGTATGCTTTAAGTAGCAAACAAGCATAACTATTGTTGTATAGTTAGATAGTAGTTAATCTTATCAAACAACAAAATAAGAACCCCGTTTTGCCACTTTGAGTATGTCCCAGTCTATTTCGCTTAAGAATTTTCTATTCTCGGGAAGAGTTTCGAGATATTCAAAGCGGAACATTAAGTTGCTTAATTGCAAATCTCAACGGCTACAGCACTGCGTTTGTATTAATTTGTAGACAAAAGAAATTGTCTTATTTTTAACCGACAACAAAAAATAAAGTTCCAATGGTCAATATTTATGTCTGTTAAAACCCGGAAAATGGACGAACTGCAACATTTTTTGCATAAAAGAATATTTTTTGTTGACTAGCTTCACAGCATAGTTGGTGTTAGCTCTGCCTTGTGAACTGTAGATTGTAGGTTCGATTCCCACACAGCACAAATATTTGTGTAATGGATTCCAGAGTTTGTTGTCTGGCGTTTAGTATATTTTAAATATGATTCACAATTTTAGAAATAAAAAAAGAAACACTTTATTTGTACGAACTATACACAGAAAAAAACATTACATGATTACTCCAAAAAGAAGATAATATAACCTAGTATAATTTAAAACTTGCTTATAGCTATAACCTATTCTTTGCTGTGTGCAAACATCGTCGCTGTGTAGTGCTGTACAAAACGGTCTGGGCTCAGCATGTGCTATGGACGACTCCATGTTTAAAAAGTATCTAATTGTTCTTTTAATTCATGACAGCATCTGTGGTGCGACTTATAACCCAGAAGCGACGGGTTCAGAACAAATATTTCCGCTCAAAAAAGGCAAATACTTGTTATATATCTGAGTATTGTGGGACCATGGTCCTCGTAGTTCCCGGGTCCGTAGATACAGGAAATCTTAGTGAGGGTCCAGGATCTTTGTACTTGATCGTTTTTTTTTTATTTCGTTACTGAACAGTTTCGGCAGTTTCACGATAACACAAGTAACTAACGAAGTTTATAAAGTTTAAGTGTTTGTACTTGACTTGTTGAGTCAAGTTCCTGCATATTTAAGATTAACTGCGCCCCGCGGTTTCACCCGTGGATAGAAAGAAGCCACGCCCGCGGGAGCATACTATCGGGATGAAAAGTATCCTATGTGTTAAACCAATCAACTATCTGATTTCCAAATTTCACCCAAATCCGTTCAGTAGTTTTTGCATAAAAAAAACCCGTGGGTCGCTCTGATGGTGTTCAATAATTATCCCACGGGAACATACTATCGGGATAAAAAGTATCATATATGTTAATCCAGTTTATAAACTATCTGTGTTCTAAATTTCATTTAAATGTGTTCAGTAGTTTTTACGTGAAAGATTAACAAACATACATCCATACATCTACACTAACAAACTTTTTCGTTTATAATATTAGTAGGGTTTTTATAATAGACTATTAATTTAGAGCATTAAACTATTATAATGTATCTACTTTTCGCTGACGAGAATTGTCACTAGTGCAAGCGAGACAGTTATTTTTATACAACAATGGTGATCAAACTGATATGAACAAAATGATGTGGTAATAGGAAAACATGCATCGAGAAACATCTTTATATTCGTAGGTGCACTACGGCGTAGCGTTACGCGTCATGTAGACTTCGTAGCCAGACCGGCCTAGCTGGAACTGTAGCTACAGCTACGAGGCGTAGCTAACTAACTTATTGGTCTACCAAGCTGAACCCTCTAGGTTTCTAGGACATACCCAAATGCGGTTGCAGTAGGTTGGTAAAAAAAGGATCAGTGCGAACTTAGGAGCTCTCAAACTTTAGTGTCCTGAATGTATATTATACCGACTTCGAAAAAATAGTAAGTTATCAATTAGGATATTGTATGTTTTTTTAAGTTTTCTCAGAAATTCATCATTTAAAATGATTTCAAAATTGTTTTTTATTTAAACGATTTACTTTTTGTCTCATAGGAGTTTCATCAAAATTAGTTAGGTATGGTTTTTAAATCTAAATAACTAGAAAAATATGGTCTTATATGATAATATTATCCAAGTATACCTCAGTATGGAATCAAGATAATTGAAGCCATTAAAACCTTTTTTTAGATGAGTGGCTGCCAACGGACACCACTAAATGGAACACATATTTCAAATATTTGCGATCATTGTCAAAATTCAGTTTATAAATATTCTATTGAATCCCATATGTACATTAGAACAGTAGCGTTGAGTAAAAAACTGTTAGTGAAAAGAGCACTATTTGTTAGATAAATAATAATAATAATAACATCTACTGATCACTTACATAGATCCTGGAACCTTATTTTTTTTTATTGTTAGATAGGCTTGCGTTTGACCACTATCGCACCTGATGGTAAGTAACAATGCGGTCTTGGATGTAACACGCTTGCCTAGAAGATACCTGTTCACTCTCGATTTGAAGACTCCAAGGTTTTAGTTATCGGGAAATACAGACGCCGGTAAAACGTTCCACTCTTTGGCTAACCTAACTAAGATTCCCTGTATCTAGGTAAGAACTACGAGGACCATGGTCCCACAACACGCAGATACAGAACAAGTATTTGCGCTTTTATTCTATGCACAAATGCTTATTCAGCCGCAAGAATCAAACTTGTAGCCTCCAGGTTACGGTTGACTAGCTCAAACACCACACCACAAATGCTATCTAATACAGTTCTCTATTAGTTGGTTATTAGTTATTTCTAATACATTTTCTATTTCAGAAATATCGTGTTCCTGTAACATTATGAGAACAATTTTGTAGGTAAAATAGTTTACTTGGCCTTTCAATGCCTATTTCTTTTGCTTTAATAGCACTATAACTTAACACGTCAAACGAATTCTAACTACTCACATAACCACCCTAAATTCAACCGTATCTCTTACACGTTAAGATCTAAATTAAGCCTATGTCTTAAGATGTCGAACTCATTTCTTGAGCTCGAATATCGCCTCTGTGTACGCACTTAATACGGGTAATTTTAGCGTGCGTGCGTAGTTATCGAATTTGTAGGTGAAATGTAAGAGGGTAGCTATAATTCTTCAATTAACTGAGCCCTTAGTGGGTTGTGGTGTGGTGCTAATGATAAGCGATAGCAATTAATTAATTCGCTTTAGTAGTTTTTGCATTATTAATGGATTTGGGCGAGAAATTGGAAACTAGAGATTGAGGGTAAACCTAAATGGGTATTATGAATTTACACCACTGAGAGGAATTTATAATGAATTGCTACTGTGCTTTAGAAAACATCTTTATCACTTTTAGCCAGCTATATGTCCCATGCCTACTAGATGGCAGGACTATTCTGCAAAGTTCATCTAGGTAGGTACCACCATTTCGCCAGTTATTCTGCCGCCAAGCAGTAGTGTGCAAAGACTGCTTTGTTCCAGTTTGAAGGAACTATAGCTAGTGAAGTCACTGGGTCAATGAGACTTTACCAATCTAATTCCACAGCTTAGTGATTTGATTTTTTTATGTTCATGAATGATAGACGAGCTAGTTGTTCACCTGATGTAAAGTCACGGCTTTTCATATCAGTTGCAGTGTCACTTGGAACTGGTGACGTAGACTGTGTGTCTCAGGATGACGTGCGCAGTGCAGTGTCACGCGAAACTATACTTTAGAGTTTCAAGTGATACTGCAACTGATGGTAGCCGAGTCGTTTAACATCAGGTGCACGACCAGCTTGCAATGTCGTTCCTTATTATAAAAAATGTCACAAGCTTAATAAACCGTCTTTGTGTTAGATTATTTGTTTTGAGAGTAGTTACCTTGTTTTTGGTCAATAATGGCTAGTTTAAAGAGATTTTTTAAATCAAAGTTGATTTTTAATCTAAGACTTAATTTTTTTTCACTCCGGTTATGATATCGCTACGTCCCCTCTAAGACACCACACCACACATCAACGGAAACTCGCAAATCAGACCCCGAGGTAGCGATTTATGAGCCTCCCCCCTCTTCCGCACTTCATCCCCAAATTGAGTCGTGTAGAGACTATTACTTGTAAACAACCCTTATGCCGATCTTTACTAAAGTCTGTTAAAATACAACTTTGCTAAGCAATAATTTCCCCTGGGTTCTCATAAACGTTGGTAGATTTCGTGTCAAACTGGCAAACCAAATAATGAACGCGCATTGGGTGTCTGTTGATCATCGCCTATCTCAACCAATGAGCGTACAATGTTTGGCATGACTAGACACAAGTTTGACCAACGTATGAGAAACCGGGGGCTATGGATAAGTGCGAATATAACTCCGTCGAATTTAACCTTGCTTCTGATCTGTGGGTTTTGGATTTAATTCCCATCCAGTACAAATATTTGTGTGATAAACATAGGTGTTTGTTCTATGTCTGGGTATATATTGTTAAAAAGTGTCTGAGTAATATATCAGTTATCTGGTTCCCATAGTACTTAGCTTTGCTTAGTTTGGGGCTGTGTGAAATGTCTACACACGTTTATTTATTATCTAATAGAGCGGATGGTACCACTTTTAACACTAGTACAAATTAAAGTAAGTTTAAAGTTACACTTTATTGCGTGGTTGTAAGTTGCTTTTAATATTTAAATATTTTAAGTATTTATTACGAACCAAAACAATTTCACTCAAAAGCAAATGAGAGTTGATGACACCTGCGGCAGTACGAGACTGGTACAGGATAACAAAGCAACATAACTCTGCGGTAGCCTATGTGACTTTTAAACCAATGCAACTGGATTCAAATCCCACTTGGCATTGCATTTTATAGTTTTGTGTGGTACTTGGTTGTTGGGGCGTACGGAGCTGATGAATAGGATGAAAACGTAAGAGAATGGCATACTGACTTCTTCCGAATTTTCTGTTCCGATAGTTTAGCTAAAATGGTCGCGACTTTTCATATTCAATTCTATATCTTTTATATATCTTATCCATTATATGTATATCTTTTCATATTTCTCCTGTCACAATTGTTCTGAAATATAAGCTCGTGACAAATTTCAAGAAATTTGATTTATGAAATCCAATGAAAAATGTAAAAGCATCTAACATCTAGATAGGCAGTGGCTCCCAAAGGGTTGGCAGAAAAGAAAATATAGTGGAACAATCAAAAATGTTATTTCAGCTCAGAGGAGTGCCGCGAGCCTGCAGTAAAACTGTGAAGATATCTCGCGACACACGGACTGTTCAGAAATATAATCTTTTTTAAATTTTAGGGTTTTAAATACATACTTTGTTAATTTGCAATGAATGTAGGTATGTATGTCTGGGACAAATCTTGCAACTGAATTTTTAAATCACAAGTGTTTGTGCACAGAAAAAAAGCGCATTTACTTATTCTGAGTCTGGGTATTGTGGGACCATGGTCGTTGTAGTCCCTGATTGAATTTCATTTTCAACCTACTTCAAAAAGAGGAGTGTCTCAAATTAACAGTATTTTTTTTTATAAATTTGTCACCTTAAAATTTTTGACTGGGTGAACTGATTTTGATGATTTTTTTAAATATTTAAAAACTGATGCTTTCCGTGTAGTCTCATTTCAATTTGGTCCATTTCTGACAATGGCATTCAAGAGAAAACTATTTAAGTCTGAAATTGGATTTTTACGCTTTGCGTTTGTTATAAAAAATTTAAAAATGCTGTTATTATTTTCTTATAATTCGAGGGCATGACTTTTTTATGGTTTTATTTTATTTATGGAAACCTGATAACAATACTTATATACTTTTACATAACGACACCTAGACACCTATGTTCATACACAAAAATTTGTACTGGGTGGAAATCGAATTAACACCTGGAAGTTCAGAAGGCAGAACTACTGCCAACTGAGCTATCCAACCAACAATTGACTAATTATAGTTTATACTAAAGAGATTACTTATATAAATCGCCATCGGGTATAATTTACTTAATAATTTATATATTTTTAAAATAAATTAATTATAAGTAATTATAATTATCTAGGAACGTTTTGGTTTTGGGTCTTTCGATCGTGAATTTCTTATATCTTCTCTTATTGTATATTTGTATTTTATCGGGACCCAAAGTGCAAAGTAAACCAGTTTGCTAGGTGGTAGGTAACTTTTTTGCAAAGTTCGTCTAGGTAGGTTCCACCGCTTTGCCAGTTATTCTGTCAAGCATTGCTGTGTTCCGGCTTGAAGGGCACTGTAGCTAGTGAAATTATTAGGCAATTGAGACTTTATGATCTGATCTCATAGTCGAGTAATCTTATTACTAGACTGTGCTGATGTCTCATGATGTGCGCAGTGCAGTGTCACGTGAGACCCAATATTTTAGAATTCCGAGTGACACTGTTCTGTTATGGGCCGCTTAACATCAGGTGAATGACTAGCTGGTCAGATCATTCACTAAAATAAAAAGCACTATATTATTTTATAGTTAGACAAGTTTGTCACCCGTGTGTATCACATTAGATAACGCTTCAGAGACCGAGGGATCACAAAGCCTTTTGTGTGTTCGCAGTGCATAATTTATTTAATACTTAAGTTTAACCTTCTGTATTTAATTTAATATGCTCTTTGATTATTGTTTGAGACGACCTTTATTATAAAGGCAGATGATTCTTTAAAATATTGTAAGAAAAAAATATTACGCATCATAAAATAAATGACGAAAAGTATGTTAATGCATTAGTAGGTGGTAGGACTTTGCTACTACTGCTTTGCCAGTTATTTTGGCACCAAGCAATAGTAGTCCAGTGCAAGTGCCACTGTGTTAGTCCTAATGTTTTGTATAGTAGATAGTGTGGCTAGTAGTATTCAGTAGTACTTTTAATTATTGTAGTAGTAAGTTTAAAGGTTAAAAGGTAGTTTAAAGCCTTTAAAATTTTACTTAGAAACCGAAACCAAATGATTGCAACATATTCATAAAAAAATCCACTGTTATGCATAGTTTTTACCTATATTGTAATAAAAGCGATTAAAAATATATATTTTTTTTACTTCAAAATTGTCTAGTATTTGACCGCACTCTCACCTGATGGCAAGTGACGATGCGATCAAAGGTGTAGCATGCTAGCCAAGTAAATTGAGATATATTTGAAATTATTTCTTTTTGTTTTTGGTTTAATATCATTAAACCAAAAACAAAAACTGACTGGCCCGATAGCTCAGTTGGTAGTAACCCTGCCTTCTGAACTGCGGGTTGTGGGTTCGATTCCCACTCAGGACAAACATTTGTGTGATGAACATAGGTGTTTGTTTTGTGTCTGGGTGTCATATTGTATTCTATGTATGTATTTACAAACAAAAAAGTATTTAAGTATTGTATCAGTTATCTGGTTCCCATAGCACAAGCTTTGCTTAGTTTGGGGCTAGATGGCGTTGTGTGAGATGTCCACACAATTATTAACTTGAGTTTTGTCTTGTTACAGGTATTAAACAGACTACTGTATCCTGCTACAGTTTGCAGCGAATAGATTCTAGAATTCATCATCAACGCCTTGAAGATGTCTTCAGCTGAATATAAGCCTCCCCATATAGCGCAAATTTGAGCAGCTGCTTCTTGCATTGTCGTTCTTCATTGTCGCATCTATGTCGTTGGTCCACCTAGTGGGAGGAAATAGAATTCATCACACTAATATTATAAAGGTGAAAGTTTTGTATGTTATTATGTTTGTCACTCCTTCACGCTCAAACGGCTGAATGGATTTGGATGAAATTCGGTACCAAGATAGCTTATACACTGGATTAACACATAGGCTACATGTTATCCCGGAAAAGTGAAACGCTCCCGTGGGATGAGTAGTTTATAAGATACTAGTTGCGCCCCGCGGTTTTACCCGCGGATAAAAAGTATTTTAATTATCTAATTATTTACTCATCCCACGGAAATATTTCACTTTTCAGGGATAAAATTAACTAGCCTATATGTTAATCTAGTGTATAAGCTATCTTGGTACGGAATTTCATCAAAATGCATTCAGCCGTTTGAGCGTGAAGAAGTAACAAACATACACACATGCACACAACAAACGAACAAACACACACAAACACACATACAAACATTTGCCTTTATAATATAAGTGTGATACAGTAAGCTGAAAAGCAAAGTGTGAATCTTGTAGCCTATGGGTTCCAGTACCTTCAAACTCTATAGAACATCAAGTAAATTACACAATTACACATCAACTAATTCAAATCTAACGAAAAAAAAGACGTTAGCCATGCATTGCTTTTTCGTCTCAGTTTTTTTTACTTTTCTAGTGCAATACTAACTACTTACAAAATTTACCTAATTCGGCCGATTGACCGATTCCAAACCATTTCATTAGTTTTTAATACAGAGACAGCCTCTGTGGTGTCGTGGTTGAGCAAGTCGGCTCATAACTCAAAGGTCGCGTGTTCGATTCTCGTGACAGGACAAGTATTTGTTCACAGAAAAAAAAAAAACGCAAATACTTGTTTTGAGTCTGGGTGTTGTGGGACTATGATCCGCGAACTACGATTCTGGGAACCAACAGGGATACAGGGAATCCTAGTTAGGGTCCAGGGTCTATGTATGTGATCGTTGAGCGTAATTATTATTAATCTAAGGAAAGAAACAAGTTGATTTATTTTCTTCGTTTAAATAAGAACAAAGAATACAATTTTAACACAGAAGGTCAACTACATAAAGTTGCGAATGCAGGTTAGAGTGCTTGTACATAATGCACGAGCCGCCATACTGAAAAAAAAAACATGAAAAGGATTACCAAAGTGGTAAGAGGAGTGAGTAGACTAAGGAGGCTGGGAGATAATGGCAGATTTTGTTACTTCATAATTAATAATTATTGTTTTTATCCCTAATACATTGATTATTATTGGAAATATTTACATTAATCAAAAAATATATTATTTAAACATTGTCTGTGGTGACGAGATATTCAACATGCAATTTTTAGTATTTTGGAGCTGTTTTTATTTATAGAAAGCTAAAAAAAAAAAAAATAAAAAAAAAAATAAAAAAAAAAAATTGACTTTGTCGCGGTTGGACGCATTTAAAACTGTTTATTTTAAATAAATTGTTTTCCGACCCTATACTTATCCCTCCAAGATATGCTTTTACAAAATTAAAGCCCACATCAATATTTTATGCTAAACCACTGCAGAAATTCCAGATTTTGCATCAAATAATACAGAGAAGTGTTGAAAGGCAATATATTTATGCAGTTTGACACGAAGTTGACACCATGATTGACATGGTTGCTCGGAGCAACTACAGTGCCTAGCCGAGTTGTGTATTGTGCGCAGCGCGCAGTACATGTGCGCATGTGCCCAACACATCAAGAATATAAGAAAAACTTGTTTTTAATTTATTTAATTTTGTATGCCGCTGCTGTCTCCACTTTCTAACGACGATGACGACCAATTCCATACTCCTGAAGAAATTTCAAAACACCCACTACTTCCGCCTCAACAGTCTCCACACTGCAGACGGCAGCTACCTTTCCTAGACAATGAAGCCGCAGGACCATCCAGTCAGCTTCCACTCATTGCTCCTGTTGCTTTTACTTCGAATTTGAATCTGCAAGATACGGCTAACCGCAATGTTACTCAAAATTCTAGTGTGAACGCCAACGTATCCTTGGAAAACCTAGTTAAGTGTGACCAGTGCTCCCAACCTCGTTTTTTCAAAGGTAATCGAGGCTTGAAAATTCATTTAAGCAAGGCCCATCGTTTAGATTTAAATTCCAACCAGGTGCAACATCCTACAACTCAAGTTTCTACTAATTTCTGGCAAACTTTATCAGATTTCAAAAACAACTTACCAATCGTGAAAAGAATCCCACGTGGTGCTCGCATTAGCGTTGCAAAATGCCTCCTACAAGACATAAAAAACGTCACCTCATGCAATAGTTCCACTTCACTTCAGGCTTGGGAGCACTTGTTGACTTTTCCCTATAGAATTCTTCATGTTTCGAAAAACCCATTAGAACAAAATTCTTTGACTAAAAAAATCAAACAAAATTGTCTACAAAATTCTAAGTCTTGCCCTGTTTTCTCTTTCTCATCACGTTCTGCAACAAAAGCTACCTGCTCTGTGCCCTACAGGTTAGTTGAAGATAAAATGGCCGAAGGAGACATCAGAGGTTCTGCAAGACTTTTGTTTTCCAATGACACAATGGCACCTAACACTTCGGAAACTTTGTTGGCTCTGAAAGAAAAACACCCATCTTCACCAGTTAACAATCAAAATCTCCCTCTGCCTCCAGATTCATCCGTAGAGAACTCTTTGACAGCTACTGCCGATGACGTCAGATTAGCGATTGCCTCCTTCCCAAGCGGTTCTGCGGGCGGGCTCGACTCTCTAACACCACAGCATCTGAAAGACCTAACTGGCCCAGGTTGTGGTGAGACCGGGGATGCCCTCCTAAAAGAGTTGACAATTTTAATAAACATAATGCTTGGAGGTAAGGTGGCTGCTAATATCATTGACATTCTCTATGGAGCAAACCTTTGCGCCCTCCTTAAAAAGGATGGAGGAATAAGGCCGATTGCCGTAGGTACTGTATACCGTCGTCTCGCAGCCAAAATCTGTTGTAAAAATATAAAAGAATCCCTATGTAAGGAATTTCAACCTCAGCAATTAGGATTCGGATCACGTGGTGGCTGCGAGGCAGCGGTACATGCACTGCGAACTTTCTTAGCCCACCAAGGAGGTGAGGTGCTGTTGAAGGTGGACGTCAAAAACGCTTTTAACTCGGTGGGAAGGAGCGTTCTTCTAACCAGAGTTAAAGACAAAATTCCACTTATCTACAATTTTATTTGGCAGTGTTATGGTAAACCCACAAAATTAATATATAAAAATAATCTTATTTCATCTGAAGTAGGATGCCAACAAGGCGATCCGCTTGGGCCAGCTCTTTTTAGCCTAGCTATTCATCCTATAATTAAAAAATTAAAATCAAAATTTAATGTTTGGTACTTAGATGATGGAACCCTAGGAGGCGATGTCAACACAGTTTATGATGATCTAAATTTAATAATAACTGAATTTGATGCAATAGGCCTTACACTTAATTATTCAAAATGTGAAATTTTTATCCCCAACATATCGATAACCTCACAAAAAGTTACTTTAAATCTTTTCGAACAAATTGCCCCCAAAATTAAGTTATTAGATAGCCAATCTCTTCGCCTATTAGGGTCTCCTATCCTAGACGATTCAATACCAAATTTTGTAAACGAAAAAATTCAAAATTTTCTTTCTGTTTCTGACCGACTTGGAAAAATAAATACACATGTTGCTTATTTTATATTACGTTATTGCCTTTTTGTCCCAAAATTTATGTATGTCCTTCGTTGTTGTCAGCTTTGGAATCACCCTATACTTTTACAACAGCTTGACAACATTCAAAGGGATACAATCACCGCCATACTGAACACATCTTTCGATGACCGCGCTTGGCGCCAGGCCTCACTGCCTATAAGGTTTGGAGGTCTAGGCATACGCAAAATTTCCAGTGTATCATTGCCAGCTTTCCTGTCATCAGCCTACAGTACTCAAAAATTAGTAAGCTCTATTTTGTCCCCATCACTTCAAAATTATAATCTAGATTTTCTTGCTGAGGCTACGGAAAGCTGGAGAGCAGCTTGCCCAAGCGTTTCATTGCCCAAAACACCCAATTCTCAGAGGCAGTGGGACGGACCGCTCTGTGCTTCAGAATATAAGGAACTTTTAGACACTTCGAATTCTTCCGCAGAGCGCGCTCGCTTACTTGCAGTTGCTTGTTGGGAATCGGGGCTTTGGCTGCATGCTTTGCCATCACGAAATTTCGGTAATCTTTTAGACAACAACACCTTTCGGTTAGCCGCATCTTTGCGAATAGGTGCACCTAGCCAAGTCCCTCATCATTGTTCTTCTTGTGGTGAAATGGTACACGGGCTCGGATACCACGGACTGTCCTGTATAAAAAGTACAGGACGAATACCACGACACGCCGACTTGAACGATATCATCCGTCGGGCTTTAGTTAGTGCCGGTATCCCATCTGTCCTAGAACCTAATGGACTGATGCGAGATGACGGCAAAAGACCCGACGGGATGACCCTCATCCCCTGGAAGATGGGACGGCCTCTAGTGTGGGATGCCACATGTGTTGACACTATGGCTCTGTCCCATCTTCCTTTAACTACAGTTCAAGCCGGCGCGGCCGCCGTCAAGGCCGAAAACCTCAAACGACACAAATATGCACTTCTTGACAGGGCCTACATGTTTGTGCCGTTTGGGGTGGAGACAATGGGTCCGTGGGGGCCGGCTGCCATGGAAACATATAGAGACTTGGCCAAACGTTTGGTGGAAGCATCAGGTGACCAGAATGCTGGCTTTTATTTTGCACAAAAAATAAGCATTGCCATTCAACGTGGTAATGCTGCCAGCATTCTGGGCACTTTCCCTTTCACCAACGGGCTATTTTAAAATTTTTAGTTTTATTTTTTATTTTTCTTTATTTTAATTTCTTAGGTGTAATTTAGTTTTTTAGGTCTAGTTTAGTTTTGTATTTATAACTATGAAATAAACTAGAAAGCTATAATCTAATATTTTTTAATATTTTCAAAAAGAAGCTTTCCACAATTTTAATTTTAACGTATAAAAGTATTTTCCATACATAATTTCTTCCTTTTAGAATTACATTAATTTTAAGTTTAAAATGCATTGATTTATTTAGTAATACAAACACAATAACAGTAATGATAAAAATAATAACGCCCAACGATCACATACATATAAAACAGTTATAGGTTAGAATAAATGAATATATTATATTGAAAAATTATATAAGTTGGAATATTTTATTTTTCTATACGTTTTTTTTTTATCAAACCATTCATATTATATAAAATTATATTTGATTATTTTCTTAACCAGTCAATTGTTGACGTTTAAATAGTGATTTATTGGCTTTTTTTTTAACATAGGCAAACGAGCTGGCAGCCCACCTGATGGTAAGCAGTAACCGTCGCCTATAGACACCGGGGGCACTTCCAATGAAGAACCTTTATTGATTATTTAAAGATGCACAGCCATCCGTTCATTCGACATTCTTAATTTAATTGACTGCAATTTATTATGATGACGTTATAAAAAGCACTATAGAATAATATAAATACAGAATAAATTAAAATCTTTTACGATTTACTTCAATCATATCACGTATCCTTATTTCGTGATCTTTAGTATCATTCACTTTGACAACCTCTGGGTGTGGTGGTGGAGCAGGTTGGCTCATAGCCTGGAGGTCGCAGGTTCAATTCCCGCAGCAAGAAAAGTATTTGTCAAAAAAAACGCAAATACTTATTCTGAGTCTGGGTTTTGTGGGACCATGGTCCTCGTAGTTCCTGGGTCCCTTGACACAGGGAACCCTAGTTAGGGTCCAGGATCTATGTATGTGATCGTTGGGCGTTATTATTATTATTATTACTTATTATTTAATTCATTCACATCATATTCTTCTGTATCCACACAATAAATGCATTCTTGATTATACCATACCGTCGACCCCAAACTATAACGCTCAACGGCTTTTAGTGCCGTGACACAGTTTTCAGTAAAATGTGGTTTCAAATATTGAGTGGAAGCTTTTTACTCTATTGTTCCTGCTCTTTTTATCTTAATATTCAAAATTATTATATTCATAACAACCTAGCTATGTATTTATTTTTTATTGTCTACAAATTTTGGTAAAGGTAGAGCAATACAAATGAAACTATATAAAAATACAAATAAAACCTATTCGAATAACTCACCCCTAACTGCACTCGATGCAAAAGTGCCTATTACACTGGCTAATTAATTGTTAGTTAACTGATAATCAGCTGTTTAAGCATTATAACATTTTTGCTCTTTTTAAAATAATCTCATAGCCAGCGATCAGCGTAACCCAAAAAGTTTTTAATGTGAAGTAATGGAGGTTTGATATGGACCTATTTATTTATTTGTTAAATTCAATTATGAGTACAGCTAACCCAACATAAGGAAGTGGTTGATAACTGCTGCAACCCTCGTTGAAGCAAATATAAAACAGCAGAATGAAATATAATACAGTCTTTAACCTCTAAATATAGGTAACAAAGCTTTAACAATAACATGGCTTAATAATTAAATAAAATAAAGCTAGATCATTTTCCAAATAAAACATTGTTTCTAAAGAGTTTTTAAAGTTTGAGATTATATTATCTTACGATAATAATAACGCTCAATCATTATATACGTAGATCCTAAACTAAGCTTAAATAGAATTAATTCCCTGTATTCAGAGGACCCAGGAACTACGAGGACCGTGGACCCACAACACCCAGACTCAGAACAAGTATTTGCGTTTTCTTTTTCGGTTACTTGTTTTTCTTCTCGTCCTTTAATAGATTTATATCGATCGCTTGTTAGTGATAATTCTGCCAGTGTCAAGTGAGGATTTTTGTACGGTTATGTCATGTCAAAATCAAAATACCACAGTAAAATGGTGGATATTTTATTGAAGGCTCTAGGAAGCCTTAAAGAGAAAACGAAAAGGCATGGGTTAAAATTTTTTGAATACTTGTCCTGCTGCTCAAATCGAACCCGCCACCTCCGGGCTATGAGCCGAATTACTCAACCACCACACTTCAGAGGCTGTCGAGGCTATATGAATTTCACTTTTTCTTTTTCGCAGTGAAATATCTATTCACCAAACTTACTATGGTTAATTTAATTTATGATTATTTTAATCCCAACCACGTAAACCATTAAAATAATCATTTAAACATCTAATTAACCGTCACGTTGAAGGAATAACTCTCGTAGATTAATTAAATAAATTTTGTCACGTCCCCGGGTAATGTACGGGTACTTAAATGCCGTAGTTCGGGTAAAACAGTAAGTAATTTTATTTGCTTAAATTTAAAAAAAGCAGTACCATGAATTAAAACCTATTATATCTAAGGCTTTGTCCTGACTGACTAACAGATGGTTTAAAAGCCACTAAGCGCTAATGGTGAAATGGTGAGTCATATCATCATACAAATCGTAGGCGATGGGGCTTGCCTCTTTCGATCCCTGTCCTATTTAATGTATGGGACTCAGGAACGGGCAATGGACGTCCGTAAAGAAATTGTCAGTCATTTAGTAGCTAATTGGCAAGAATTTGCGTTATTGTCATATAATGCTAAGTCTAACAATGCCGCTACGAGAGATCAATGCACGCACGAGATTCCAGCCATTTATTAATTTAAGAAGGCTAAGTTAATTTTATCCGGAAAAATTAATGGTTTCTGAGGGACAGCCCACGACGGCGAAGCCGCGGGCAGAAGCTAGTATAAATATAAATTAATAGAATAGCAGGGTTATTATGTAGACATTTCACATAGCTCCATCTAGCCCCAAACGAAGCAAAACTTGTACTATGGGAACCAGATAGCTGATACAATACTTTTTTTTTAAATCTGCATACACCTGGGTCCGTGTTTTTGTTAGATTATTTTTTATATTTATGAATTAAGTCTATTATTAACATTATAATATATATCTGATACAATACTTAGGCACTTTTTGTTTGTATATAGAATACAATTTAACATCTATCACACAAATATTTGTCCTGGGTGGAAATCGAATCCACAACCTACAGGCTGCAACTGATATCGATACAAAAAGTCATTATATTAGTTTTACTTTTTTATGATGCTGAATGTCTTGACGAGCTAGTCGCTCACCTGATGTTAAGTGACACGGCTGTCCCTTAATAGATTAACTTATAATATGTGTTCAAATAAATTCACTAGTCCATAGAGTACAACTATTCAATTACATAACTTGAATTACAGAACCATCCCTAATTTCAATACAACCCCCTTCAGAATCGTCATCTTCAGTACAATCGAAACTTGTCCTTCTCCACTTCATTCCGCTGTGGCGCCCCTTAGTCTAATATAAGGGTACTCACAGGCTTTCAGAATTAAGGCCTGTTCTATTGGCGACGTCAACGACAGACCACTTGTAAAAAGGTCTTTAGAATTTGCCTACTTATGTACAGGTTGTTGCGGAGTTTGCGGCTCAAAGTTTTGGATTGAAATGTTGGAGTGTTCTTAGAAGGCTTGCTCGAGAGCAAATGTTCTGATGATTGATGCTTACTGTAATAAAAGTTTATTAACATTTTTATAGCACTGTAGAGAGCATGTCATAATTAGAAGGGGTGAGAACAAAAAGGGTTTAACGGATTTTTTTCACAAAATGACTTATGGGTATCGTTGGAGTCAGTGTGAAATTATCTACAATAATATATTGTCAAAATACCGAAATGAGGCTTAAATCATGAGATTTTCAGTCTAAAAACTGTTTATCTGACACAGGAATACAGTTCGCTTAGCATAAAAACATTATTATATTTTACAGTAATTGTACGAATTAGTACTATATTTTGTATATAAAATAGAATGAATACATTTGCAACTGAAACTTACGTAAACCTTTTATATTACTTAATACGCACTCTACACTACAATGTAATACTGGCCGATAGATGGCGCTAAAAAAGTTTTACTTCAGTCGTGTGGTTTAAGGCACACAATGTAAATATAAAACGGGTCTATTTGCGCACTAAAATTATCAAAACATTATTTTGACTAACCTCGTTTCGACCAAGTTACATTGGCCGCGGTCACGAGGGGGCGTTTTATCTTTACAATATGAGTTCAAGTCGCAAAAGTTTAAAAAATGGTTTAAAGCACATTAGTTTTTTTTCCAAATTTAACTGTTTTAATTTAAACAGCGCCCTGTACGTAAAAACCTCACGTCAATCGAGTGATTTGGGTTCAAACCGCTCATTTCAAGCGAGTCGCTCTCTGAGGTGACGTACGCGTACATTAGACGCCTTTGAGATGCTGTGACGTGTTACGTATTAGCTTTGAATACAAGCATAATTATTGCTTTGGTGGTGTTGACACTTCGGTTATTGAGAACTGGTTTTTGAAACAAAATTGATTTACGCTGGACTTGGAGGCAAGCTGGTAAGGCGAACTTATATCTCCGTCTTAACTTCCGTACGCCTATGTGAAAGGAAGATACGTAAAGTATCTATGTGAAGATGTAAAGAAAGATTTACGTTTTTTATATTACTGTAGGGGAAAGAGAGATGGATTTTTAAATTGATATATTCCCAACTGTTACTGACGAATAGTATGTCGATTTCTCGACTAGGTTTCGAGCATATCCGATGCTCTGAGTTCACGCAGCGAGATCGCGGTTGACGGTATTGGAAATGAATCTCACTCATTAGAATTTTAATACTAAGAGATATGGATTTGAAGAAGTTTTACTTCAGTCGTGTGGTAAAAATAATAATAATTATCATAAATCAGGCCTGAAATTATATTACTAAATTAAAAATATATATTATTTTAATATTTTAACGAAACAAAACAGCAGTTAAACACTAGTTTAAGTTTTGTTTAAATCTTTTGTGGTTAAACCACAACAGTATAATTTTAAAGTAAAGGAAAACTTTTGGATGATGATTCAAGTTCTAGATTAAAAATTTTCTTTTGGCATTGATAGTTTAGCCCGAAACAACCTTAAAGACGTTGGGAGAACAACTAGCTTGCCACGTCATTCATTATCATTAGTGAATTTAAGTAGTTTTGTTAATTGTTAAGTTGTTTTGTGTGTAATTAATTATAATGATGATTCTACTAACATAGCTGTAAGTCTTATTGTTACTAACAAATTGGATTGAATTATCTGTAATAAAATGAAATTTATTATTTATTATTATTATTATCATTATCATAAAAAAGTATAAAAGTGTTTCACATATCTTAGTGAATTCAGGCACGAAACCAGGCCAGAAGAAGCCTTTAGGTGGCTTAAATATTATCCTGACTCCTGGACTGACTACAACAACAATTATAACAACAACAATACCTTATTGAACAAAACATACTTGTAAATAACAATGCACTATAAAAAATACTTACAAAGAATGGTAGACTAAAGGCGGCTTTATCGGATTAAGCGATTTTCTCCAGGCTATCTTAGGATGGATAGGAATTAAAGAACCAAAATTGTGACTACTTGCCTACACGAGAATAAGAAGGGTGGGTAGGGGCTAGTAGCGGTGTGATGCAAATCTCGCTGCCATACGTCTTGTCATAATTGTAAACGTTATCTTGACCAATTTTCCCCAGTATCCCCTAACTTTAGGTCCACGAGTATCGTGTACGAGTAACGTCGTATGCGCCACTTCAATGTATACTGTAAACATGCTTGTGCTTGTGTGTTTTTATAGAGGTGCCACTTTTTGACCGGAAGAATTAGCCGGATATTCAAAAAAAGATGCTCAAGCTCTAACCGATTAGACTTAGCTCTCATTAATCTTACTCGATCAATATTTCTGTGTGGTTCTGGTGTGAGAATGATAGCACCCCATCTCTTCCTGTAGATGCCATAAAATCTGGCTAAGGGAATATTCAGGTACAACATCGCCAAGCGTGGTGGCAAAGTCAAAGTCTAAAGATTTATTACAAATAGGCTACCTTTAGCACTTTTTCAAGTCAAACTTATTTTAGGTACTTAAAATTACGTTATTTTACTAACCATATAAAATTACAAAGTGCTTATTGTCAAATTCATTAATTCACTAGTTGGGGATAGCTAAGTTTAAAAGTGGATGAAAAAGTATGATGATGGAAGGTTATAACCAATTAGCGCCTATTAATTCTACTCAATCAATATCTGCCAATTTATCAATAAATCATAGGTTTTTTTTAATACATTTGGATGACATAATGTTTTAAGAAGTCTTGCGTAAACTGTGTTATGGTACCAATGTACTTAAATATGTCAAAGTCAAATGATTTTATTGTAAATGGGCTATTTTTAGCATTTTTATAAGTCAAAATGATATTGAGTATAATTCAGTTATTTACTAAGCATATACAATTACAAAGTGCTTAAATGTCAAATATTATATAGCAAACCTATTATGTACAATGCGTGAGTTTGAAATCTACATACATAATATATAGCAAATAAAGGATAAGTTGACGACACAAATCTTTGCTAAAAACCATAAGCCACGACATTCAAAAAAATCCGCCAAAATTTCGGTCAATATGCAAATTTATATCCGGCATTTTTTTTCCCTCACATCTCTATTACGATGCATACATCCTTTCGCCATGCATCGTAAGTTAACGGCACATGTGGCTTTATTAAATTTCGCACACTTGCCGCTAAAGCTCGATGCAGATTGCATGGCTCTCAAGGGGTTACTTGCGCAGAAATGCTGAAATACAGCAATGGATGCTAAAATACAGCGCAAAATGCATGTAAAGGGGAACTGAGAGGGTAAGTTTATAGCTTTTGTTGGGTCTGTAAATTTGTGTTGTTTTGAAATATTTCGTCGTTGATTTTTTACAATTATAATTAATGTTTTGTGTAGTAAAATGAGAACTTTAATATTGTTTTAAAACTCAATTATTAAAAAAAAATAACTAGCAATTTTGATTTTTTATGACTCAGAGTAAAAGTATTTCTATTTAAAAAGTGCAAACTGCCGAATTGTTGATGTTGTTCAACCGACTTCAGAAAATGTACTAGGTTATAAATATGACTGTATAAAAAAGCTAAGTAGTTATTTTTTAATGTAAAGGAAAAATTGATTCACATACACGCAGATATCTGTTTCTAAAGCCGAGTCAATGCTTTATACGTATACTGTTTTTGTAATATAATAAAGCTGCAACTGGGCCAAAACTGTACTGTATATATAGAAAATTTTGTTTGCGTTATTTCTGTATTGATATAGAGTTCATTTTTTTATCTATCTATCTGACATGCATCACGCCGAACCACTGGACGGATTTTGATGAAACTTGGTATGGTTATAATTTATTTTTCAGAATAAAATTAAGTTGCGCACTCAGTGCAGGTTGCATAAAGAAATAAGAAAGTATTTTTATAGGTGTTTAAACATAGCCGGGAATGTAGTTAAAGACTATACTAATTCTGGGAAAGAAGAGGGAAAAAGAAAGGGGACAAGGATAAATGGATGGGACGATAAAATTCCCATTTACTTTCCTCTTCCTTTCTAGCTAGGGCTAGGACGTAAAATTACCCGTTCGAGGCCGGCGTGGGTCAGGTAGGCGGGTCACACTGATCACACTTCACACTAATATTATAAAGGCAAAATTTTGTATGTGTGTATGTTTATTACTCCTTCACGCTCAAACGGCTAAATGGATTTGGATGAAATTCGGTACCAAAATAGCTTATACACTGGATTAACACATAGGCTATATTTTATCCCGGAAAAGTGAAACTTTCCCGTAGGATAAGCAAATAATTAAAATACTTTTTATCCGCGGGTGAAACCGCGGGGCTCAACTAGTAAACAATAAATCTTTTGAAAAATGTTGTACTAAGTATATACCATGGCTTACACCACTCTGTGTAATATACCAAGTTTCAGGTTAAACACGCGCCGTGTTCGGAAATTGTGTATTTTATAACATTGTTGAAGTTTTGAAGACATGACCCTAAGGTAAGGAGAATGAACTGATAAATAAATGTACTGTCTTAACTTTTTCACTTGAATTTGTAACAGGTTACTCGTAATTTTGCTGATGTACAGTCTGCTGCATGCATTAGATTGGAAAGGGGTATATTTTTAGAAAATATTTCTAATAATTGACTGTGGTGTGGCCATTGAGGTCATTCAGGTCAGCTCATGTGCTGCAGGCGGCGGTTTTCATTCCCGCGGTATATCCCGGCAACGGCCCAAGCCGAGGCTCGCACCCCAGGGGTGCCCTTGAGCTAGTTGCCTCCCACTTTTGACGGCTGGACGCCTTAAGCGATGTGACGCTGTAAAGGTCGGCAGAGACCAACAGCATTTGCCCGTTCATAAAAAAACCCGCGGCAGGACAACTATTTGTGCACAGAAAAAGTGAAAACTAAGTAACTTGTGACATATAGTTCATGGGAAGTGTGCGGTGACGATGACGCGAGTTTCACTTTTTTTGTTCACCCAAAAAGTTCTCAACGCGCCTAAAGTAGTTTTCACTTCAAAAAGTGCAAAAGCTTGTTCTGTGTCTCGGTGTTGTGGGACCATGGTCCTCGTAGTGCCTGGATCCCTAGACACAGGGAATCTTAATTAGGGTCTAGAAACCCTAATTAATATCACAGTTTCTGTTCGAAATTTGTTGAAAATAGAAATGAATTAATAAAAACACAGATAACTTAGATATTCAGTATTTTAAAGCAACCGCTCGAGTTTTTGGCGGGGAAACGAAAAAGATCGCGTCACCGCATTGTATTATTTTCCAAAACTTGTGTTATTTTCAGTGTTAGTGCATTAAATTGGTGGCATTCTATTCGTTAAGTGCTGGATTACAGGTTGAGTGTGGAGAAGTGGTATAATGAAGGTGAAACGTTTCTTTTCGTGTTGTTTACAAAACTACATGAAGCTTCTGGTAAAGTTGCCACCACTCTACTAAGAGTATGACTTGACTAGACTATGACTTGACTTGATGACTTGGACTGTGACTTGACTTGACACATACAACATACATATTTATAATTTATAACTTGTTAAATTAATTACTTGACACTGGTTAAATACACAAAAGTGTGAAACCAAAAAAAAAAGCAACCACTTGTAACGTAGCGTTACATTATTATAAAGATAAAAATTATTATTTAAAATATTTGAGGCTAAAAAAAATAAATAAATAAAAAATAAAAACATTTAATAAATTATTTACGTAATGATTACATTATCATTACAAGTAAAAAAACAAACAAAGACTTAAAATCAAAATAAAACTAATTTACAAACAGAAATAAAAGGGACAGACATTTTATATATATAAATTCTATTGTTTCTTGCGCGTGCGCACGGCCTTGAATGATGCTTCATAGCGGCTCGCTCGAACACGACGACCGGCCGCCAGTCCGCCCCGATCTTACTTGGCGTGCGGACGTACTACTTTTCTAAAACGCTCCATAGACTAATCATCTATTTTCGAAGCGAAAATTTATTCAGATTGAACCTGGTGAAATATTTAGTGAATTGTGTTCCCAATCTTATGGGTAAGTTGTGCACTGACCAAGTATTTGGCATTATTGTTTCTCAACGCCTTTCTTTGCTGTGAACTCATAATAATAACTCTAACGGTTTTATTTTTAAATTTCAAACGGTTCCATTTGTTGTTATTAATCCTGTTTTTTTAAGCCTTTCGCTGCTGTGCATTTAATCATTGATGTAGCTATTTTTATAATTGATTGTTGTTAATTACTTCCGTTGACATAGCCTAGCAACGCCACTGCAAGATTAGTATACTTTAGTTACTTCCACAGTATTATGTCATACGGCATCTTACTGTGGGGTAAAGCCGCGGACATACAATCAATTTTTGTCTTACAGAAAAGAGCAATTCGTTCCATTTATAACATGAAATCCCGCGACTCTCTCAGGGAACGATTTAAGGAGATAAATATTCTTACAGTGGCTTGTCAATACATTTACGACAATTTGATGTACACTCGCAAAAACATTAGCTCTTTTCCCAGATATTGCGATATGCATAACTTTAATACTAGGAACAAAAATAAATTGAAAGTTCCAAGATTCAGACTGCAGAAAGTTAATGGTTCATTTATGGGAAACTGTATACGCTTTTATAACAAGTTGCCCGACGGTATCGAACAATTGTCAATGCGTAAATTTAAATTATTCATAAAGTCAAACTTAATGAAAAAAGCCTATTACACAATAAATGATTATGTGTCGGACAAAAAAGCTTGGCCTGAATATCCCAAGCTTAACGGTATGAAATCTTAGGTACTTTGCCTATTGCCTATTCCTATCTATAAATTCAGTTTCTATTTGTAATGTTTATAATAAGATAATCACGGTATTTTTCTTGCACCGGTGTGACGTGGTGGTTATTTTTGTAACATATTCATTATCTCAACTGTAATGAATTATATACATTGTAAAAGACAGTAGAAAGAAGACAAAAAAAAATACATCACTGTAAAGTTTCTTGTAGCTTCTTCTTTACAGTTGTAATCGAAGCTTCGGATCAAAGTTTTCAATTCTGCATTGTGCCGGATTGCTTGCACCAGTAGTGAGAAAGAGAACTGCTTTTTTTTTTCAAACTCATATATTGTAATGGGCTTGCTATATTATTTGACAATAAGCACTTTGTAATTTTATATGCTTAGTGAAATAACTTAATTTTAAGTACCTAGTATAATTTTGACTTGTAAAAGTGCTAAAATTAGCCTATTTGCAATAAATCTTTTGACTTTGACTTTGACTTTGACTAACTGTAACCGTTTCTGCTTATTTTTCTTTTGACCACCATGATTTCGTAGCCTATCAAACGCTAACTTGTTTTTAGTTTACCTCGCGAACCTAGCGTCTCCCTGTATCTCGGACTAACGTCCCTAATGCAGCGTCCTAATGCCCACTTGGTTTACAGGAACATACCTTGGATTTTAAGAGACATCGAATCCGGCCGGCCCTAGCGGTCGATGATATACCCATAGTTGTGGTACCAACGGCAACCCTGGACGCTGCCCTATCTCACGGGATCTACGCCCAGGAGAGTGCGGTGAACCCCAAAACCTAGTGCAAACAATTACCTAGGCCGATTTTCACGCACGACCCATGTCTTTGCTAAATTTTAATTAAATTGTAAAATTTTAGTATTTGTTTTTTTTTGTTCCATATGCAGGTTTAGCTATATTTTAATTTTTGTCTTTAATCTTTATTTTTGCTACCGCTCCTAATGCGGTACACACTCACCAACAAATAAGGCACTTACACATGCGTCGAGCCGTGTCGGTTCCGGGTCACAGCCGGATCGGTCCGTAATGTATGTAACTAGACCGGATGGTGATAGAACAGGGTTAGGGGTCAGCTGAGGTACTTACAGAAGCATAAATAGAATATAGATACATAGAACTTTTTATTGTTCCACCAATCACACTAATACTATAAAGGCGAAAGTTTGTATGTGTGTGGATCAGCAAACAATTAAAATACTTTTTAAATCCGCGGGTGAAACCGCGGGGTGCAACTAGTTGTATATAAAAGTATCAAGAAAAACTTATAAACTAGTGTTACAATGGGCGGTCTTATCACCGAAAGTGATCTCTTCCAGACAACCTTTGGGTGGACAGTATCAAATGCAAAAGATAATTGTTTCCCACAGCACGGGTTTCGAGTCTAGTGTGGGAGCCAGGTGTTCCACCATTATGTAATTTTGCCTTTTGTCAAATAAATGTTTTATCATTTTTACTTTTGAAGTTTAAGTCAAATTTAAATTACTTATTAGCCGTAGTATTGGCTAGATTGTAATTTTATAGATGTACTATTTAAGGTACCTAATTTTAAAAAAAATCATTTCCATTTCAATTATATTTTTGACCATAATTTAAATTGTTTGTCTTTTTCCTCTCGTATAGTCAAATGGTAAGCTTAGAATTTTTTGATGACCCAAAAGCTACTATCTTGACTTAAACCTTATAAAAAAATCTTTAAACTATTTTGGTTAGTTAAGTAGTCTTTATTGTTTAAACTAATTATTACAATAATGCCAATAACGATTCAATGTTAAAAAATATATATGAGGCATATTTAAATTACTTACTTTAAGCCAATGGAAATAAAACAATAAAGATTTAAACAAATTGGTTTTGGAGGCGCGGTCTTAGATTAAAAGGCAAAACTTGCAATGTAGGAAACATTGCAAGTTACTAGATTAACCATCGATATAAAAAAATAACCACAATTGAGGACATAAATATTGAATGCATTTAATTTTGGCATTGCCGTTAGTTGCAGTTCATTGTGATGTTAGTTCGTTGTAACGTTAGTTCGTTGTAAAGTTAGTTTATTGAAGCATTCGTTCGTTGTAACCTTAATTCGTTGCAAGATTAATTTATTGTAGCGTTAGTTCCCTGCAGCATTAGTTCGTTGCAGCGTTAGTTCGTTATCGCGTTATTTCACTGGAGTGTCATAAAAATATCTAGTAATTATTCTAATGACAGATGACGATGATGAATACAAGAGAAGCCGTGTACTACACCTAGTTTCATAATAAGAAGTGTTAGTGTTTGACCCAAATTCCATATCCTTAATTAAATCTGTCCGTAATCCAGTTTCACTTGACAAACGGAGAGTTAATAACTAGTTCCTAACTTTGAGTTAACAACTCTCTTGAGGGGGTGAATAAGTGAGTAGATAAACTGGGGAGGAGATAGTGTTGAGAGTTGTGATATCGATAGTTTTATTGATAACGAGCTTCTGCCTGCAGCTTCGCCCGCGGCGTGGCCTATGGGAAAATAATTCAACCACCCATTACACCCTCTTAAAGATGGAATTTCGAAAAATTCTTTCTTATCGGATGTCTACGTCATAACATCTACCTGCATGCCAAATTTCAGCCCGATCCGTCCAGTGGTTTGGGCTGTGCGTTGATAGATCACTATGTCAGTCAATCACCTTTGAGTTACATATATTAGGTCTTTACCTATGAAATTGCCGTTTTGTTTGAAAAAAGTTAAAGTATTTTTTTTCGAACTTATTTATTTCTTTTATTCAAAGTAATCACCCCTGCAATCAATGCATCTTTGCCAACGCTGTGGCAGTTCATGGATGCCCTTCTTGAAAAAATCAGCAGGACGGGAGACAACAAACTCTTCAAAGGCGTTTTCTACTGCCTCTCGGGAATTGAATTTTTTTCCCGCTAAAAAGTTGTCCAAATTTTGGAAAAAGTAATAGTCGGTAGGCGCAAGATCTGGTGAGTATGGCGGAGATGAGGGAGAGCTTCCAAACCCAACTCATGCAGCTTAGAGACGGTCTGTTGTGCAGTATGGGGTCGCGCGTTGTCGTGAAGTAGCAGTGGACCGACCGATTGACCAAAGCTGGTTGCAGATGTGCGAGTTTCGCCATCATTGTGGTCAGTTCTTCAATGTACACATCTGCAGTAATGCTCTCGCCGTTTTGTAAAAAGCTATGATGAATCACACCAGCACTAGACCACGAAACCGTGACCATCACCTTTCTAGGGGTCATTTTTCGTTTTGCACATTGCTTTGGTACCGAACCAGGATCTAACCAACTTCCTGAGCGCTTTCGATTGTCAAAAAGAATCCATTTTTCGTCGCACGTAACAATTCGGTTCAAAATTCCTTCATTTCTGTGCCTGTTAAGCAGCGCAAGGCAAGTCTCGACGCGTACGTTGCGCTGGCGATCGTTAAGTTCGTGGGGCACCCATCTATCAAGCTTTTTTTATCTTGCCAATCTGTCGCAAATGGACCAATATTGTTTTGATGCTAACATCAAAAGCTGCTGCCAGCTCAGCCGTAGATTGAGATTCATCAGCTTCCACAATCGCCTTTAATTCATCATTGTTGACCAAAGTTTCCGGACGACCACGAGGTTCATTTTTCAAGTCAAAATTCCCAGAACGGAACTGAGCAAACCAATAACGGGTTGTACGTTCGTTTGTACAGTTCTCTCCGTAAACGTCGTTGATGTTACGTGTCGTTTGTGCCGCGTTGGTGCCACGACGAAACTCATATTCCATAATTACACGAAATTTCAAAGTATCCATTATGAGGAAAAATGTTGAAATGTAATGAAAATACAACGCTAATCAATAAACAAAAGACTTATATTGTAAATAGAATGTCATATTTTTAAAACAAAATTAATTTGAATTTAGAATTCATAGCCAATCAAAACTTTTTTTTGTTTGAAAAAGTCTGTACTGCAATACGGCAATTTCATAGGTAAAGACCTATTATTTAGAGTCTAGCTACATCACGCCGTTTTATCTGCGGCTTAAAGTATTCTATACATCAAACCAGCAAATCAGCTGTCTCCATTTCAAATTTCATTTTCAGTTCCTGCGACGTGAAGTGGGGAAAAAGACACCCATATACAAACTTTCCATTTATAATATTAGTGACATATATAAACCAATGTTATTAGATAGTATTATTTAAAAGTAAACTAGTAAACATATAAAATGAATAAATTAACACTAAATTAAAATAATACTCATACAAATGTGTGTGTATGACTGGTAGAAAATGCTCTAGTATTAAGTTCTCCATTTGTACCGTTTTAAGTGCAATAAAGAATTAAATAGTGATCAAAAAATTGAGTTTAAACTAAAATAAAATAAGCATTTCAATCTTAAACTATAAATATGTTTATATATAAAAACCGCGTTTAAATCGTTTTCTACGGGTAACATGTCCAAAATATTAGAAATTTTTATTAATTACTAGTTGCGCCTCGCGGTTTCACTGGCGGATAAAAGTATTTTAACTATTTGCTAATCCCACGGGAACATTTCACTATTCCGGGATAAAATGTAGCCTATATGTTAATCCAGTGTATAAGCTTTTTTAGTACTGAATTTAATCCAAATCCATTTAGCCGTTTGAGCGTGAAGGAGTAACAAACATACACACATACAAACTTTCGCCTTTATAATATTAGTGTGAAGTGTGATGTGATTAGTGTGATAGCAATATTTAAAAATCTTTACTGCTTTGACATAATGCGTTTACAAAATATTTTTTTTTTTTATTTTAAACTTACTGATTAATTATTTTTATATTTGACTGGTATCTTAAATCTTATCTTAAATACGCCGGTGCATGCTTACATTTGATACATACCGATTGATTTTTGTCTTAATTAGGTATCGGTAATCCATCGATCTATCTATTTGCTCCCAACACTAGGAAAAGGCGACAGACGGTCTAAGCACGTAGATAGTATTTCTCGTTATCCCCAAAACTGATGATAAACTAGATTTAATCTTTAACGATTAAAAAATCTGTAAGCCGTACTTTGTATTATAATTACTGTCTCTAATTAGAAGATAAGACCTATCAGATATCACCATGGCTGTATTCTCTTGAAATAGCATATCAAAATATGCTATTACACATAGATTACACAATTTTTTGAAACCTTCTCTAACTTGCAAGCGGTGCAAAGCAATTTTTTTTTATGTTGCTTTACCACAGACTCGTGGGTCTGTGCTCTTTTTTAATATACTACTTACATATTGTTAGTTGTGTTATTAAATATATAAATATCTGTGGACATTTCACACAGCGCCATCTAGCCCAAAAACTAAGCAAAGCTTGTACTATGGGAACCAGATAACTGATACAATAATTAGATACTTTTTTTTTCTAAATACATAGAATAACACACAGACACAGAAAAAACATCGATGTTCATAACACAAATGTTTGTCCTAGGTGGGAATCGAACCCACAACCTACAGCTCAGAAGGCAGAGCTACTACCAACTGAGCTATCAGGTCTGTCAATTATTATTGTTATTGATTATATACAGGAGAGACTATTTTACTTTTTTTTCCTATTTTCTTAAATTTATAGATACTATATAAATAGAAGCAAAACATTTATATTGTTAAGGTTGGTAAGAACGTATTTTTAAAAGTAGAAAAGAAATCATCACTGTAAAGTTTCTGTAGTTTCTTCTTTACATATAGTACACCTCAGTGGTGTGGTGGTGAGCAGGTTGGCTCATATCCCGGAGGCGGCAGGTTCGAATCCCGCAGCAGGACAAGTATTTGTGCACAGAAAAAAAAGTGCAAATACTTGTTCTGAGTCTGGGTGTTGTGGGACCATGGTCCACGTAGTTCCTGAGTCCCTTGAAACAGGGAACCCTAGTTAGGGTCCAGGATCTATGTATGTGATCGTTGGGCGTTATAGTACCTAATGAGCTTGCTATACAATATTTGACAACAAGCACTTTGTATTTTCATATGCTTTGTACAATAACTTATTTTAAGTACCTAAATTTGACTTGTAAATTGTTAAAATATGTTTTTTGTAATCGGTTCACAATTGGCGAAAATATCGATGAATATACACAAAAAAAACATACAGACAAACATAAAACCTCCTCCTTTTTGAAATTCGTAAAAACCAATAGATTAGACCATTTAAGGAGCGTAGTCTTTGCTAAATGAATCAGAAATTCATGTCAAATATTACGTTCTTTTTATGTAGTACGGTTTTATTTTTAAAGTACTAGTAAACCATCAAATCATTACAAAGAAGCTAGTAAATTGGCGAGCGCCCACCATCGCTCCGTTCGTCACTCGATATCGATTCGACGACTAGATAAAACGTAGGTCTCGATAGTTCTCGATAGTTACGCTTTTATCTCTAATTGACAGTTCGTCGACCATCACAGACGGACGTGATCAATTGGCGTTTAGAATTTGCCTTTTATTGGATGAAGTGCTTAAATCACAGTTTCTTTATTTGAATTTACATATGACGTCATTTGTTTTTCACAGTTTGCTTGTGATATGACAGGTGCACAGGTTGTTGTTGTTTTTATGTTTTGGCTCCACACTTTTGTGTATTTAGCCAGTGTCAAGTAATTAATAAATTATCAAGTGAATGATAATTCACGCAAATATGTGTCAAGTCACAGTCGAAGTCATCAAGTCAAGTCATAGTCTAGTCTTGACTTGACACATAATATATATAACATTAATTAACTTGAGAAATTATCGATCACCATTACAATTGACACTGGCTAAATACACAAAAGCATTGAGCCAAAACAAAAAAGAAATACAATTTTTTTAACTTTCTTATATTGACTGGAGATCTACGTTAACCAACAACTTTTACTTCCATTTGCCTCGCCAGTTACTCTCTAAGTCAAGCGTAGGTAAAGAAGTTTTACTTCAAAAACAAAATTAAAGACTAAATTTCACAAATCATTTATTTATTATAATTTATCTCAATAAATAAATAAAAGTCCTAAATAAATCTATCGTACACTAAGCCTTTAAAGAGTCTTTAAGTCCTCGTTCCTGAATCGAGTCTAAATCTGAAGATATTCCGCCAAACCCACCTCCACACATTACCGACCGTTCTTTGTAATTTATAGTAACCACTCCGCCACTAAAGTGTAGTCACAGTACTATTTAAACAGTAGATAAACTGTAACATTCACGTCAAAGCTTGACTAGATATGAGCGTGATCACGAAATTTCACTAGGTGGTAGGACTTTTCTGCAAAGTTCGTCTAGGTAGGTACCACCGCTTTACCAGTTATTCTGCTGCCAAGCAGTAGTGCGCAAGCACTGCTGTGTTCCGGTTTGAAGGGCACTGTAGCTAGTGAAATTACTGGGCAAATGAGACTTTATGATCTGATCTCACAGATTGTGCTGATGTCTCAGGATGACGTGCGCAGTGCAGTGTCACGCGAAACTCTATACTTTAGAGTTCCGAGTGACACCGAGTGAACCATTACTTTATTGAGTCAAATTTCTTTTCAACCGACTTTAAAAAAGGAAGTTCTTAATTAGACTGTAATTTTTTTTTTTTTTATTTTTAATGTTGGTACCTTGGAACTTTCGATTGGGTGAATTGATTTTGATGTTTTTTTATTATTTGAAAGCTGATGAATTCCGTGTGGACCCATTCAAATTTTATCAAGATCTGATTAGTTATTTTTGAGTTATCCTTAAAAATGCATATTTCGATTTTGACTACATTAATGATGTTCTCATTAGGATTGACGTCGGTTAACACCCTTAAAGGGATTATTATAAAAACGTATGAACGTCTATAACTGCATTCCATTACATTTCTAGCCTTACATTACGGCGACAAGAATACGACAAAAAATCGGACAAATCGCCACTCGGGATCCCTTGAGGGTGTAATTTTTCACTATGATTGCTCTACCATAGTGCCACGTGATACGGGAAGGACTCTCTTGATGCATGTACGGTATAGAGTTGTCCTCTATTTCCTTATACTTTTCTATAAATAAGTTTTGATGTATTTCTCATAACAAATCACAGTGATTACGTATCTTCAACATACTAAGATGGTCAAACGAGCTTACCTGAAGTGAAGTTTGATCCATAATTATTCTGTCTTTGTCAAACAAACATGTTTAGTAAGTAATCTGACAGATATATTGGACCTGTTTATTAAACTTCAAACCTTCAAGGCTGTTTTGATAATTCAGACATTCATGAATGTTGATAAAACATAGAAAGAGTTAAAAATTATAAAAAATTAAATCGTAAGTTTGTTGAAAAACATGCAAAAAATGTTTCATAAACATTACCCTTAGGGTAGAAAGGGAGAAATTGTAAAGAAAAAGAACTGATAATGAGTTTGTGACGAAAAATTAGCACCTAGTTAGAACAGTATAGAAGTCTAGATAAATTATAATAATAATAATAATGACGCCAAACGATCACATACATAGACCTTGGACTCTTAAAACTCCTTGTATCTAGGGACCTAAGAACTACGAGGAACATATGATAGTCCGCCCAGACACAGAATAGGTATTTATGCTTTTTTCTGTGTGTAAATATTTGTCCTGTCTCCGGAATCGTCATCTTTAGGTTACGAGCCAACCTGCTCAACCACTGCACCACAGATGTTGTCGTTTGACTAACTATAGAGATACCTAATTATCTTTAAAACCCTCATTAATATCAACGATACAATCATATAGTTATTAAAGGTTTTGAATTTTTTCCCGCCATCGATTAGAGGGAGACAAATAATACATATGCAATAAATCAAGACATTTTGCATACTATGCATAAGATACTTTGCATTTAAAATGAAATGAAAAGCAAATTCCGTCTGTATTTCTTAAACAACTGAATTATTTTTACACCGCACAAAATAAAACTTGCGCCTCCATTAGCACACATCTTCTCTCACATTTCGTTCACAAACTATTAATACTTTTTTAGAGTTTTGGCGGGAAAACGAAAAAGATCGCGTCGCCGCATTGTATTATTTTCCAAAACTCGTGTTATTTTCAGTGTTAGTGTATAAAATTGGTGGCATTCTATTCGTTAAGTGCTGGATTACAGGCGTGAGTGTGAGAAAATGGTATAATGATGGTGAAACGTTTCTTTTCGTGTTGTTTCCAAAACTCCATAGAAGCTTCAAGTAAAGTTGCCACCACTTTACTAGGAGTATGACTTTGACTAGACTATGACTTGACTTGACAAAAGTGTGAAGCCAAACCATAAAAAAGTACTTTGTAATTCTATATGCTTAGTACAATAACTTAATTTTAAGTATCTAATATAATTTTGACTTGAAAAAGTGCTAAAAATAGTAAAAATAGTCAGTAATATTTGCATTAAAATCTATTGACTTGACTTTGACTTTGTACTTGCTTTATAAACCTATTTCAATTTAATATAAATGATAATGACAGCTTTTCCGAAACGCTCTGAATCAATACAATAGGCAATTTTACTCTTATTCAAAATAAACAAATAAATATCATTTTCATAAAGTAGTTAAGAGTTGAATGTAATAATTGAAAAAATAAATCAAATCGGTAAATAAATCACAGAGCCTTTAAAGTTTCTGGAGTGGGCATCGCCTGTCCCTTTCTTGCAAGACAGAGATCGTGTGAAGCTTTCTCATGGCTACTAGATATGTTTTGCTAGTGACGTCACATACCAAATTTTTTAATATAGCTGCCATAAAGTTACCACAGCTTAGTAATCAGTTACTGTGAGGACTGGTAACTGACGTCACTGCATGTTTGAGCTGTCTCTTTTTATTCCTGTATTTTAAAATGCCTGTAACTTAGTCTTTTTTTTATATATCAAATTTTTGTTTTTACGATTGTCTATTTCTTGAGACATTGGTGTCGATTCTGTGTCGCATTCTCTAAAGCTAAACTAAATTAACATATTTCCGTCTTTTTCATTTACCCTTTATCAGAAGAGTACCGCCATACTTTAAGTTTACTTTAGTTTTAGAGAATGCGACACAGAATCGGTACCATTATTTATTTATACAATAAAAATGTAGCAATTGAATAGCCTATTTAAAATCGATGAGCTATCACGAAACTAATTTAAACCTGTCAAAGTGTTCTTTAGTTCTAACCAAAAATTGTGAATTGCACTCAATACACTGTCAAACTACAATTCGAAACAAGTCGCAAATTATCATGAAAGCTTTAAACAGAATGGGTTATTTTGAGTTCGTTTCGGTTTCGGTCGAAATATCAGAAAAGTTAACAGACATCGTTGGATTTAGAATATAAAAATAAATAGTAACGCCCAACGATCACACACGCAGATCCTGGACCTTAAATAGGATTCCCTGTATCTGGTACCCAGGAACTACGAGGAGGTCCCACAACACCCACACTCACAAAATAAAGATGCAGTTTTTTTCTGTGCATAAATTTTTGTCCTGCGGGAATCGAACCCTTCACCAATGGGCTATGAGCCGACTAGCTAAACCACCACACCACAGAGGCCATCCAATAAATTATAAGTTTCAATATATCAATCAAGAAGAGTAAATAACGCCTGTGCAATAAAGAATTTGCCGGTTCCAATATTAATATAAAATATTATACAAATAGCTAATTTCACATTAAATGTATGATTTAAAATTGGTTTAAGCGTTTAAACTTAATCTTCTGTTAAATGTGGTTTAAACTTATATTTTCTATATAAAAAAATCGTGTCACATTACTCCTCCGAAACGGCTAAACTGATTTTGATGAAATTTTATATTCACACTTGGTAGGTCTGAGAATAGGTTATCTATTTTTCATCATTATCACCATTTTTCATAACGGGTGAAACCACGGGGTACAGTTAGTATTCATATAAGATCTATTCAAAAAATATTAAAAACATAAGAGAAGACTGGCCCGATAGCTCAGTTGGTACCCCTGCCTTCTGAATTGTTGGTTGTGGGTTCGATTCCGACCCAGAACAAACATTTGTGTGATGAACATAGGTGTTTGTCCCGTGTCTGGGTGTTATATTGTATTCTATGTAAATATTTACAAACAAAAGTATCTAAGTATTGTATTTATAACTATCTGGTTCCCATAGTACAAGGTTTGCTTAGTTTGGGGCTAGATGGCGCTGTGTGAAATGTCCACTAATATTATTATTATATTATTAAATAGGATTTATCAACATAAAAATTCACAACGAGTTAAATAAACTCGGTAAATATCGCTTCGAAATCGTTCCAATTCTGTAAATTATTGTAACAACTGGTGACAATATTTACACAGATGAAAACTGCGGGTAGATTTAGTAAATTAATTTTGTGGTAAATTTTACAGTGTCAGGGTTGTCACGCTGTTTTTACTGTTCGAATTTGTATTAGATGGTCATATACCTTGACTATTGTAGTCGCAACTTTTAAAGTAAAACTACGAACGCTCGACTTGGGGAGTAAGCTGGTGGATGCGAGGCGAACGGAAGTTGAAGCTGGTTCACGGAAATCTCCATTGTAAATATAGGAGATAAATGTTTGTAATATTATGTTGGTATGTCCGGTAAAATAACAAATTACAATTGTCAAGATGGCAACATTAACATTAAACAAAGCAAAAACAAAGTTATACCGGCCGATAGATGGAGCTAAACTAAAGAAGTTTTACTTCAGTGGTGTGGTGTGGAGCACACTCTTTTTTTTTTTGTTTTTAATTCTGGGATCTGAATCTTTTCAATAATTTTGTTGGAAAACCAAGTATATCGGTTAAACAGTGTTAGAGATTTATAAATTACGAGCTTCTGCCCGCAGCTTCGCCCTCGGCGTTGCCTATGGGAAAATAATTCAACCCATTTCACTGAAGGGTGGAATTTCGAAAAATCCTTAGCCGATGCCTACGTCATAACATCTACCTGCATGCCGAATTTCAGCCCGATCCGTCCAGTGGTTTGAGCTGTGCGTTGATAGATCACTATGTCAGTCAGTCACCTTTGAGTTATATGTATTTAGAAGATTATGGATTATGAATAACAAAAATGTTGAGGTTTGTATGTTTTGTACTTAATATATATGTGTATACATTTCTAATGACCTGGACGAAAAATTGTTGACATTTTTACCAGCCTGACTGTTACCAAAGAAAATATGATGATTTTGCTATTATGGTCCATGCAAAAGTTCCTTGAGTGTGTTAGAAATCCCAAGAACTGACTCATAGGTGACATACTTCTTTGCTTGTTCGATATTAAAGCGATTTATTTTTAAATAAAAAGCAAAATCACGCTTGAATTAAGTCATAACTCATATAATTACTGTGATTCAGGCAACTAAGACTAGTGGTTCGCTCGACGTCCAAACGCAGAATGCCTCCGCCGGGTCTTTTCACTTCTATACTTTGACGTTTTCTATGGAGGCCGATTAGCTCTCTTTAGTAGTTTCCTATATCACTAGATGGCGTTAGCGACAAATTTGTTTCCTTTAATACATAGTAAATTCATTTAATTATGCAGAAACTGGGAGGAACGGAACGTAGATTGACATAGCGGCAGCATCATGGCTAACTGTCAGTCTGTCATTCATTTGCAATCTAAAAAGTATTTCTCGAGTTCATGTTTCGAAAAGCACTAAAATGTTTTTGATAAAACCTTTATGGGACCACCTGTGAAGCAAAAAACCTTGGGTGCCTTATAGTATGTAAGTTGTTGATTACATAATTATATAAAGTTGTAAAAATTCTCGTCTTTTTAAAAATGTACCTGTTTTTAATTTATATTAAATGTAAATAAATATTAAAAAAGATGTGTTGTTTTATTTATGCCTATTTTAGTTTAAAATATTACAATAAAAATTAAATTATAAAAAACGTATATACAAGCACGTATAGGTAGTGTAGTTATAGATATAGAACAATGTGATTTCTTCCGGTTTCACGAGATGGCGCTGATGGCTCTATTAATAAGTTACTCTATAACCTCCGCGTGCAATGATCTCCCACCACTAACCGCCTGATTCACGGAGTGGAGGGGATCGACGAAGTACTCTAGTAGTTTCACAACCATTATGTTTTTATTAACGATTGTTTCCGTTGCGCTGACAAGTATTCAGCAGCACTTTTAATCGATACAATTTTTGTATACACATACTAGATGCGCCCCGCGGTTTCACTCGCGGATAAAAAGTAGCCTATGTGTTATTACAAGCTATCTATAATTTAAAATAAAACTAATAAAAAATAAATTCTATCTTGGTTTCGCCTTAAAGGTAATAAATAATCAGATTTAGGGTTTTAATAAGTTCCATTTTTTTAATAGGAAATACAAATTTACAAATATATGATTCGGTTTTGTTCACGTATTTAACAAAAAAATAAAAAGAAAATAACGAGAAAAAAACTATCCCATGTCCGTCTCCCGGTTCTAAGCTACCTCCCCACCAATTTTCAGCCAAATTCGGTCAGCCGTTCTTGAGTTATAAATAGTGTAACCAACATGACTTTTTCCTTAAAATGTGTAAATCTATAAGGAGTGTGACAACCCTGTTTCGGATTAAATATCCGATGCGGCGATTATATAAATTTCTCATTTAGAATTTGGCATAGATCTAGTTCGGGGATTAAACAGGACGTGCTGGCGTAGAAGTTTGATGGGATGCGGATTGTAGACTGGATGTACTAGATATTTTTGTCTACATAAGTATAGTAAGTATAGTTGGTGGTCACCAGGTGATAGGACTTTTCTGCAAAGTTTGTCTACCTACCTAGACAAACTTTGCAGAAAAGTCCTATTTGTGTCCTATAGTCCGTTTTGCTATTTATTCTGCCACCAAGCTGCCATTTAATGTGCACAGAATAAAAAGCGCAAATTCTTGTTCTGTCTGGGTAGACCATGGTCCTCGTAGTTCCCTAGACACAGGGAATCCTAGTTAGGGTCCAGGATCTACGTATATGATCATTGGGCGTTAAAAATGACATGATTGGAACCCGGTGAAATTGTTGCTTAGCTAAGTTATACTTTAATGAATTTCATATGATAAACTGGTATATCACTAGACGGCATGATATTACAGTAAATGAATGTGATTTAGTAGAGATGCGTATGTTTCCATAAACGCTATCCAAACACTTACTCAGCATAGATAACAATGTTTACCCTCATTTGGCATTAAACACACGTAAATCCTTCTCGACGCTCATAAATATTGTTCAGCCTCAGGCATTATGCTAATATCAAGGGTTTAAAGTTCAAATATGCTTTGAGTTGGTGGTAGTTTTGACTAAGTTCCTTCAAGTGTTGATGTTAACGAACTTAATGGGAGGCGGCAGGAATTGATTATAGCGCCATCTAGTAGATTGTGGGTGAACTTTTAGTAGTGTTTGAAGTGATTTAAATCTAGATCTCAATTTTTATGGCTGTTTGCGTCCTATTTGAAAACGGCTTGTGTGTTATGTCGATCCAGGCGTATCTTGGCTATAGCCAAGATACGCCTGGATCGAGAATTGGCTCTCATATTATATCTCATATTATGGCTGAAGGTATACCTTCAGCCATAATAATAATAATAACATCCAACGATCACATACATAGATTCTGGACGCTAACTAGGATTCCCTGTGTCTAGGGACCCAGGAGCTACGAGGACCGTAGTCCCAAAACAGCCAGACTCAGAACAACTATTTGCGCTTTTCTCAGTACCCAAATACTTGTCCTGCCGCGGGAATCGAACCCATCGCCTCCGGCCTATGAGCTGACTTGCTCAACCACCACACCACAGAAGATCTCTAGCCATAATTGTCACTCATGTGCGGTCAACCGATACCTCTCAATCAAACATAAAGAGTCAATAAATAACAGTTGTATTCAGGGTCCATATTTTTCCATCCCCCTCCATCCCTTGTCTATAACTCATGCTCTACTTTTACCCCGGTCCGTTCTGGGTTACATTTCGCAAGTAATGCTTGTCGCCCTCTACGATGGTTATTGTGCAATGTGAATCAGTACATAAACTTCTACGGTGATTAAAGGAAAATTTAAAAAATGAGGTAATATTTTGTATAGCAGCTTAACATTTTGAATTTGACGTAATTTTTTTGCGTCATACTCAAAAGAAGAAAAATAATTCAGAGTCCTTTTTTAATAGATCATTATATTGCTTCAAAAATACGTTGTATTGAATACCTACCACAGATACAAATATTACCATACGTTGGATTAATTTAATATTTGAGGGAGTGGACATTTTCAACTGCAGCCTGTCAAACTTCATAGAAGTAGCTCTAAGATATATAGAAATGAAGAGTATATCTTAACTATAAATACATATCGTAATAATAATATTTATTATAAGTTGCAACATCGCATTGGATATTTGTCTGTAATGATGCTACAATTATGTTGATGAATAAATAAAAAAAAAAATCTAAAGTCCAGTTAGAAGCATGAAACTGAAATCTTTATTTTCATGTGATTTGTAGGTCAGTGAAGCTTATAAAATGGATTTAATGCTTTTTAAAGATGCCAAAAATGTTACTCCGATCTTTAATTGCGAAATAAATAAGCACATTAGTATGCCTCTGGGCCCAGAACGAGAAAGAGAAGAAAGGTTGCAGTGGTTTGCGAGCCAATTTGCACTTATTGCGTTGTAATTTCAGTCGCTATTTTTATAAATGACACTAAGAGTCTATCTAGTCTAATAGTCTAGAATAACACTCTTCTCTATGGTAGTATTATTATAATTTAAATCCGTTGTTGTAATTATGCAATTAGAAAAAAGCAGCATTTTATATCGAAAAAAAGACACGGATTCGTAAAGACACTCAATACCATAGATGATATAATAAAAATAAAATAATAATAACGCCCAACGATCACATACATAGACAACCTAATAATACCTCTTTAGAGGCCCCATAGGTGTGTGTGTGTGTAGTTAAGGTACTGTCTCCCGCCTTCCAGGCAGTAATAGTCTATTTTCTCAACGATTTATCAGACTTGCCGCGGCGCAGTGTTTGCTGCCGGACGTCTGGTTGTACAAATGTAATACATTTGTTTCGGCGATGGTGAGTAGATAAGCTTTAAGGGGTGGGAGCGGTGCTATACGACCTGTTCCTATGTAGGCTTTACCACGGAGGATGGAAATGCTCATATGATTTTTTTACATAATTACTTTTTGTGCAGCTAA